>WBNA01000300.1:118015-129810 GCA_013398345.1 Nothocercus nigrocapillus
TCCACAGGAACTGAAGGAGAAATTTCTTGACAGTGAGGGTGACAGAGCCCTGGAACAGGGTGCCCAGAGAGGTTGTGGAGGCTCCTTCTCTGCAGATCTTCCAGACCCGCTTGGACGCAGTCCTGAGCCACGTGCTGTAGGTGACCCTGCATGTGCAGGGGGGTTGGACTAGATGATCTCTAGAGGTCCCTTCCAACCTTAATGATTCTATGATTATATGATAAAACAGTCTGTTAAACAATGATGTGTTCATACAGTCTTTCATTCAACTAGGCAATGAAGTTGCTTGTTATTAGCAGTTAAGTAATGCACAGAAAGACTTGTGTAGTAAGAACATAAGATGCAAAAAGGAAAAAAAAAAAAAAAAACCCAAAACATTGGAGGTGTTGGGACGGTACAATTTTAAATGATAATTCATTCAGTCCACGAGTATAAAGCCTTTTCAAGGGCTGTTTCTGAAGGGTTTGTAAGTAAAGGTGCTGAGCAGAGTGGAAAAACAGCCTGTGCATAGGGTGGTTAGGGTGGTGTTAGAAAGTGTGTGATTTAAATTACAGGTTTCTGTATTTCCACTCTGTTTCTTACCTTGCAATATCAGGGGAGTGTAAACTTTGTTTTCATAAGGTTGATTTTGCAACAGAAGAAATACAAAAATGGTTTCTCCATGAACTTTGAAATAATATGTATAGGTAGCTGCGATAAATTCTGAAGTTTTTATGAGAGCATTAGTTTAAAAAGTATGTTTTAATAAAAAATATTTCTAACTAGTATGTAGCAATATTTTCTCCTTTTAGCAGCCCACTCTTGAGCTTCTTCTATTTTGACAGTTCACCATTTATCTCATTTTTCTCTAGTGTATGGATAGATTTCCTGATGTCAGGAGTAGAAAACAAGTGAATGAGATAGAAGGAACTCTTCCAAGCATCTGTGTCCACTAAAATTGGAAGAAAACAGTTCAGGCTCTGTGCACATAGCTTCAGTACATCGTGGTGTATTTGGGGGAGAGATCAGGCTGGCAACCTGCAGGTGTATGCAATGTTCAGCTGACTTATGAGTGGCTTGTGATTGCAGCACAGATCATGCTTATGTGATACTGGAAAATCCTGTTGTTCTGACAGCACCTGAACTCTTAAGCCAGCCAGTCCTGAGGGTGAGACACTGAGGCAGAGTTTGCTGCTTGAGATATCCACAGAGAATTTTGCTTTTTAGGCACGAAAAAATCAAGAAGAAGGATCCAAAACACATCTTTGCTTCCGAGGAGATGAACGGGGAGGTTCGATTTAGCACCCACTTGCCGCAGCCCCACAGCCTCTGTGGGTAAGTGCCAAAACCCATTGGCCGTGGCAGCTTTCTAGGGAAAACACTGAAGCTGAGAACTAGGTAAATGGCTGTCTAGTGGTTTGAGCTTTCTGCACAGTGCTTCAAGAGGCTCTGAAAAATAAACCAGGTGCTGCTTGTGTGGGCAGACATGGAGAAGAGCCTTCCAAGTAGCTCTGAGGCACAGAGGTTTTTATTCTGCAGACACTGCTTTGAAAACCCTTTGTTTTTCAGTGTATCACAGTTGCTTTTGGGAAAAAAAAATCCCCTATTAATCTAATTTGAAACTGGTCAATCTGCTTTTCTATTAAGATGTTTTTGACTTGGTAAAGAGCAGTTGTAAAGAAGGAGAAGGTAAATGTCCTGGATGGTCATGTGCTCCTTCTTAGGGCTCCTCTCGTTTAGTTTGATTGTAGAACCAATGGAAAACTGGCTGCAACTGATGCTGACCTGGGATCCGCAGCAGAGGGGGGGTGGTGTAGAGCCTGAAACCAGCCGTCCCAAGTGTTTCCTGATAATGGATCACATCCTCAATTTGAAGGTAAGGAAACTAGCCCAGTATCCTGAAGACTGTTTCTCTTGATACACTCACCCGCTCACTGGTATTTTCTGCATGCCCAGGCCATATCTGAAGGTGAAACGTCACCAGCTGTATTAATCTATAACTTTACTCTTGAAGCAAAAGTGTGACCATATGTTGCTGTTTATCACTTCTCAGTTAGGACTCACTAAGTTGAAATGGTAGTGCAATATTTGCTAATAACAGTTTTTTTGACCTCTCTTACTGATGGTGTGACTTCCAGGTCCATATACCACATAGCTCTACCAGAGCAGAGAGATCATTCGCTTGGCCCTTTCCCTCATAGTAAATACTAGAGCTTTGCTGGAACGGGACCAGCTCAGGAAAGCATGTGTAGGAAACATGTAAGAAGGAACATTTCATCTAATCTGGAAAGATTTCCAAAGGAATTACGAAGCAGAAAATATTAGGCCAATGGTCTGGTCAACATTTCGTGTGGTGGGTCCTTTCTCTTTGGTAGTGACTTAAAATCAATTTGTCTTGTTCCTTTTACAGATAGTGCATATCTTAAATATGACCTCTGCAAAGAATGTTTCGTTTCTCTTGCAACCCGAGGAAAGCCTTCATTCGCTTCAGATGCGCATTGAGTATGAGACTGGAATAACTACTGGCAATCAGGAGCTGCTCTTGGAGACGGGAATTTGCCTAGACCCTCGGAAACCTGCTTCCCAATGCGTTATCGATGGTGTAGTAAGAATGATTCTGGTTTTCCCTGGGCCACATCCTTGGTGTACAGAGAGAATTGAAAATCTTACGGAAGCAGAGGGTCCTGTGTTTGTGGGATGCATCCAGATCCATTTTTGTGTGGTATCATATAAGGAGCCTGTCCGCCAATAACAGTTCATGATGTGACCAGGATTCTCTGGGTTAGCAGGAGCTGCTGTGGGGGTTTTACATTCTGTTTATATTCTCTTCTCTTTCCTCACCAGAGAGGCTGGGATAGCTACATGGTGTATTTGTTTGATAAAAGCAAAACTGTCTACGAAGGACCCTTTGCGTCTCGAAGTCTGTCTGACTGTGTAAACTACATAGGTAAGTGAGCTGTTAGGGCCAGGGAGCCAAACAGCTCAAAGAAGTGCCTGCTGTTTGGATCTTAAGAATGCTAAGCTGCAGATTCAAACAGGAGGATGTCAAATACCTGGGTAGCTATGACACAAAAAGCTTATGAACGTGTGAAGTTTGGGCAGCATCATGCAAAAGCTGAGCAAATCTTACGTGGCTCCATCTAGCCCCAGCCCTGAAAGCAGGATATGAGGAAGTTATAGGGACCAGAGTGCTGTGGAGCTGCCCCTTCCTTCCTGTACAATGGTGCTTTTTTGTTTTTGCCTCCAGTACAGGATAGTAAAATCCAACTGCCAGTGTCTCAGCTGCGCAAGGTGTGGGCAGAAGCAGTGCACTACGTGATTGGGCTGAAAGAAGATTATAGCAGGCTTTTCCAGGGCCAGAGAGCTGCCATGTAAGTTGTTACTCCTCATTCACAAGGCCTGAATATTCTGTAAATAAAGAGGCTGTTTCAAGGGATGTATATGTCTTGGGGGAGTTTGGATTACTCGGAGTTTACAGCCCGTGGCTCTGCTCCTCCTCACCTGTACATTATAAAACAAATTTGGGCTGGGAGCTTATTCTACTCCGTGAATTTTACTGCATAGTGCTTGACGCTCATAGTAAATGAAGAAACACAAACCTTGAATTGAGTCATTCCCCAGGTGGCAGAACGAATGGAACGGTTTGTGGCTGTAGGATTTTTGTCCTGTGATTGAACACTGAGACCCCCCCCCATCCCCAAAAATCTTATGAAATTTCATTGCTAGTTCTTCCTTCAGATGATACAAGAGCTTCTTTGGTGCTGACCACCGAAGTCCCCATCAGCTTTTCAGCTAACATCTGCTGTTCTCATTTCATTTCTTAGGCTGAGTCTCCTTCGGTATAATGCCAACCTAATCAAAATGAAAAATAACATGGTATCAGCATCTCAACAGCTGAAAGCAAAGCTGGAATTCTTTCATCAGAGCATCCACCTTGACCTGGAGAGATACAGTGACCAGATGGCTTATGGCATATGTATGTGGTTGCATGATACTTGCCTGGGTCTCTTATCTGATCCCACTATAAAGGGCAGTGGATAAGAGTTGACGTAAAAGAAAACTAATGCAGAGGCTGCCATCTCTTTCATGTTTATGAGCATGTGCAGTGGAAAGGATGTTAAAAAGTAGGGTCAGGACAAATGGATGCAGTGATTGTAGAAAAAAAAAAACATTTTGAACAGCATCACAGGAGTGGTTTTGATGTGCTTCCTAATGGGAAATAGCAGTAGTCTCTGTGAAAGATGAGGTGAAAAAGCCCAGCTAGATTTCATGTCACAGAAATGTCTGGATTTTGCGAGTGTTGTGCAGGGGTCAGGTAGAAGATTCATACGGGGTGGCTGAAGAAACAAAGCTGGAGTCAAGGATGTCGCGTGAGCAAAAAGGTGATGATGGAAAATGGGGACCCTCCCTGGTTTGGGAGGGTCTCTGTTTAATCAGAAAATGGCAGTTGTTGAGCTTAATGGTAGAGTTCAAACACTTTTAAAAGTCATTTTAAGTCAGTGATTGGAAATGGTGAAATTCTGTAACTACTAAAGATGTTGTATGCAAGTAAAGGTCAGGGAATGCTGTTATGCCACGAGTTTGCTGTCTAACAAACAAATCACGTTAAGGGAATATCAGAATATTCTTAATGTGCCTAAATATGCACTTTGGCATCCATTTGCCAAGCCTTCACCTGTACTTTTATCAACTTAGCTTGGTCCTGTCTATTTTTGTTTTTGTATCTGTATCTTTTTCTAATTTAGCAAATCTTTTCTTCTCTTTAAGCTTCAGAAAAGATGCTCAAAGCCTGGAAAGAAATGGAAGAAAAGGCCTCTCAGTGTGCACAGGTAGGGATTACTAAAAAGGCTCGGTTAATCTCTGTCAAAGAAGATGTGATGGAACTTGAACTGTCACATGTGCCACTGCTTTGTTGCTTCAGTCTGTTTTATGTGTGCTGTAAGGATGAGAAAATCCTTGTTACAAGTAGGTGCATTAAAAAAGAACATTCCTGAGTTGCCATGTTATTCGAATGTGGTGACTTGAACGAAACAAAGCAAATGTCCCTGGACTTTCAGCCCTTTTAAGAAGTGGAATTCTAGCAGAGTAATTCAAAGCTGTTGATGACTTTTTTGCAGAAAATTAGTAACATCGACCAGTGTTTGCTCTGCAAAATATCGGAATTGCATACTGTCTGCAAACTGCATGGCCACACATATAGTCTTCACATATATACTATATATACCACACATATATACTAACCCCATTAGTAACCAGTGTCAGAAATCCCCAGTATGTGTCTGGTGCCATGTAGCTCAAAAATTGTTAACAGTTGCCTCACCTAAGTTAACTGTGGCATAAGATTGATACTGCCTTTATGGCTTAGAAGAATGTGTGAAATACCAGAGTAGTGTTGCAACAAAATGCATATGGGTGGATAAAAATTCTTATGGTAAGGGTCAGAAAAAATATCTTCATATATATTAAAGCGTATTTGAAGCCCGGAAGATGCGTGTGCAATGCACATTTCCAAGAGCTGTGATATATGAAGAGGCTGATTTTGTTTCTCATTCAGTGTGGTTGTCAGAGATGGGAATCTAGGTGATACCGTCCCCTGTCTTGCAGTAGTCTTGTCTCCTAAACTCTGCATTTAGGACACCTGTTACCCCAACAAGTATCATGGGGATCTTTATTTTTCTGCTCTCTTCATGCAGTTTTGATCTGTAGCTACGTTTCCTCATTAGGCTGAAGATATTGGCTATCTAGATGAGCAGATCATGGCTCTACACACAGAAATTGTCGAACTGCAGAAGAGTCCGTATGCGAGGCGCCAAGGAGAGGTCATGGAGAACTTGTAAGTCCTTTGCTCTTCCATTGAACTTGTTGCACATTAATGGAGTTTTGGTGTCAGGTCTGTTTTTATCTGAAAGTTGTGCAGAAAACATAAGCATTTGGTCACAGCACTAAGCTCTTCTCACTTCCCCTGTATCCACATGATGAGTAGACACAGGGAAGCACACCTAGGGGGAGAGAGGACACTTTCTTGTCACTTGACCGTGAAACTTCGCCTTGTAAGAGGATGGGCTAAAATCCTAATAGCTGAGTCTCAATTGAAAGATGCAGAGGATTTTTTTTGGTGTTGGAGAATAGTGAATTTTACTGTGTTATGTGAGCAAATGAAGACGTAATTTAAAAATTTGATTCAGTATTTCACGACAAGGGTAACTGAAAAATCTTAGATTCAATATTAATAACAAAAATAAATAAATATGAAATATGGAATGGTATTACTGAACTTAAGACACACAGTGAAGCCCAAGAAGCTGCAAACTGTAGCAGCTTGGGCTGTTGTTGAAAGCACAAGAGACAATTATGAGAGGGGGGCCTAATAGCCACTAAGGCTAAACAGCCACCAATCTGTTGTCACCGATGGCATTTCTGAATGAGCTTGAGTGTTTTGAGTGGGAAATGTGCCTGTTCCTGGCATGTTCTCCCCCCTTCCCTCTCAGCAGAGTTAAATCAGCAAAGCTGCTGAGCCCACGTGCTGCAGGAGCAGCCGGGCTGGTGCACAGGAGAGGAAGTGGTGGTGAAGAGAAACGATGTCTGGCAGCAGTAGGCTTAAACCAAAAACCACTCTCCTGAAACATAGTTTTTTCCCCACCTGGGCCACTGAAAACAGCTCAGTTATTCACCAGGTGCTTAAAGCAGCCCCTGAGAGGTTGATTTGGCAGTCAAAATCCAGGAATACAAAGTTCTGCACTGCCCATCCTTAATGAGGAGGGAGGTGGAGAACAGATTGGGTCTCCTGCACTTTGGTGATTTTTTTCCCAGCTGAAGCAGAGCTTGCTGCAGAGACTAGCTTAAAATTCAGAAACACCCCATGAAGAGATGCACATGGACCTTGCATAGTAGGCCCGGCTTACCTGAGGGGGATAATGTGCTCTTTTTCCCTGTGTAGCAGGAAAAAAGAGGACCTCTGCCCTTTTTCTTGTCTGATTCAAGAGTGCCAAGGCAGATTCAGCAAGAAACAATTGGGGTTTTTTGTTTTTTGTTTTTTTCTCTTGGACCACTGTTTGTTGATATATGTATGAAACATTTTCTTTTTTTTTCCTTTTTTTTTTTTTTTTTTTTTTTTTTTTTAAGGGAACAGAGAGCCATAGACCTGTACAAGCAATTAAAAACAAGGCCTCCAGGTATGGAATTAGCCTGTCCAATGACTCTTTGGAGCTCAAATGCCACTACTAATTCTTATTTATCGGTGTTGAAAATACCACTTAGGACAAAACAAAAGATAATATTAAAGTTAACCAGAATCAAGGGTATACCTTAAGCTGATTTTTGATATTTTTCCTTGTTGCTGAACCTGGAGCTCTCCCAAACTCCTGTAGTTCTGCTCCTCAGACTTGGGTCTGTCTTACTGTCTTCAGACTTGAAGATCTGCCCTGGCATTCCTCTGTCAACCCTCCAACCCAAGCACAGCATCCTTTTTATTATCATTACTTTCATTTCTTTTCATTTTGCAGTAATTAATCAATATCTTTATTAACCGATACTAATTTGACCGCGGGCATTTGAGTCCAGAGTGTTTCCTTGCTGAAGAAAGATTTACTAATGTGGTGACTGCTGTCCCTTCCTTCCAGATCATGCCTATAGTGACAGTACGGATATGGTGAAGATTATTGTGCAGACAGTACAGAGCCAAGACCGAGTTCTCAAGGAGCTCTTTGGTCATCTCAGGTACCAGAAAAATGCAACTTCCAGTGTTGGTTGCTTTGTAACAAGGGAGGGGAAGATTCTGGAGATCAGAGCCAAAAACCTTCATTCACAGACATACACTTCTCCTAGTAATATTAATTCTGCTGCTTTATGTCTGAGTTTACACTTCTAGAAAGTCTTTTAAAAGTCTTTCTCTTAAAAAAGATAACCTGTGCTTTAATTGGGGAGATCAAGAGGATGCACTGGCTTATATATATTCTTAGCACCCAAGAGGTTGCTTTGAAATGAGGCACATTCTGCGAGTGTTTATGTTGAGATTTAGTGAACAAGGTATCACAGTGATTTGTTCATTCCTTCCAAAAGCAGGTTTAAAAGTAAATCACGGTGAGATCTCTTTAGTTAGCAGAGTTTAGTTTTATTTTCTCAGGCAGCTCAGTAGATCCTATAAAGAAAGTGTTTTAGCTGAGGTATGGTCAGGCAACAGAGGTCAATGCAAACCAAAGAGAATTAATAAATAGCCATGGCTGAATTGCCGTGCTCTCTGTTCTCATCAGGGTCAGTGTTTTATCTCAAATAGGAAGAGCTTGTCTTCTGGCTCTTAAAAGTGATGTTGCCCTTTTAGAGTCTTAACTGGACTTGAAAAAGTCCAGGGATCCTTCCAGGCTTGCAGCTTTTGTACATGCGTTTTCTTGAAGCCCAGGATGGAACCAGCTTGGTTCTGCCAAAGCATATTGCCACGCAAGCTGGGAAGTAACTGTGTGTTTTGTTTTTGCTATAGCAAGCTGCTGGGCTGCAAGCAGAAGATTATTGACTTGCTTCCAAAGATTGAAGTGGCTCTAAATAACATCAAGGAAGCTGACAACTCAGTGATGCAGATGCAGGGCAAAAGACAACGGGAAATATGGCACTTGCTGAAAATCGCTTGTGTAAGTAGTTTCTGGGTTCGTTGTTTGTCCTCCCAGTGCAGGAATCAGGGGGCATCAAATGAAGCTGTGAAGAAAAAAGCTAAAAACAAACAAAAAAAGAGAGATTGTTTTTGTGGTAAAGACGACACAGTTTTAGAGAACGTCTAGACAAATTCATGGAAAAGAAATCCAGTAATTTTTTTTTTTTTTTTGGCTAGACTCAGAGCTCTTCCCGATCGCTGATAAGTGCCAGTCTGGAAGGGACAGCATCAACTCCAGCAGCCACGTGGCTTCCCCAGAGCTCGTCAGGCCATGTACCTCATCCTCTTTCATCCATGGCAGCTGCTGGAGATGGGTATGGGCTATGGGGAAAGGGCTGCAGAGAAGAAATCTGTGTAACCACCACATTTCCCTTTGTGCTCGAGTTCTGTTACAAGGCCCAGAAAAATCGTGAATGCTTCCTACAACTTCAGTGCCTTGAAATGGAGGTCTGGAGTCCATACCAAAATAATCCATCCAGTTCAATGTCTGCTTCTTCATCTTTCCAAAAAAGAAAAAAATGTTCTGGTACCTCATATGTTGACTAATGCTCTTGAAAAGAGAGGAGAAAAAAAAAAAAAAAACAGAATTTGGTTGGGTTGAAATCTTTATTCACAAATCTTTATTCATTCTCTGACCCTGAGCAAGTTTCACTTACCATTCTCAGCTAAACCTTGTGACATCCATCAATGAATGTCTTGCACTCTATGTTATTTTATCTTGGGATAGTTAGTCCTGTCTGAGGTGCTGAGAGATGTTAGGAGAAGACCTTTATCTTTTGTCACTTCACAAGTGAAGCCTAGCAGAGGAGAAGAAATCCTCAAGAGATCTGCAGCAGGTCTGCATCAGCATTGATTTTGTGGGATATGGAGCAAGCAGTATAAAGGAGCATTTATTTTATCAAACTAACTGGCCATCTCTTGCTTTTCAGATGATAGTCAGGGAGAGATCTAGGTTTTGAAGAGCCACACTTCCTAAACAGGCTCTCACTGGAAATTGTTTAATTTTTCTGAAGCTTTGAGTAACTTTTTTTGCTTCCTGTTCTCTATCTGCTCCTGCAGGGTAAATTTCACCTTCTGAGTAGTGAGGAGTGATGACCCTTTAAACAGGAGGTACCTCTGTGAGCAAAGTGCCCTTGCGTTGCCTAAACTCCACTTTAGGAGGCACCATATGAAGAGTTAAGACACGTAAACCTCACAGGGAGCAGGCAGTCATTTCACACTCCTCCGTACTGTGCTCACTTCCCTGTTTCTGTAATGGCTGAATTTCACTGTGATTTGTGCAGTTCCTGTGTAAGGAAAGAGCCAAGTCCATACTGCCAAGGTGGAGATCCGTGTGAAGACATCCCACAGCATGTTACTATTTTGGCTTCTCTGGGGCAACCCCTACAATCACAGAAATCTCCTGCAACTTGATTCTATATCCTGTGCAAAGCCTACTGATGCTGGTGTTGGTTTGTGTTCTCAGTCTGTCTTCTTATGCCTTCCCCACAGGGAAACGTTTGCCCATGTGATAGAAGAGAACCTGAATTATCTCGACCTCTTTAGCAGTATTTTGCAGGAGGCAAGACAGGAGCAGAGCAATAGCATGATGGTAAGCCTGTCGATTGTATTTTTGACGACCCTGATTTTTTGAGGAGTCATAATGGGATTCTCTGGGGGTGTGAAGAACTCCTGAAATAAGGTTATTCGTGATGGTGTAAGTTATTGTGCCTGGAATGTGATGTCTGTCATCGCTCCCAGGACTCTACTAAACAAACTGCTCCTTCTATAAAGCAGCACTTGGAAAAAAAGTGTTGGCTGAGGGATCTTCATGATGGGTTGGGCTGCTCTTTTTTGGGACCTTGCTCTGCAAACTGATCGTGCCCTCAACTACAGGGTTCTCACTGATATTCCAGCACCGAAGTGGGTAGAGTTCTCCACTTCCAGAGTCCTTGCGTGATTATTAAACAAAGCTTCTCTTGGGGCAAAAGTGGTTTTTTTTTTAGAGTGCTTTTTTTTTTTTTTTTTTGAACAAATCGGCATTGGAAATAGGAAGAAATGACGAAAGAAGATCATGATCCTTTGGAAGTTTTGGAGCAATGTGTAGTGCCGGTCCTGAACTGCTGCTTAGGACTTTCTGTAAAGGAGTCAGACATCTGAGAATGGAGATAACATCTCGTACAGTGTAACTTTGATTTCTATAAAGCTTTTTATGGTATCTCCTTAGGGACAACTTCCGTCAGGATAAAGGATTAAGGCTTCTTTTACCAATTTGTATGTGCTTAAACAGCGAGGAACAAAGGCTTGGAGAGGTACTTGATGAAACGAAGCTCTTAGGCCTTGTAAATAGCATTTAAACATTTCAATTCCTGAGCATTTAAATGTTTTAACGTTTGTGAATTTTAGTAAACAAAGTCAGAGCTTACCAGTGTTACTAAGCGGCTCCGGGTAGTGAAACGAAATCTGCAATTAGCAGCAATTGCAGACAACTCCGTCCCACCGGGGGATGAGTAATAATACGAAGGGGCAAATGAAATCGGCCTCCAAGAGAAAGCAAAGTGATTATGTAAGGGGGAAAAACAGCGTGGATTTGGAAAAACAGCCGGTCTTCGGCTGTTGGTTGAGGGTTGTCATTTGCTCCTGCCAGGGCTGCCGTCAGTTGTGTCATATAACCTTGTCTTGCCTGGTTTGCTGTTTCCTGAGGAAAAAGAAATGAGCAGCTACATAAGTAGATAAATAAGACGGGCACCAAGAGGCCTTGGGAAACGTGCCTTGCCTATCCCTTCTCCTGCACTTAAGTTGTTCCCCCTTCTCTTCCAGAGCCTCGAGAGCCTCGACTGGAGCTGGCTGAAGTAGCCCGGGGAGAGGAGCGAAGCTGCGGAGCCACCCCGGCCGCCGGCGAGAGGAGGAAGCCGCGAGGGGCGGCAGCGGCGCCGGGGCACCACGGCCTCCATGTCAGGGTGGTGGCGGGGAGGGGGGCACAACATGGCTGCCTAAGCCCCCAAGGGGCTGGGGGGCTCCCGTCCCCCCGCCGCCTTTCCAGTCGTATTGTGTGCATTATGTAAAATGTATATATATAAATAGAGACGCGTGTTTTGAGCGGAAAGGACTTGAATAAATGTCGCGAGGAACCTCCCGCTGCTTCTCCCTTCATGGCGGCGGAGGGAGGGCGCTCGGCTTTGCTCCCCCCCACCCC
>WBNA01000300.1:130330-162841 GCA_013398345.1 Nothocercus nigrocapillus
TATGTATTTATTTTTAGCCGCCAGCCTTTTCCATCTTTTGCATCCATTCCTGCCTTTTAAGCACCTGGGGGGTCCATGCAAGGACCCTCAGAGGCCCCTGGCTCTCTTTGCGCGTTGCCACGCACCCTCAGCGAATGCCTCGTGGCGATCCTGCTGCTGGGCTTCGCCATGGTTACTGGCGAACGATTTAGAGAAGAAAATCCACGCTCTCGAAGCTCTCTCCAGTGTTGCTAGCGATGCAAGAATTCAGCAAAGTCGATCTTAAAAAAAAAAAAAAAAAAAAAAAAAAATTTAACAGGAGCAAGCAATTCTGGAGTTGCAGCAGTAAAGTATCTTGCCCTGAATCAGCTCTTTTTTAAGTAAACTAGGCAGTCAGGGATGTTCAGTTTGCATATGTCAGCTTGCCCTTTGGTACAAGAATGTCTTAGGTTACAAGCAAGCAGCGATTTGGTTTAGATGAAGAACAGCACCCGTGATACCACAACTACGTGTGTCAGTGTTTCTTGTCACTTCTCAAAGCTTGCACCTGCCGTTTCCAGTTGTTTGAGCCTTTTCTCCCTCTTTTTCTCCCCTTCTCTCTGCAGGGGCGGTGCGCTTCTAACCAGCCCGAGTGGACCTGGCTACCACATCATGCTTCCCTTCATTACCACCTTCAAATCTGTGCAGGTCAGTATCCCCTCTGCTTGAAGGAGTGGGAGCGGGGGCAAATGTTGGTGGCAATACCACCAAGAGGAGCAACTCATATTTACAGAGGGTCTCAGGAATTCATTTTTCTGGGTTCCATATGCCTTCTGAATGCTCATGAGACTCTGTGTTTTCAGGGGAAAGAGCCCTTTTCTGAGCACATTCTGCCTTTTTATTTCAGACCACATTGCAGACCGATGAAGTTAAAAATGTGCCTTGCGGGACAAGGTAGGTTGTTTCTTTGTATTTCCTCTGGTGATGAGATGATGCACAAAATAGCGGGTAATTTTCTACAGTGTTGTGGGGCAGCGGCTGGAGAGTAAAATTGGTTGCAGAAATATCTGGAGATATTACAGCATTTTTGGAACTGGCATTTCACCTACTGTAAAGAAAGGGCGAGACAGGGTAAAGGAAAATCCAGTGCATGGGTGGCACCTGCCTGTTTCATAATTAGGTTACTCCTTTTGTCAGCAAAGATCTGGACAGTTGTAACAAGCTGAGCAATAGCAGGAGAGTGCAAGCTGGGTTGGGTTGTGGATCCTGTTGTGTTGGTTCATCCCCAAGTTAAAGTAGTTGCTGCATCTGTTTCTTCAAGACAAAAACAAAACTATTAATTCTTTTTTCTCTTCTGGCTTTAAGATGCTCCCAGTATTTCTATAAACAAAAACACAAGCAATGTGTTTTTCTGCTATTTTATCAGTCTGACACAGATAGTGACACAAAAAAAACCCAGCTAAAATTAGAAGTTGAATATGGGTGGCAACTTTAATTCGGCAGAATTTTCGTCTGTTTTGGGCCTTGCTTAAAATAAGATCTTAAAGTTGTTTCATGCAGCAAACCATCAGACATAACTCGGGCTTAAATATTAACATAGAGGAGTTGCTGTGAGGCCTCATTGTCTTTGGTTTTAGATCTCAAAACATTTCCAAGAGTGTTTGTAAATAGTGCAAGAGTCCAGGGCTTTGTGATCGGGTCAAAAGTCTTTAGACACGCATTACAAGGGACTGCAGGAAGAGAAATGAGATTTCAGATATTCATACGCGTACCTTTTAAATCACAGTTTTAAAAGAAATTCATCAGGGCAGAGTTTTAGGCCACTGAGGTAAGTTGTAGTATGAGGGGTGCGTGATCCAGTGGATGCTCAGGATGAGGAAAGGTGACATCTTTGAAGCAGAGCTCTTGAGATACAGTCTGGTTTAGCAGAGTAACATGTTAGCAGCAACTTCTAGGCTGAACATAGCAGAAACAGGATGAGGGCTTCACCTGATGAAGTCTGTAAACCTGCAACACCAATTTTGTGTATCTAGTTCAAAAAGTTTATGTTATGTTCTGGAGTTGCTGAATTCAGTTGCGCTGTGCAAGCAGTGATGAAGTTGCAGATAGCAAACAGGCCAGAATGCATCAGACAGCTGTTGAAACAGATCCTAGTTAATAATTGAACCCAGTCAGACCAAAGTCCCAACAATCTTGTCCATTTTTTTAAGGTGTTGTTACAAGAACTAGTTTATCTGTCACCTTTAGCACTTCTAAATTAATTGTAATAGTCTTAAGTTACTCTATGTCAAAGCCAGTTTATGGACTTCAACCCAAAGTTCTCCAGGAAAAACTTTTATAATTAACAAATGGGTACAATTCAAAGCTTTGCCATCTCGGTTCAAAATTCCCTACAAAAATAGATCCTAAATCCTTTTTAGTTCGGTATTTGTATATTAGACCATCGAACTTTAAAGGATGGGTTTGTCCTCCACTTTATTCCCTTGTCTCCATTTGGAAGTTCCTAAACGGCTGTGTGGGTGTCCTGACCCCAATTTCTGCCTGTCCATATGTGCTTGGAAAACGTCTTCTCTAAATTTTGTATGGTTTATAAGATGCGAAGAAATAGTAAGTAGCCGTGCTGATGAGCATTAATATTGCCTAAGCATTAGATATTTATTTGTTGAAGTTGCAAGTTGTCTTGTGCTGAAGATCCTGTGGAGAACACAAGCAGGCTACTAACGGAACAGATCCCTGTTTGTTAGATAATCACATCCAAAAATGTCGCGAATACGACAAGTAGATATATTAAAGTAATCAGCTAGGCTCTAAACAGGCAGGAACTAACCCTTAAACCAAGTTTTTACACACACTCCTTACCCAGCCAAGTCTGAGCTTGTCTGGGGTCAGTTCTAGCAACAAGTGATGAAAGATTTTTCTTTTTTTTTTAATGGTAGCTTCCTTCAGTTCTTCATCCCTTGCATTTTCCCACATTGCTACTGTGGGTCTCTTTCTAGCTGCCATAGTTGAACATTTCCAGGTTCTATTTCCAGGTCCTTAAGTAATACAGTGAACTCTGCCATATGCCTCAGCTTCTCTTGGATGCATGTGGTCTACATGTGGAGCCCCGTTTCAGACTTGGTGTGGGTCTCTGCTTGTTCCTCTCTCCTTGACTAAAGAGCCTGCTAAACTCTGTCATGCTGTCTGACCAACCTCATGAGCAGCTCTGGTGTGAGGACCCTGAGGCCTTTTGGTAGTAGCAGTTCCACAAGAATCTTTCTGAATTTCAGTTTTGGCAAGGCTGTGGAAATTGCAGCTGGGGGTTGTAGTTTTGGAAACCTTTGCATCTGAAAAACACCTAAGTGTAGGTGTCGATGTTCAACTAAAGCAGCTGTTAATAAGAGGATTTATTCAGTTGCTGATCAACAGGATGTGCGAATGGATTCCCACCTCAAATCACTTCATGATGCTGTGCTGGAACTACTGTCTCAAGACTGGCTAGGATGGTATCTCCTGCACCTCAGGAGATGACAGCTATTTGAGAGATCATTCCAAACATGCTCATTTTCAAATCAGAGTTGTTACAGTCCGTTTTTGTTCCTGGATTTATAGGGAGGAGGTTCAAAGGGCCATCCCCACTATGACGTGCTAAACAGTGATGGCTTCAATAGCTGGCTGGATGGAAAACTTAATGCAGCTGCTTTAACATTAAGCCCTTAGTGGGGACAGCATCATTAGGTTCTGATTGAGTGGTACTCATTTTTAGAGGTCATTGCCTCTACCAGCAGGACTGACCACTTATGCCCCTCTGTTGACCTATCTTTGTACTTGAGAGCCCTTGGAAGAGCCATTACAGGTTGTGATGAGTAGTTTATATGGGGCAATGGGTTGTCCTCTGATTTGAGGTCCATCCTTTTTTCCATGTGAGCTGGTGAGCGGCTATGGCGTAAGAGTACAACAAGAGGAGGTGTGTCTCATGTTCTACTGTTTGCATGCAATTGAAATGCAGAAGGACCCTAATATTTAGGCTTGGAGTGTTAGCCCTGCAGAAAACTCCAGTGGGAATGGTCTTTCTGAGACCATATTTGTACTTTGGTTCCTCACTAGGGGCATGCAGAAGGTTCCTCAAGAAGATAAATCGTATTTTCCTGTCCTGGTGGAAGCGTCATAAGGCAACTGGAGCAAATCTATAGGTTGAAAGCAGGTTCGGAGGATCCTGAGAAATGTGTTTGGAGTTACTTTCTAGAATAAACAGCTTTTTAAGGGGTGCAGGATAGTTATATAGTACAGCATCCATGAGATGGAGAAAAATCCATGTGTTGTTCCTTTGTAACTGCTCACAGTCTCACATGGAGGGAAATTTAACTACCAGTTTCAGATCTGGGAAGCAAGAAACCAAGTCCGTAGGAGGAAGTACCTTGGAGAGATATCACCATGGAGACATGGTTTGGGCATGCGTGAGGTCTGCTTCAGGAGAGGAACTATCTCTGAAGTGTGCTGGGGTTTGCTGGCATCTAAATGCAGATGTTCCATAGATCAGAGTTGTTCTGGGCAAAAATGAACCCTAGCTTTCTGACAGAATTCAGTAGAAGAGGAGAAAAGACAACTTTGCTTTAACTAAGGGTTTTCTGTTAAAAGCTGCAGGACTAATTCGTGAATTGTCTGTCTCTCGTTCATAGTGGTGGTGTTATGATCTACATTGACCGAATAGAAGTGGTGAACAAACTGGCACCCTATGCAGGTATTTCCCGTCCTGTTTTAACAGGCAGCGCCGGGACCGTCTTCGCACTTCGTTTGCAAGACTGCTTCTGCTTTCTGTGCCTTATCTTCACGGCTCCTGGGACCCTTAGTTGTATACTTAGCACTTAGTTGTATACTCATGTTTGCAAGTTCTTTGGAAAGCTTTGCAGCCACAGCATTTGCAAAGAGGAATATAACCTGTAGCACTGGTTCTCCTCTTGAGGGTTCTACACCTGGCCATTTAGAAACACTGGGCTGGATGTGATGAGCCCTGGTGCTGCAGAAGCAGCGAAGGGCGAGTTCTTGTTATGAGGATGGGAATGATACTTGTTTTTTCTTGATAGGAGTATCTGTTCCTCTGCGTGCAGGTCCTGGGCAGGCTTTACTATTTCATTTGTTTATGCAGATCGTAAAACAGGACCATGCAGTATATCTTATTCTAATTACCCTGCTCTTTGAAGTCATATAATCTCGTGAGCGCTGGTGAAAGGAAGCTCTGCAGGTGGCTACTCCGACCTCCCAGTCACAGCAGGGCTGTCACTAGCATCAGGTCAGTGCAGCTGTGTCTTCATCCAGGCAATTCCCGAAAGCTCCTGTGGATGAAGATCCTCTGCCCCTTGGGTGCCTTGTCCCCCAGGGCTACACTACTTCCCTAAGGATCTGAGCTGTCCCTTTGAGGCAGCGGGGTCACAGGAGACTTAGTATGGGACAATGAGAGAGTCACTGTGTGCAGCAATGACGTGTGATTACCCTTTTATTTCCTCAGTGTACGATATAGTGAGAAACTATACTGCGGACTACGATAAGACCTTGATCTTCAATAAAATTCATCACGAGCTGAATCAGTTCTGCAGTGCCCATACTCTTCAGGAAGTATACATCGAGCTGTTTGGTAGGTATATGGCAGCTGGAAATGCTCATGAAAAAAGCCAGGTAACCCCCCCTGTTCTGTAGAATATATTACACCAGCTTCCCATAAGCAAACAGGCCCTGGGCTCAATTCGTGGTTAAAAAACATTTCCTTAAAAATCTGCATGCCTCTTTCTGTGTAACTGTATTGTGTCTTTAGTGATTCAGGTTTCTGTATTTGCCAGTGGGTATTTAAATTCAGTCTTTTTCCACTTAGGACTGAATTCTGGACATACAAAATAGTGATTGTGATCTTATGCTTGCTGACATGCTCACTGCATTCTCTGTGATGATGCTTTTATATTCCCCACATCTATTTTTTAAGCCTCTGTGCTATTGCCAGCTGAAGTTCTTTGTACTTGAAAAGCTTCCTCAGGAATGTTAGCAAGAAGGAGCTGGAACGACTGGTGCAGTTTGTTGCATTGCTCTGTTTTTTTCACAAGGGGGTAGCAGTGATTCAGGAACTAGCAAAGGATGAATCTTGCAGATCCACAGCAAGCCAAGGCAGGATTACTTGCCGGCAGGAGGATCCAGTCATACCACAGCTTTCTTCCTGAGACACTGAAAGCAATTTGCCTCCAGCTCTGGCCATGAACCCATCAGTAGCTGAAGCATTCCAGAGACATCAGTACGTGACTCACCTTAGGAATGTTTTCCATGGGAGATGTTTTCTTCAGGGGATGTACAAATGGAGACAATGTATGAATGAGCCCAAAGAACATCTTTATTTTACACCCTGTGTAGAGGTGCCTCGCCTTGAAAGTCAGGTGACTCTCTGTGCTGCACAAACCGCAGGAGAAATTATGTGCCTGGATTCACATGGCCTCTTTCTCTCTTTTTCTCCAAATGCAGATCAGATAGATGAGAATCTGAAGCTGGCCCTGCAGAAAGATCTCAATGTCATGGCACCAGGTCTCACTATACAGGTATGTCTGTTCCCCAGCAGAAGTTTATTCTCTTTTGCACCTCAAGCACCTTTCACTGGATCAGTGAGGTCTCTTCTGTTTTTCACATATTGTAGACTGTCCACTGTATGACAGTGGCCACTTCTAAATGCTGCTTTTATGTTAGGGGAAGACCTGCAGGATAAAGAAAAGAACCTTGTAGGTCAGGATAAAGAAAAGAACCTTGTAGGTCACAGACCTGTAGATAATAGATTTAATTCACAAACAACAATAAAAAGTTTGTTTGTTTTTAACAATCTTCAACATTTCTGTAGAGCTGGACATTGCAGCATGCCTGCACAGTTATTCAGGGTAATCTGAAAATTTCTCTGCTTGTGCCAGAGATAGGGAAGAGTATTACATTCCAAATGATTTTTCTGCTGGCAGTGATTTCATGTTGGTAGCTCAGCTATGGGTGTTGGCTTTTTGAAGGCCAGCAGGTTAAAGTTTAGGGCTCCCATTGGGAAAAATAGACTTACAAGGGCTAAAATGGGAGATACCTTCAGGAATTTCTGCAGTTGAGAAGAGTCAGGTTGAATGTGTTTTGCTCCTTCTTAGTGCCCCATTTTGCTAGGCTAGTGGTCCTTGAGAAGGGTACAAAAGCCTCCCTTTACCCAGCATGTGAAGCACTGCAATCATTATTTTCTTTGGTGGCTCATGTGCTTTCTCCTCCTGCACTTCGATGAGAATGAGCTGTGGTTGCTGTCCCATCACAAGATGTCTTCACTCTTCCAAAGATTCCAACTATTTGCACTACACATTTCATGTAGCTCTACCGCAGATCATTTTTGATTAAAAATACCGTCTTAATATGACGTCTTTCCAAATGCTCTGATCAGAAGGAGTGTGAACAAGCTCATAGGTCTTTCCTGAGAAAAACTATATAGTAGTTTTAAGCCTTTACAGCAAGGTGTGACCATCTGATACACTCCAATCTCAATTAACCCTTCTTTCTTAGCCAGGGACCCAATCTTTCTTACCTGTGCAGTGTGCTTTAGGTGACCTCTGCTAGTGCAGGCTGGGTTGGACTAGATGATCTCCAGAGGTCCCTTCCAAACTCGAGCATTCTGTGATTCTGTGTAGCTAAGTCTGATTTTCAGCATAACCCGTTCCCTTTCAGTCCAGCCTGCCCAGTCTTAGCTGTTGGTTGGAAGCTGGAGGACACCCTGCCTATTTCAGCCCAGTCTGGGTTTGCAGGACCAGCTTTGAAAATGTCCTATAACTTCTGAGGGAAGTAGTTCATCGAAAGCTCTTCAGAAAGACTGTGATTATTCCTTGATGTTTCTACCATCCTATTTCTTGGTCTCCAATGAGATTGTGCCTTGATGGCTAATATTCTGTGTTGCTCTACCCCTTGCCATGAAACCTTCTGCTACCTTGGTGAAGGGCTGACCTTTCTTTAAGGTGCCCATATTGAGCTGCATATAACTTAGATGGAGTTAGGAAAACCAGAGCTCACCTGGACTTAAACTGAGTGGTGCATGTGCAGGGCAACACAAAGGGCTTTTAAGTACATCAGCAACAAAAGGAAAGCTCAGGAATCTGGATCCTTTTTTTCGAGGCTGGGTGAATTTGCCAGGGTAAGGATGCCTGTCACAATTCTCTTTTCTCAGTATGCACAAAGACTTGCCAGGGAAATGGCCATGTCCCACTGTGTGTGGAAGCGATAAAGTTCTTTGCAGACTCGCAGAGTCCAGAGAGAAGTAGCAGGTTCAGTGCTAGACCTGGGATGGAGATTGATCACTTCACAACTCTCCTGCTCTTAACTGTTTCAATTCACAGAGCTCAGCACTGAACCAAGTGACACACATGGGCTGGGCAGCAGCAGCTGCTGCCACTTTTGCCCTGCTGCTGTCCCCTCTTCACCAGTTTATCTCATGTAGCCCTACCTCTTGTTTGCAAGTCTCACCCCTGAAGCTTAATTCTATTAATCTATTCTTAATTCTCTATATCCAAGAGGCCCTTTCTTGAGCACTGCCTTGGGAGCTGTCTCATGATCTTTGGAGAGTGTTTCCATCTAGGGTAGAGAACTAAGCTGTTTCTAAAAAAGAGTGGTGGAGCCCTTAAGGAGTCTTTTCCACAGATGTTACTTAATCACTTAAGTGTTACAAAAGGGTTAGGGAAAGGACATTCAAATGTGAGGCTTCTGTTTGAGAGACTGTTCTCTCAGGTTGCTGCGCTGTACAAGAGGCCTGGAAACTTGTTATGCATGATCTTGCATGAATGTGGAAACATGCATTCTCTTTACTAGTGGCCGGAGCACTACACCTGGTTTTGCCATGATGTGTCTTAGCTGTGCAGATCTCATCAAAATGTTTTGTCTAAAATGCACTTTCCTTTCTTGTAGGCTGTACGTGTTACAAAACCCAAAATCCCAGAAGCCATCCGAAGAAATTTTGAGTTAATGTGAGTAGCTGTACATAAAATTGTCTGAGATCGTTCTGAGGGTCGAGCACAGGCATAGTGCTCTTGTAAATCTCATAGCTTGTGCTCAGAAGATGGAAGGGAGACTCCAGTTGTGCATGTGCTGTGTAAGATACCCTTGTACAGTCTGTCCGTCTGTTTTCGTAGCTCTTGTCACCAGGAAGCATTTTAGCCCTTTGGAAAGATGGTCGTTAGCAATTACAGAGTCTATGGCAATGAGGATGTTGATGTGCTGTGGAGAGTCTATGGATTCAGTAAATGAACTTGAGGCTCTGGGGTCCTGATGTCTCGACCACAAGCTCCCTTCCAGCAAACTCGCAGAATCTGGGGTCCTGATGTCTCGACCACAAGCTCCCTTCCAGCAAACTCGCAGAATCCCAGGAAGATTTCAGTTTGATAGGGACCTCTGGACATCTCTTGACCAAGCTCCTGCCCAAAGCAGGGCCAGCCTCAAGGTTGTTTAGGGCTGTGTCCAGGTGAGTCTGGACAAACCCAAAAGGTGGAGATTCCCCCCACTGCTTGGGGACCTGTCTGAATGTAGCACCCCTTGCATGGGGAAGGATTATTCACTGAAGTCCAGTCAGGATTTCCCATGTTGCAGCTTGTGTGATGGAATCCCATGCTTTAGCTGGGCCCCTCCGAGAAGAATCTGGCCCTGTGATCTCTGCAGCTTCTTTGGATCTGTACTCCTTGCAGTTGGATCCCCCTTCACCTTCTAGTTTCCTGATTAAATAAGCCCAGTTCCTACAGCCACTCCTTGTAAACCCTAGTCTCCAGCCCCACCACCTCTGTGGTCTGTCCTGGATTCATTCCAGTTCATGTCTCACTTGTGCTGATGGTCTCAGGCTGAGCCCCATGTCCAGGTGCAGCCTCACCAATGCCAAAGAGAACAAGAGAACAGAGTTATCCCATGCTCCAACCTGCTGACTATATGTGGCTTGTACAGCTGAGGACATGACTGGTCTTCACGACTCAAGGGTGCACTGCTTGCTTCTGGTCAAGTTGTTGCTCCTCAGGTGTCTCATGCCCTTGCTTGCAGAGTTGTTTCCCAGCTCTGTTTCCTTGTGACACTGTTCCTCATCCTGCAGGGAGGCTGAGAAGACCAAGCTACTCATAGCAGCCCAGAAGCAGAAAGTTGTAGAGAAGGAGGCAGAGACAGACCGGAAGAAAGCACTCATAGGTATGTGATCCATCAGGAGTACCAGCAGATTCTGGCCTGAGTGAATTTCCATTCCTACATCCCCTCCAATAAGCTAGTGGGAACATATTCATGCATTGCTGACAGCTCCCTGCAAGAAGCACATCCAGGCTGCCCTAGCAGCCAGTGGGAAACATCTAGAAAATGAGAGTTGGTGCTGCTGCATCTGCCTTGGCTCAACCCAGACCCAGCTCCCTGCCCATAGCAGCAGAGCTATGAGCTCTTCACCATCGTGCAGCACTCGGCTCCCTGCTGAGATCTGCTGATCTTCTGGTACCGCAAGCACTGAGGCTCACACCTCCCCTAAAGCAGTTACAAACCCCATTGCTCGCTGGGCATCACATGTTGTGCTCAAACCCCAAGGACTTCTTTGGGAGGAGAAATTATTTGCAGAGCATTGTGGGGAAGTGTAGGAATGGGCGTGCTTCCAGCATCCATCTGAAGCCCTGATTGTAAATCCTAAGTACTGAAAGTTGTCTGCTCTTAGCCCCACGTAAGACCTCGAAAGCCTGGGCTCCTGCTGCAAATTGAGAGCTAAGAGCTCTCCTGGCAGAACTGGCTGGGCTCTGTTAAGGTAAATGTTGTTGGGCAATGAGGAATCACGGTTGTAAAAGGGATTTGAGCCACTGCAACTTCAGAAACTTCTTTTCCTCCTACAGCTGTATTGTTTGTCTTGGAGCTATACAGGACAATGGGAGGGAGGGAGCAGAGGGTGAATCGCCTGTGTGGCGATGTCTACAACACAGGTCTGGGGTCAGGATGCTCAAGGCTTGAGAGTGAATGTCTGAGCTGAGCCTGTTGTGATTGCAGAGGCAGAGAAAGCGGCTCAGGTGGCCAAGATTCAATATCAGCAGAAGATTATGGAGAAGGAGACGGAGAAGCGAATTTCAGAGATTGAAGGTAATACAGTCATGTTGATGTGCTGCTTGAGTCCCCTTCTGGCTAAGGGGCCCTCCAGTGCCTGTGGTAGGGAAACCTCCAAGGTGGGCTCATAGACATTATCATCCTAAAAAGAAAGAGTGCAGCTGGGCAAAAATATGCGTTTGGGCGATTCCACCCCTTTGCAGGTACCTCTCCAAGGAGCCAGTAACACTGGTATGTGACCAGGCTGCTTTGTGGACGCAGCTGAGTCAAATTGTCCCCACCGGGCAGGGGCCAAAGCGTTCCACATGATGTAGCTGCTCTCTTGCTAACGCTCCTTCTCCTGTCCATCATCTGTTGCTGTATTAGATGCTGCGTTCCTAGCAAGAGAGAAGGCAAGAGCTGACGCCGAGTACTATACTGCTCAAAAGCTGGCTGATTCCAACAAGGTGAGCGCTCGAAATCCCGTCGAAAGAGGGCTTGCTTACCTTTCCCCTCTATGCAGGACAGTAAGTTCAAATTGGCAACACTGAGCAAATATTTAACAGCCTCACATTTCCTGGGGGAAGGGCTACCTATGATGGACTCTAGTGATGCCTGCCCCATAAGGCTGTCTCTCATGGCATCTGTTTTCCCTTGTAGCTGAAACTCACTCCAGAATACCTGGAACTAATGAAATACCACGCAATAGCTGCAAACAGCAAACTGTATTTTGGTGACAGCATCCCCAGCGTCTTTTTGGATTCCTGTGCCTTCCAGCAAGCTGGTGTGAGGACTGCTCATGAAACCAGCCTGTCCTCACAGGAGACCCCAGAGACCTCTGGAAAAAGCCACCACAAAACAAAGGAAAGCACTGGCTGACAGAGGCAGCAAGATGCCTGGAAGAGCTCAGCAGCTAGCCCAGCTGTGGATGGGGATTGCCCTGTGCTGGTGGGGTGGATGCAGCACTTGTGTGGACGTCTTGCAGATCGGTGGCAGTTGGGTTGATTTTTCTTCTGGCAACGCGTTGCAAGTGCTCTGCCCCTTCCATTTCTTCCCCTATTAAATTGGTGCTTCCAAATGAGGGATAATCCTGTACTAACATACCTATACTGGAATATTAAAAAGACAGAAACCAGGAAAGCCTTCCGCAGTAGGTGCGATTCTTTAGCAAGCATTACCTTTGGGGCAAGAGACGTGGCTTTTGAGTGCTACGCGGCTGCTCCTTCCCCAGCCCTCGAAACTGAGGCCGAGCAAAGATGTTTCCTTCCTCCTGCCAATGAAGCTTCGCTCTGTGGACCCTGAGGCAGGTTCTGTCGACACTAACTCCTCGAGGACTCAAGGAGGCTGCGCTCTGGCTTGGGGAGAAGCCCAGAAAGGAGTGATTTGGTTTGGAGTAGATTCTTTGAATAGGATCTGCATAGCCATAATCTTTTTTTCTTCCCTGTAGGCAGTGGAACTAGATAACACGGACTCAACACGAGCAACCTGTAACAGGCTTTAGTAACTTCCCTCCTCCAAAAAAGAGCTTTATGCTGGCTGGTCGCGAGTGGTTGTAGGATGCTTCAGTTGGGCAATGAGTCTCAGCTTGCACCCTCCAGCAGGATTCAGAATGCATGCAGCACCTCAGAGCAGCTGATGGGCAGCAAAGAGGTCCCCAATTTCAAAATCTCTGCTGAGATCTCAGCCCCCCTCTAGGTCTTCTTACCATGGAAAGGATGCTGAATTTTCACCACTCTGCCTTGCAGGCAAAGGGAAAAGAGAAGAGCAAGGAGAGAGATGCAAGATAATCCTTGCGGCAGAGGGAAGGAGTGTCAGTATTATTCCATTTATTCCGATGGCCTACTTCCATTATGGACCACTGCCAGGCAGAGAATAGGATCCCAGAAGAAGGGGAACTTGCCCTGTGAAATTCCTTGCGCATCCTCAAGCAGTTGCAATGGAGTCCCTCAGCAGTCCTACAGCTGCTCGCCAGGCTTTGCTGTGCCACAGGGCTTTTGCTCCCAAACCGTGCTGCCGGGATGACCTGTGTTCCTGGCGCACATCCTCTCATAGTGCATCCTCTCATAGCTGTTCGCTGCTCCCTGTCCACTACTTCGGGGCAAGAGGAGAAAAAAAGGTGGAATTCTTTGGAGGGGAAAATGAGAGTGGGTGACATCTGTCAGTGATCTGCTTTCTTCCCCTCTTTCCCTGCTTCCCTGTTCCTGCCAGGACCCACGCTTCTTTCTTAGACCTGCGTTCTCTGACAATCCCAAAAGATGGTGACCAAAGGAGCGTGTGGCAGGGGCCTGATGGAGAAAGCTGTGCCCCCAACTAGGAGCACAGCGGCCCCGCTTGCCTCTCCAAGCCGGTGCGTGTTCAGAGACCACCTCTTCTCCTTGAGCTTGGACATCCGTGTGTTCCTCCTTGTTTTCTGTCCCGTCTGGTGCAGCCAGACTTCTCAGACTGCTCAGCACTTCACCAGGAAGGTCAGGTGGTGGTGACTCACCCAGTGACGAGTATGGAGCCCCAGACAAACATGTTGAACTTCGCTTATCAATAATTTGTTCCCTTTGGCCTGTCAGTGCTAGCATTTTACCCCATGGAGCTTGTTTGACTTAGAGAATGATGGTGCCTCTCCTAAAGGGGAAGTTCAGTAACACAGTCAAAAAGTGCTTTGCTCTGTCTCACCTCCTGCCACTGCTGCCTCTCCTCCATCTCTGGGGCAGAGTGAGAATGTTTTGACCCTTCCTTTCTCACCTGGCTGCCAGTCAGCTTGGGTTGCAATGCCCAAGGGACTTGCAGAGCGCTTGGGGTGGAGGACGGGAGGAAAGAGTTTGTGTGGTGCACGCGTCTAGCAGGCAGAGGGATTGTGGAGCAGTCCTGCAGATTCAGACCAAGGAGAATGCAGAGGGCCACAGTTGGGCTTTTGTGGGAGAAACCCTTGGTTTTCCTTGCAAAAAGGGTGACCTCCTGGTTTTGAGTGGTAGTTGAAGGGTGTTAGACCCACCAGTGTCATTTTCAGTGAAGGGGACAAGGCTAGGCAGCATGTTTGATAGCTGTGATACTTGAGGTGTCTCCTGGAAGCATTATTTGATTTGCAAGATTCCTGCTCCTCCGTAGGGAAGGCTTTGAGGAGTCGGTGGAGTTGTGTGTCTTTGACGTTCCAGCCATTTGGGTTGAATTTTGAGTTCAACCATAGGCTTTTTGAAAACAAAAACATCTCTGGACAGCGGCTGGACCTGTTCCCATGTGGCACGTGCTCGTTTGTGGTCTTGGGGCCTGGCAAGCAGCCCCGGTCCCCGTCTCAAGGTGAGAGGTGTCTTGCACAGGCTGGGGAAGGTAGCGCTCGTGTGGCAGAGCCGCAGTGTTGTGGAAGGGCAGCCTCCCTCTTGGAGAAGAGGCACCTGGGCCGGGTGCTAGCGATTGCCAGCATCAGTCCATGGGGATTAAACTGCGTCCTGGGGTCGGGGTAGGTGATGCCAGCCTAGAGGTGCCCAAAACCAGGGTTCAGTCTATACCTTCCATCTCCTGCCTGAGTGGTTTTAGGGGCATCCCTGACCTGCTCTTGAGGCTCGAAGTCCTGCAGCAAGGTTTGTAGGTTGGCCAGTGCCTTGTGCAGAAAACTCCTCTGTCCTACTTGGATCCTGCAGCCATTGCCCTGGGGACAGCACTTCAGATGTCCCCAAATCCATGTGAAGTACCCAGGCAGCCAGATGACCATGGGTTTCTTAGCACCTTCAGCTGGATGTTGCTTCTCTCCAAGCATGGAGAATGTGGATGCACCTGAATCCTGGTTTTGAACTGTTTTCTCTCTGTTCAAAAGGCCTATGCTCTCTTTTTAAAAAAAAAAAATAAATAAAAAGGGGGGGTTGCCACTGGATCAGCACCTTCTCTAATGAAACACAATACATATGTTCAAGTTTACAGTGCACAGTGTTACATTCTTTTGATAAAATAGAATAAAATTATTTTGATACCATTTCCTCCCTGACTCTGTGTCTCCCTGGGGGAAAGGGGGAGTCTCTGTGCCTCATAGCATTGGTGACACTGCATGTGGCTTTGTGCAACTGCAGTAGCAACAGTTTGGAGCCACACAGGTGGCTTCAGTAGCAACAGTTTGGAGCCAACTTTGGAGCCACACAAGTGTCCTGAATCTTCCCAGGCCCGGGGAAAATTGCAGCAAGTGTAACCCAAGTGTAAACTCATATTTCATATCTTGCCCATCTCAACAGAAGGGCAAGAGAATCTAAACAGGCCATCTCTCTTCCATGCCTCAAGTTGCTGAGGCCCTTCATGTCTTAGTCCCAGCACAGATATTAGTTAGGCTCCTTTTGACTCTAACCAGGGTTTTGGAGATAGGTTTTTCTTGCTAGGAATTGTTGTGGTTCTCAGAGCAACAAGAAGGTCCAGGGTCTGTTTTGGCAGTGAGGAGGTGCTGGTTTTTGCTGTGTTTTCTCCCTACAGGCCCATCAGGCAAGAGGAGGGCACAAGCGTGGGGATTGCCCGAGGAATCCCACCCCTAAGAAAAATACCCTGAAACACAATTTCTTTCAGTCTTTATTTGTATAAAAGCCTTCAACTTGAGCGATATCAAAATAGGGAGGAGCAGTTTCACAATGAATGGCTCAAAATGGTCATAGAAAGGGTCGTAGATTAATGGCTGTGGTGAAAACATCCCCAGGAAAATCCCTTCTAGGAAAAGAGTCTAGTGGTAATTTCAGAGCTGGGGAAAAGAAAAAAGAAAGAAAATCACTGGGGACTGACCACAGTGAATCCAAATGTGGCTTGGACCTGCCAAGGCCGGTGACAAGACACACTGTGCAGCTGGCCCCAGTTGCAGTACGGGGCTAATGCGGAAGGTGGCCTGCAAGCGCTGTCCCCGTGTCAGGCACTGCCCCACTATGGAGGGCTCGGAGCCTGGCCAAGCTTCGCCTGCTCCTCACTGTGGCCCCGGTAGGGGAGGACCATGATGAGCAGGAGCTCTGGAGAAATCAGAGCCAGATCAGGAGGAGCTTGTTGGAGAAGGGCAGTAAGAAAGAAAACATAAAAAGCAACAACAAAAAAGATCTCGTTTGGGATTTTCCTGGAGTTTGGGATTTTCCAGTCTTGGCGCTGTCCGTGTTCCTGGTCTCTCCTGGTGACTGTGAGCTCCCAGCTCATGACCCTTCCTGGTCAAGCCATAAAGCTAAAAGTCTCTTAAGGCACAGCTCAAACATCTGTAAACACTGATGGCCCCAAGGGAAGGTCCAGCAAATGATTCAAGTACCATTGAAACAAGATGGGGACACTCTTGCTGTCCCACCCCAAACACCAGCAACTCCTCCATGTTGCTGTGGTAGATGCAGCCTGGGTCACCTCCGAGCCATGGGTGGCTTCAGGGCCACCTTTGGGGTGACACCTCTCTGAAAGACAAATGGACGTGTCAGTAGGGGAACACAAGATCCCTGGCCTTCACAAGGTCCCCTCATCCTCTCATGCAGAGCCAACGTGGGGACAGGAGTGACTCAAGCTGGTGGCTGAGCCACCTACCTACAGTGCACTCAGAGGGGCCACAGGACGGGCCGTGGTGCCGCTCACCTGGGGCATGGTGGGACCTGGATGCTGCTGGGACAACAGGGCTGCGGGTTTGGCAGGAGGGACGGGAGGTGGCAACGGTGCTTCTCCAGTGGTGCAGCGAGGCCAGGCAACCTGTCAAACAAAGAAATGGCAGGGCAAACTGCGGGGACACAGGCTCCCTGGCCATGCTCTACCCTTGGTCTGACTACCCACGGCAGTAACTCAAGGTCCTAACTGTTCCAAAAGCGTTAGGCTTCCCATGCACCGTCCCTCATCCCCTCCCCTGCAATGAACTCAACGCAATGGGCGCTGCGTCCTACCTCCTTGCTCTTCAGTGCTGGGAGAGGCTTGCTGGGTGGACTTGGCTTCACCTGGTAGAGGGAAAGGGACAAACTGACCCCCTTGCTTGAGCGACACACACTGGGGACAGGAAACCAAGCCAGGCCTTGAGCGAGAGGGACGACCACCTCAGAGGGATGACACTGCCCATATGGCTCCTCAAGGCAGCCCCATCCTCATCAAGACGCTGCTGCTCAGGAGACAGAGATGTCCGAATTTGGGTTCTACCGCCCAAGCAGAGATGGTTCCTAGGCACCCAAGTGACTGCAGGGGTTTAGGTAGATGGTTGTTCTCTTGCTGGCCAGATCTATGATGACCATGCCTCAGCTTTGGCCAGTTTCATATCCTTCCCCAAAATCACACATTTGCGCTTACCTCTCTAGGAACCAGCAGAGGCTTTGTAGAGGCTGGAGGCAGAGGTGGTAAACAGAGCATTGCGACACCCTAGAATGAAGGAGAATCAAAGAGCTGCTGCTTTGCCTGAAGGACAAAGGGAGGCCAGTGGCCACAGAGCTCTTGTCAGTGGCCACCACAGGCACTGACAACTCCCACTCTTTGCAGGCTGATTTCAGTGGTGGCTTTACCCTTCATCAGCAATCTGGGGAATGACCCAAATGCACCCAACAAGGCTGGGAATGCTACAAAACAAGGAAAGGCGCTGACAGCAAATGGTAGAGTCATGGGCTGGAGAGCTCAGCACTTCGAGCAGCAGAAAACCTCCAGTGTCCAGCAAGAAGCGGTTCTGGCTAAGGGCAGGAAGGGCAGGGCGACTGCGGGAACATGGCAATCTGTGTCCTGAGCTATGCCAGAGGGACATGGAGACCCTGGCAAGGTCCCACAGAGACTGCCAATCTTGGCATAGCCTGGTACATGAGAGGATGGAAGACTTTCTGGGTCCCTCCATGGGGAGACCAGGGAGTTGTGCAAGCAGAATTCTGTCTGCAGGAAGGACAGACTGCCCCCACCCCTAACAGATGGAGATAAGACGGCTTATCCACCAGAACCAGCCTGTCTCAGGCCTGGCTAAGAATGACTTTTGGATCCACTGGGTGCCATGCAGCGATGGATGGTGGTTACCTGAGAAGGATGGACTGGAGAGGTTGGAAATATCATCTGAGCGGCTGGCACAGGAGGCTATAGGATCAGCAGAAACAAGGATGAGGTGTCGCATGGCCTAGGACACCGTGAAGGTGCCCTCACCGCCTGCCGCAGGCTGTTGCCAGCACATCTGGCCAGGTGTGCTCTACTCTCCTACCTCTGGAGCTGGGCGGCTGGGCCTCACTGAGCGGGCACCGTGCAGGTTCGAGGTCGTGGTGAGCAGGCTGGGGCTGCCAATGTCATTGCGGGACAGCTCGCTCTGCGTGGGCCGCTTCCTGCCACCTTCCTGGAAGAGGGGGTTGGCAAGGCCCCGGGCAGCGCTGGTGGAGATTCGCCTGCAATGCAAAGGACCAATATGGCATCAGCATCTCAGTCCAGCTTCAGACATGACCCGCAAAGCCCCCATGGTGAAAATCCCTTCTATGTACCTCGGCAAGGCAGATGGAGACTTACCCTTTCTGGAAGTACCTCTTCCCACCGCCTCTGACGAGCAGGAAGCATCCACCGAGCAGGATACTAGAGAGTGCCAGCACTGCCAGTATGGCTGCCGTGACTATGGTGCTGCTCCCTGCAGAGACCCAACAGCCGTGAGAATGGGCACCCCCATGCCCAACACACTCAACGTGGAGAGATGCCCATGGGCACCCATGGCCAGGGGTTGACCTTCACCCCCAAGCTCTCACCCACCGCCCACCCCAGGCGCGTGTGCGAGGCGGCTTTTCCCCCCGACAGAGAGGCACACGGTGCGGTGATCTCTGCACCACGTACCCGTGGTGATCTCTGAAATCTTCTGCTCGCAGTACGGCGCTGCCCACCCTGGGTCACAGTGGCACTCCCGCTTGTGATTGCAAACCTGAAATCGGAGCGGGCGGAGTCAGCGCACGGGGGCAAACTGCCCGAGTTGGCAAACTGCCCCTGAGCACTGTAGGAGCCGGGGCTGCCGCCAAGCTTCACGCCTTACTTTGAAGGCCATGATTCAGCCCCCAAATTCAGCAGGATGGCTCCTGCCCTTGCACTACTCAGCTGAGGAAGGGTGTTTGGACACCCCGCAGGCAGGAGCGGCACGGGAGCGTGTTAAAGGGCAGAGCGTACCCCATGGTTGTTGCATTTCGCAGAGCAGTTCTTGTTGCCGTAGACCAGGACGTTCTGGCAGCGTCCAGCGTAGCAGACCTGCAAGAAGGCCAAGGGCTCTAAGAGCAGAGCAAGGCATTCATCAGGTGCCCCGTCTAGGCAGGGGATCTTCCCAGCCATCCCAGCAGCTGGGCCTGGACCCTCACCATCTCCTCGCCACACTTGGTGCCCGTGGGCACCAGCTTGAGGTTGGCCACGGTCCCGCTGGCATCGTTTTCAGTGATTGCTGCTTTGCACTTGAGGCGGTTAAAGGAGATGTAGTATGAGCTGCCACCGATGACGGGGTGGGCGTTCTCACTCAAGCACAGCAGCGTGCCACACTTTACATCCCTGCGAGGGGAGGCGGAGGCCGCGGTGAGCGCAGGGAGCACCAGCCACCAGCCCAGGCTCTCATCCAGAGCACGAGAGAGCTGCCAAGGGCTGGGGACTTTGCCCCAGGCCCAGCAAAGGCCATGGCCAGACCCAAACCGCTTCATCGCTTACTCAGGGCTGCAGGGCCTCTTCCCCGACTCAGTGAGGCAGTGGAGGTAGAGGTTTTGCTCACTGTTGTAGTTAAAGCAGGCATCAGGAGCCACCTGGGCAGCTGCAGGACACACAGAAGAAAAGGGTCAAGCAGAGCCAGAGCCTGTGTCCAGCTGGCACAAACCACACGGCATCACCATCGTGGCGACACACGGCTCGATGTCCATGTGAGAGCAGTAGGCTCCATCCACCCCTGGTGCCAAGAGCTGCCTGACCCCACAGCCGCTCTCCCAGGTGCTGCTGGGTCACCTTCCCAAAGAGGGCAGCCCTATCCTCTCCGTTGAGGATGCCAAAGCTGGTCATGCAGCGGAGGAACCAGCTCTGGACAACTCTGCCCTTTCTCCTCACGCCTGGGGTGACGAGGGCGCCTTACCGGCTCCCCAGAGCATGCGGCACTGCTCGCCATGTGAAGGACATGCCCCGTTGTAGCAGTAACCGCTCCCACGCTGGCACGGGATGCCGTTCTCCTGGAAGACGTCCTCTGGACACTCGGGGCTGAGGCCGGTGCAGTGCTCAGGTAAGTCACAGTCATTCTTGCTGGCTCGGCACAACGCGCCGGTAGCCTTCACCTGCACAAAAGAACAGTCTGTCAGCGACACTGTGACTCCCTCTGCACCACATTTGAGCCCAATTCAGCCTGCATGGGATGGAGATGCCACCAGGCCTTGAGCAAGCCATGCTCGTGGTTGGGCACTGCTCAAAATATCCTATGCTTTACCTATAGTCTGGACTTGCCCCAGCTCCTCTTATAGCCTGGTCTGCTCAAGTCAAAGCATCGCCCACGTCTGTGCTTAGAAACCAGCGCAGATAGTGTTAAAGTTTCTCTTGGACAAATGAAACAGAGCAAGCAGGTAGCTTTCCCCAACCATGGGCAAGCTATCCCTATCCTCTCCAAATACTTCTCTGTTTTCCAACGTATTTCACCCTGCTCCAGACCGAACAGAGCTGAGGTATCTGGACTCAAGGATGCCAGAAACAGGAGGTGTCTTATCTGCCACACAGTATTCTCACCCAGAACGGTGACTGCCAGTGTAGCAAAAGTGCCACATGGGAAACATCGTGATTTTTCTCCCAACCTGCTTGGTGCTTTTGGCCTTGGATGGGCTGCTAGGGGCAGGCAGGAGCATCTCCATCCTTGGGTGTTTTCAAGACTCATCCGGAGAAAGCCAGATGAGACCCACTGATCTGGTGTTGGCAGTGATTGCTCCCTTCTCACCAGCACTTCGGTGATGTTCTAACTACCACATTTCTCCTCTTGTGTCTCTATCTGATCAGATCACAAAATAGCATCCCTTCAGTGGATCACAAAGGACTTAGGAGTTTGGAAACAGATGATTTTGCAGGTGACAAAGCTACTAAAGAGCAGCATGGGCTCCAGTAACTCTCCAGGGCTTGCAAGGGGCTTCAGACTCTGGCATTGCATGCACATTGCCTCTATCAGGAAGCCCCCAAGGAGCCCGTGACAGGATCATGCACCTGCCAGCTCCCTTTTCCTTGCCAACATCCCCTTTCCCACGATGGAAGCTGGAGGTACCTTGCAATCCTGGCAGCACTCTCCACGGGCACACTCGGCTCCCTCTCTCAACTGGCAAGTGGTGGCATTGCAGCAGGGGTCAGAGCACTCCTGCAAGGCAAGAAGGGATAGGAACTGGCCATTAGCACTCTCTGGGCATGTTGCAGCCCTCCCATGGGCTTAAACAGCTTAAATTTCACCCTACTGGGCAATGAAACTGAGTCAGGCATCCACCCTGGGTTCAATGGCCCTTCAGCATCAGGTGGGAACAAGTCCTTGGAGGAATCAGCCATGAATCAGTCAGAAGCAACATATAATGGTTGTTCAGTTTTGGTACAGGAACCACCCAAGAGCCTGTCTGCAAACAAGTTCTTGAGATGAAAGCAAAATGACCTGTTTTGGGGACCTCAGATCCAGGCAGTCTGTAAAGGTGCTGCAGGAAAAGGAAATGCATTGACAACTAACAAATATTGACCTTCCTTTAGTTGCAAACTCCCAGGAGAAAATCCCATTGCCACAAATCCATGCAGGGAGAGCAGGAAGTGATGTAACTGCGGGATTTAGCCCAGGGACATCCCCTGGCGATTTGTCTCCAATCTTCCTACCGCAGTGCAATGATGGGTCTGAGATGTGATGCTTCTAATGGTGAGGAGAAGCTTAACATGGCTTTTGAAAGGATGCCATGCCATGATGACCCCTTACTGGGATCATCTTTTGGCAGAGGATGGGTTAGGGGATGTCTGCCCAGGGATATCCCCCCACAAGCACCACATCCAGCTCCAGGCAGCCACATATCAAAGCCTTCCTTCGTTTCCAACCTCTCCATACCTCCGGTGTGCCACAGTCGCACTGCTCTCCTCGCTCTACGAACTGGTTCCCACACACGGGCCCCCCGTACAGCTCATCGGCCTTGGGGGCGTTCAGCAAGCAGCTGGTCCTGGGGTCGCCAAGGAACTGCCACATGTCATGTTCACTGCAACTGCTGAAGAGCTTGGGGTAAACCAAGCTTGGGGGAAGAAAAATAGGTGATCACAACCAGAGATAAGAGCCATAGGGCCTTTGCAGCTGTCATCCCAGAAAGTAACTGCAGGGATCCTCTCCAGACCCAAGTGTAGCGTCAAAGATTGACTGTTGAAGTGGTCAATGTTGATCTAGCCTCAAATGTGCCAAGAGTTTCACGCTAGGTCTCACTGGGACAGTGCTAGGAGACATCCAGAGACACCCACTAGCTAGGGATATTCCCCTTTCTTGTTCACTCACCCAACACTCGCTGCCATAACACAGCCGCCATCAGTTTTGGGGACAGGACAGTGGCAGCTAGCAATGTCTTCGTCATGAGACATCCCCAGGTTGTGCCCCATCTCATGAGCCATGGTGGACGCAGCACCGATAGGATTCTCACTGTGGTCCTGCGGAACAAGAACGAGATGCATCTGTCTCCTTTCCATAGCATCTCTGAGAGGCCAAGTAATGCTCTCCAACAGTTCAGTGTCAGGACTTGCTCCTGTCTGCAATTCATTCCCGAACGTTACCATGCTGGCCTAAATGAAGGTGAAAGCTGGGCCTGGTCCCACAGTCTTTGGAGAGCTTCAGGCTGGGCTCTCAGGCGTGTAAGACAACACGTACATATATATTTGTGTATATATATAAATATATGGAGTGGCTACCCTGAAATTAAGGTTTTATGGTAGTTCTGGCTCATGTGCTAGCAAAGGATGCCACCCCTGGGGTGAGATGGAGAGACTGAGGTCTGAGGTGCACAGTGGGGATGACTGAGGAGGGATTGCAAATCATGTCCTAACCATTTGAAAGGCAGTGGGAAGAGCCCAGGGCCAAGGAGTAGCTTTGGGAGGCTCTCTGTATGGCTCATTTATATTAGAGGCCTGCACAGTGCAGGTGCCCATTGCTGTTTCCCAGAGCCACCCTTCCCTATAAGCCATGGCACATCTCCAGTCAATCTCTCCAGGATCACTGATGCCAGGGACAAGATTTAGATCTGGAAGCATAGTTGGGATGGGCAGAGCCCAGCGACACAGCCCACACATTCGCCCCTGCCTCACCATGGGATCCCTGCTGCCATCACAGAGCATGCCTAGGCAGTGGGACCGACCTGGTTGACACCACCTGAATCCCTGGTGCACATCGCAAGCTTCTTTGCGAGGCCAACGGTTGTTCCATGGAAGTCAACGCCCCTGGGGGAAGAAAACATCTCGATGAACACATGACCCACATGCTAACACGGGTAGAAGGCAGAAAAGGTGCTTGGGTGCCCAGGAACTGCCAGGGTGGATCAAGTCCTATCTGATGCCCTTACGTGATCAGCTGGGCATTGTCATGCTTCTTCTTCTTCAGCAGTTCCCTCTCGCGCCAACGGAGGAAGTTGTCCAGAGTCACTTCTGGGTTGGGACTCACAGTGATTTTGTCCTTGTTGTTCCACACCTCCAAGCCAATCAAGGCCACACGCAGGTAAAGAGACTGATAAAGCTGAGATGGGAGAAACCCAGAGGCAGCACTTCGATTTAAGCTTCACAGCAGAGGAAAGGTCCTATCCTCTCCAGGAACCTGTGATTCAAGCCCAAGCTCACCTAGTCATGCAATACCAGACTGACACCTCACGTATATCACAGACCCTGTCCCAAAGCAATGGGACCTTGAGTGACCACGTAAACAGGGTTTACCTTGGAGTGCCCTCTCCATCTGGCAATGGCCACCCATTCCTAAGGTGCTACTGGACAGCAAGGCTAAAGCAGTGAGAGCAGAAAGCTCCTACACCCACTTCCAGAGGCCTTACCTGGGCTGGCATCCACTCCAGTTCATGAACTGATGGGGGACACGCCGCCCAGAAGTTACAAGGAGATTTTTTTTCCCCTGTTCCCTTGCGGAGATGACTAGCAGAGAGCCCTAAGGCAGCCTTTTCTTGCCCTTGAGGACCCATCAGAGAGCCGTGGTCCTTTTAATATCTGCTTTGCACACCTTGTCGGCCAACAGATTTGGTCACTATCCGGTAGCCCACCTATGGACTTGAGATTTCCTCCAGCTCTGTCATTTAATCTGCTCTGTTCTCTCCTTCTCTCTTCACTACCATATTCGTTGCCAATATTTTTCCATTTCCACAGCAGGAAGCCTTCTCCTATGGGGGCGTAGGAACCGTGCTGACACTGTGGGGTCTGCACGCATGCAAGGTGGGCAGACCAGGACCCCTGAACTCACCTTGTCAACGTGGTTCACGATTTCCTTCATGCGGTTCTGCACCAAGCGCAAGTCCTTGTACTTCCTGAACTATGGGAAAGAAATGGAGAGATTTCCAGGTTGCCTTGCTCCTGGGAAGAGAATGAATTGACAAGAACCCGTTCCCCCTCTCTTACCTCCTCGTTGTCCACAACCAAGATCAGCTCCACATATCGAGGCCCTTTGTGTAATGGTGCTGATTTCTGAAAAGGAAGACGAAAGTGAATGCAAGGAGGAGCTATGCAGCTGGCCATCCCATGGGATTTGTTAGCTGCTGGGGTATCTTCTTGTCTTACTTAGGATTAGTAGCTCCCCTAGCTCTGTTTCCTAATGATATTTTGCAGGGTCTTTCAGACATTTTCCAACATACAAAGGAAACCTCCACCCTGCTACTGATGGAGGCACTAGAGAGGTTCTGCAGGTCAACTCAACTATGGCAAAGAGGAGCAATGCAGTTCCTAACCCAGTGATGGAGCTTCATGGCCGCAGCAATTTTTGGTTCGTGATCATATTCCAGGGTGGCACTAGACTCTTTGCACGTGCCACGCTTCATCCGCAGGTGAGCTGCTCTGTACACCGCGTGCCATCCAGCCTTATCCTCACGCAGAGGTTCCAGCACGTAGGTAGTCTCATTTACACGGAAAAATCCACTGCCAAAAAACAAGGAAAGACATCAGTTCAAGTAGAGGTTACGCACACAGCCTTCAACAAAGAAACACCTCATGTGATGCTGTTCTGAGTACCTACCAATCGGACATGTCTGGACACTGCACACACCACTGGGAGTAACTCTAACACAAAACGTTGCTGCCAAATCCCAGCTAGGAAAACACCCATTGCTTTCCCTTCCCTTCCTGTAGGCAGAACAGCAGCTTGGATGAGCTCCAGGCCACTGCTGCAAAATGGAGCCATCCTTGGACTTGCCCAGGGATGAGCAGCAATAGGAGCAACACGTTCCTAGCACTTGTTCTTGGAGATTGTGGAAGTACAGGCTGGACAAATGGACAATTAGGGGGTGGACAGCTGACTGAGTTGCCACTCTGCCATGGGTGTGATCCATGGCTCAGCATCTGCAGACCAGTTCTTTAGGCAGCAGAAATAGGCTGAAGCTTAGCAAAGAGTGCCTGGTGCTGCTGGGTCAGGTTTAACATGTTTTTTAACACGGCTATTAATCACCTCTGACCTTCAAGATGCTTTCCATAAAGTATTGCAAATGCGAAGGGAAAAAGCAAAATCTGTCCTGCTGACCATCACAAGTCTAACACATTGCAGCCTCAGTCTATAAAGCCAAGACATGTTGGCAACCTTGTAGTGAAAACACACAAGCAAGGCTTGTTGTGTCTTTCTGAATCTGCATTATACCCACATGAGATGCCCCCACGTTATGCTCCACATAAGAAGCAGGCTGAGAAGAGTCAAGCTCTTGCTCTGGGGAGCTAAACCACAGCTGGTTGCCCGTGTGTTCTCCTTCTAGGCTTTAAGGTACTGGGGTCATACATTCAACATTCCCACGACTCAGAGAAAATGGACCTTTCCCTGCCTCCCTCCAGGGAAAGGTGAGTTCTCTCCTCCATCAGGTCAGTCCCAGAACACTGGGGCTTTGTCGCACCGAGTCATCATTAGACCCTGTTGACTCACTCAAGAGCAGGGCTTTGTCACACCGACTCACCCTTACACAGTGTTTACTCTTTCAGGCGAGGCAGTGCAATGGGCAAAGAAAACGAGCAATGCCCCTCTGGGTCCCGGTTTGGTGCTGCCCACCTGGAAAAGCTGCCGGAGCTGATTCACCTTCCCTGCTCACCCTTGTCCCATCCAGTGCCCTGGGGAGATCAAAAGTCCTACCTGAGCCCGTTGCAGGTGCTGATGCTGGCTGCTGAAATGGCATACCCCTGAACATGACCTTGATAAAAGCAGTGATCCTGCAAGACAGAAACCAGATATGTCAAGGCGATCTGCACCATCCTGGAAGCAGAGAGAAGAGCCAAAGACAGAGATGCTGAAGGATGCAGGGCAGTGACCTTCAAGGAGACAGGACAGAGCCAGACCACGCTATGTGCCACCAGCGCCTGGCACTTTGCAACCTCGTCCTCAAGTTCTCACCCTGGCAGCAGAGCCTTCCTCACCCCACTCTTCCAGGAACCCACTGCAGTGCAATCGCCATACCTGAATGTCTGGCTTCTCTACAATCTCTGTGCCATCAGCCGAGAAATGCGTCTCGGTGTAATGCTGTCCAAGGAGCTCCCTGCAAGAACAGGAAAGGGAACATGTGAGCAGTGACAGCTCCTTTAGGTAGAAGATAAGGTGATGTACATATTACAGGTAGGCTCAGCATCACTCTGGACCTCACAGGAGAAATCCTGTCTACCCCACCTTCAGCACAGTGAGCCCTAGGCTCAGAGACTGAGGTGCTCCTGGACATTATATTTGGATATAACAGGCCCAGGACTTCAGAGGGAAAAATGAGTATTTGAAAACCAGCGTAAATGAGTTTCCCAGCCACTCCAGCCCTCTCTGCCCACTGGCACTCACATGTTCTTCTCCAGGTGCAGAACATAGTCCTTGCCTTCGGCACGGATGCTGTAGAGGACATGGTTTGGATAGATGTTCTGCATGAAACAAAATGCCAGCACAAACCCACTGTTACCAGGAGTACAAGTTGCTAAAAGTTTTTTTTTTTTTTTTTTTTTTGTCCAGATGCATCCCAAAACACGCACTCAATAAAGCAGGTGACTACAGGATGGGGACTGACAGCCCCTGTTGTCATTGCCCAGAGGCAATGCGCACACTCACCCCAAAGGCACCCGGCAAAGATGCAGGAAACCAGAAGGAGAGCAAGAAAGTACCTCTACAAGAACGCAAATCCCCAGCTCACACTGAGATGAAGAATGAGCCACCCCAGCAATGAAGAAGAGAGTCAGCAAAGGCTGTTTTCCCCTGTATGACACATGGCCAAAGACAGGCACACAAGGTGCCGAAATTTCATACTCATCAGTCACAAGAGCTCCTTTTTTGGGACTGCGACTGGCACTTGCTCGTGGGCAGAACGTAAAGCTCTTTGGTGCACAAGCGCTTTTATTGGTAGAGACTTCCTTATCTATGGCTGATCTAATATCATGAGCTCTACTGCAAGTAGACGTAAGACCGTTTTGCATCAGATACCTCACAGCATCGCCAGAGTGTTGGTGGAAGGAACCTCAAGGAAGGAGTCTCTAGCGCAACCTCCTGTCACCAGCGCTGGGTCCTGGTAGCCCAGCCTAGCCCTGAAGTCCCCAGAACAGAGGGCCAGCACCTGCAAGGAGTGTTCCCCCTCTGGAGGAAACCATCTCCAAGGCATCTTCCCTCCCTGGAGGAGAAAGCGCTCCCTGAAGTCCCATCTATGCTCCCTTGGGATGCCCATCCATGGATGCTGGGCTAGAAACCTCCAGCGGGATAGATACCACGCACTCGAAACCATCTCAGCAGCGCCACAGGGAGACGCTACGTCTGCTCATCCCCTCCCGTGGTGCTCCGTCTCCTCATCTCCTTCCCGTGGCTGTGCCTTTGGAACCGTGCAGGGTCTCCTCACTCACCACGGGGGCAAGGACAGCCTCCCTGAGGGCCTCTCCTCCGCTCTTGCAGGGTCCTAACGTGAGAGACCATGTGAAAGACAAAGCAACAGCTGGCTGCAGGGCCAGCATTCTTCCCGGATGAGGTGTTTCGACTCTCCTCGAGGAGGATGACAGTAACTATTAGCATACGAAGGCTCAGCACTCCCTGGAGGGCATCTACAAGCAGCCGGGAGCTGGGGTTAAGTGGGAAGTGCTGCTGTCTCAGCACTGCAGTCAGAGCCAGCTAGGTCAGGGCTTTTCCGGTGACTCAGTTGCCCTCAATTCCACCCCATTCATGTTTCCAATTCGAAGCGATGCTCGGGGCGCCGGGCTGCTGGCCACAAAACGTCCTCTCTGCGCGCTGAGTGAGCCCCAACGGGTCTCCGTGGAGTTAGGCAAGCACGGCCCTTGCACAGCCCCCTCAACCAGCATCTTCCTGCCACAGGTCCCTGGCACGTTTTTCTCTTAACCACGGGGGTCTCATGTGTGATGTGGCCTTCCCTTCCCGTGTCCGCCGACAAAGCGATCCTTTGTTTTCCCGGCCATGCCAGAGCCGGCCAAGGCCTTAAGAAATCACTGCAAAGCTCTTGGAAGGGGGCAGCGGGGAGAAGAACCGCAGTGCAAGTTAAAAAATAAAGAAAGAGCAAAGCAAATCAAAAAAAAAATGATAAAACTTCCCTGAAGCACCTCCTTCCTGATGAGTGAGCGCTTTGTAAGCACTCCGGATGGAAGGCTTTGACAACACGAGCGACTCAGCCCTGCCTGTGCCAGAGCCGCGCTGACCTCGTGACAGCGCTGAGCGAGCAAAGACGGAGCCGTGGCCACGGCACGCGGAGGGAGACAAGGGGTTTATTCCAGCTGGTCTGATTACGAGGAGAACCACAGAGCTTGCAGAGGATTGGGATGTGATTGCTCCGTCCCAGGGCAGCAAAGGGTATTTCTTTGGTGGGAAGAGGCCAAATGTCTCCCTCGGACAGGAGAGAGAGGGGATCACCACAGCAGGCAGATTCTGTCTTGGGCTGGGTATCAGCGCTGGGTATCACCAAAGAAGAGGGAAAGAAAGGAAGTCGCTGAGCCACTGCCACCCCCTGCCCCAGCTCCAGGCACGTGTGTCCACCTCAGTGAAGAGGAACCCGCTCGGCTCCTCCGACCCCGATGCTCTCAGCAGGCATCTGTCTGCCCAAAGAGTCTTCTTGACCCATCTTCCCTGGAGAAGGCTCCAACTGGGGTACCAAACGGACCACCACATCTCCCTGCCACCCTGTGCCACTGCTCCACTTGTTCTGCTGCGTCCCAGGGATTCCTGCAACGCGCTGAGCTGGGGTTGGCGCGAGCTTTGCTTCCTCCATGCAGGCAAAGGCTTCTCCTTCTTGCCTCGGCTGCCTTTGGGACACTGCAAGGAAAATCAGCAGCGATGCGCGAGCATGGGGTGACACTGGGTCCTACGGCTGGAAACAGCCCTGTCATCAAAACGTGTTTCTCGAGTGTGAGGAAAATACAGGTGTCCTCCATAGACAGAAGGGTTTAACTGCAAAACCCAAGACGTCGCCTCTACTCAACTTCTTCAAGTACCACCAGTTTAACCAACTGTCTCAACCTAGCACTTTTTGAAGGGCCTTCTCCTGCTTTGTTTTCAGGTGCCCTTGCATGGCAAGTCTACACACACCTTTATCACACCCTACCCCGCTAAGCAAAGTTGATGACTCAGGGTAGGAGGGCAAAACCATCCCTTTGCTGAAGGCTGGTGCCTCAGGCATTCCTGTGCTGCCAGAATCTGGTTTCCCCCAACTATTTCATTTCTAGCCTTGCACAGAAACTTCCCTTTCGGTCACCCGTCTCCATTGCAGAGAAGGTTTTGTTGGTGGGTCAACCCCACTGAGAACCACGTCCCCAGCCAACATTACCGAGAGAGCGAACTCAGGAAGGAAGGAGGAGGAAATACTTCAAAAGGCAGAAGACTTTCTACCCGTAAAACGTCAGCACCCAGGCGAGAAGCCCAGCGACGCCGGGGACACGCGGCTCCAGACGGCACGTCCCCTCCCACGCTGCCACGTGCCCGTCTATGTGCCACCGAGAGCCGTGCCCGCCGAAAGCGGAGGGATGTGCAGTTCGGCGAGCTCTCTTTTCCGTGGGATCAGTGCCGAGAGAGAGACGTTCAACACGCCTGGCACCAGATGGTGCCTCGAAATAGCCGGGAGAACGTTCATCTCGTGGACAAGTTTAGGTTTCTGGAGCAGAGAAAACAGATGCTTTCAGGGAGTGTTTTTGAAGCTATTCGATGAGAGAAGGGTTTGAAACCCGAGTGAACGGGCTGTACCAAGAGCTTACTAGGAAATGAACGTCCTCAATCTCCCAGGCTCATCAGGTGCTAAAGTTAATGCTTTTCTACTCTTAAAAAAAAAAAAGTGCCATATGTTTAACTGAATTCCACTTCTTTTAAGGCAATGAGGGAAGCAGCCTTGAGGTCAAGGCCACAATCCCAGGGAGGCCAAATCCAAGGGCTCAAACCTCCTGAGTCAAACCCCATTCCCTCCTCCTGAGTTGCATTTCTCCCCTCCCCGCCTCCAACAAAAAGCACTGCGGTTCTTTCATGTGGGTTTCTGAAACTTTCTGATTCATGCTTCCCTACCCCAAAGGATGAAAAACCGACTTAAGAAAACACAGAAAGAGAAACACTTGTATCTCAGTGAGACACCACAAACCAATGCTCAAGAAAAGAGCAGACATGACAACATCAGTACCAGACTGCAGGAGGCAGCAACACTGTCCAACGTGTCCTGGCTATCGTCAGCAACTATTTTGAGCAGGGACAATCCAAGGAACGCAGCTCTGAGCCGATGCTTTGACATCTCTACCGTTTGGGATATAGGCAGTGCAAGAAAATTTGCCCCGTGTCACACGTAAGGCTAAAGGAGGTTCAGCTCTGAGCCTCGCTCTCTGCCACTTTCATGCCAAGGACACTTTGAGTTTCCTGCCTGTTCAGCTCCCTGGCATGGCTTTTCAGCATGGCACTAGGAACAAAAAGCCAGCTGGGTTGGCTCGAGCCATCGACTTAAACAGAGGCTTAAAATAACAGGGTGCAGGCTCCCCTCTGCTACTCACACGCTGTGCAGAGAGGTCCCTCCTCCCCCGGGCCGCCGGCAGCCTGCGTGGCATCACTGTTTCGTACTTCTCCGCGTGGGCCAGCTTCTCCTCGAGGCTGGCAGAGGCACCTGCAAAAGCCAAAGCTTTGGTCATTCTCAGAGCTGAGGGAAGGCCGAGGTACCCACACCCAAGGGGTGAAATTTGTCTCTCTCCCCGAGGCGACAAACCCATTCAGACCCCTAGGGACCCCCAAGCGGGGACCTCCCATCACAGCCACCCACGCCCGGTGGCCAGCAGCACCCACAGCAGCTGGGGAGACAGGGAGAGAGGCAACGCACAGGGACGGCGCCGGAGCAGAGCGCTCCGTCTGTGGGTGCCTGGCAGCCCCCGGCGCGCGCGCGGGAGCCAAGAGCCTCGTCAGCGCCCGCTCGGCGGGCTGAGTCACGGTCCCCCCGCCAGCACGGCGCAGACTGGGCATGACAAGATCCCCTCTCTCGGGGAAGGCTCATCCAGGTGCAATTGCATAACCCCGTCAGCCCCATCGGCTCGCCGGGATCCGGAGCTGAGCCCCGACGGCACCGTGTGGCTGCTCCGGCAAGGCTACAAGGGTCACCCCCCCCAAAGAAAACACACTGGCTGGGCAGATAAATACAGCCTCGCTCCCAAGAGAAGCCATGGAAATAGATCTTGCTGCTCAGGCCATGGGGGTGGAAGGTCTGGCACCGCCAAGCCACGACCAGACCTCCGCAGGTCTGATCCTCGTTGGAGAACCGGAGCCAGGACAGGCTGGAAATGGAGCCGGTTGCATTGGAGGGGAGAAATCACCCAAAGCACTGTGCCCGTCACCCTGCAATAGGCAGCACCCACCCCTGCGGTGGGGACCACCACAGGCAGCGCCAGCATGCGGGGGCTTTCTGCAGCTGTAGGACACAAGCGCAGTGCTCAGCCAGCTAGGGGAAGCACCTCCAAGCCCATTTTCCCACCTTTGCCCTCTACCAATTTCAGGAAGAGGATGAGGAGGACCTTGGGATTACCCCGACACCGAGTGCAGTCTCCTAGGCGAAGCGGCTTGGAAATCTTTCCGAGCGCAGCAACCCCTTCCCGCCATCAATCCCTTCCTCAGCCTTGCCACACTGCGCACCCCTGCGTCTACCCCACGCAAGCAAATCCCAGTGCTTCCCCGAGGGGGTAAATCCTTGCTCCGTGGATCCGCGGCAAGGATACTTCCCAGGGGGAAAACAACCAAACAACGCGAAAAAAAACAACTTCTCCTCCGGCTTGGGGGTTTTGGCGGTGCGTTTTGGACACACAGACGTCCCGCGGTACCGCGAGGGTTTTAGCTCGGGCTGCGCCGCCACCATCGCGCCGGGAGGCGCCGCGGCCGCGGAGCAGCGCGACCCGCGCCCAGCGCGACCCCCGCACTCACCGTGCCCGGTCGGCGGCAGCAGCAGCAGCAGCAGCGGCAGCAGCGGCAGCGGA
>WBNA01000300.1:163036-183087 GCA_013398345.1 Nothocercus nigrocapillus
GTGTCCCCGGGGCGGGTCTGGGTCGCTGTGGGCGCTGGGGGCGGTCTGGAGCGGCGGAGGGGCCGGGGGAAAGGCAGAGCCCGTGCTCGGAGCACGCGGGGGACGAGGCCCCGTGAGCGCAACGGGACCCCGAGCGGGCGGCTGGCGCGGCGAGGGGCAGCTACCACCAACTTCTTCCTTCACCATCCCTGTTTCTTCAAACTACCACCGGGTCTGGCAGGTCTCGTCTCCTCCGCCTCCTCCGGCGCGCTCCTGCGGTCTTCACCCGCTTTGCTCCCCACCTCTCATTGCACCGGCATCTCTTCCTCAGCAAGCGGCTAATTCCCGCTTTTCCCTGGGGGACGCCTGGGGACAGTGTGCAGGGACGTGACTCTTCGGCACGGACTTGGGACACTTCCACGGTGCTTGGGGGGCGAGAGCCATCAGCAAATGAAGCCCTCGCAAGGCTCCGCGCTGCCCTGCTCAGAGCTCTGCGGCCGCTATCTCTGCACGGAATCGGGGCCATGTGCTGTAGCTTCCTGCCCTGAATCACAGGGGTGGGTTTCTCTCACCGGAGAAGCAGCAGCTGCGGAAGAGACCCCGAGAGAGAGAGACCAAAGGCACCATTAGCACTTAACAACAAATAAATGAAGAGATAAATAAAAATAAACAAAATGAATAAATAAAATAATAAATGAATGAATGAATGAATGAATGAATGAATGAATAAATAAAAAGAGGTTCGGGCAGTTTCTTCAGAAGTTGTGGGTAGTTGCTGCACTTCACTGGGATGTGAAGGCCCCGGAGCAGCAAACCAAGTGAGGACTTAAGAATAATAATAATAAAAAAAATTCAAACCTCTGCAGAAACCCTCAAAAATAATACTGAGACCAGCGCTGCTCAGCATTTCCTGGCACAAAAAGGATATGATTTACCGACTGAAAAAATGATGTCATTGCCAAAGAGACCAGCAAGGCGAGAAGGTCTTTTGAGCAGCTGATGGGGCAGCCCTGTGTGCTGGGGCTGGCAAGGAGGGCTTCCCTGGACTCACGTCTCCTGCTCACCGGGATCAGTCTGGAACCCTACAGTGCTCTTGACCTTGTGTATTCTTGGGTTTGGGTCAGTGGGACTCAGCAGATAGTCGAGCCAGAGCTTATGGCTCCATCCTCCCTCTATAAGGCCCCACAAGTGTTTGCAGAGCCCTTGGGTAGTTCCAGGGACCACCTGGCTCTTTGTCACTTTGGGTTTATTACGTGGCCTCCTTGTTTATACTGATTGCACAGTTCATTCCTTTGCAGAAATGGGCTTGAAGCGAGAGGTTTTGAAAAAGCCGACACGCTCATAGCTAGAGCTGGGGCAGCAGAGCGGATGGAGCCCAAGGAATGACGGGCTGCGAGTCTTCACAGGGAAGAGGGAAGTCAATGGAGGAGGCTGCTTAGATCTACCTATTAGAGGACAAAGCTGTAGAAGAAATGCTTCCAGAAGAAAGCCTAGAAGCTGCGTGTCCCTCCCTGCCTCCCCACTCCTTTCCATGCTTTGTGGTCAGAGCCTGCAGGACGAGTCTGCAGAGCCCGAGTCCTGAGACTGTGAAGGTTCCCCTCTTGACCACTCATCAGGAGGATTCCTGTGCTCATGTACCAAGACATAGAGAAAAGGGATCTTTCTGGGGAACTACGGATTTGTTTCACCTTTCTGCCTGCAGCTTTTCTTTAGTCCTGCCCCTAAAAATGGACATCTATGAAAATAAATAAATAAAGCTCCATACTTCCAGACAGAAAGTCCTCTTGGCATCACAGCTCATTGAGGAATACAAAGAAGAGACGGGGAGAGAAGTTGGACGGGTACCAAAGTTGACTTTTCATCTGCTTCCTGCTTCTCCTTTCAGATGGTCCCTCCTGAATTAGCCCAGGGGTCACCAGCTCCGGACGTGTCTCTGATACTGAGGGCCTCACCCATCCTAACAGGCTCTAACTTGCAAACTAGTAGACTGTGCCTCAAGGTGCCACCTGGGAAAGATCACCTTGCTTTGTAGGGTGCTGGGTGGCCGGTGGCCAGGACCTGATCAAAAATCCACGCGGCATAAAGGAGACGGTGCTGGCCCTCTTTGATTTACTAGTGTGGGCATAACCAAGAACAAGACCAAGCACACTTCTCTTGCAATTCCCAGCTGAGATGCACACCCATGCTGGGCTCATGCTACCGCTGCTCACCGGAGGTGGCCAAGGCAGTGGGGAGAGCACCAGGGATGAGCCAGCGCCTAGAAAGCTCAAGACAATCAGTCCTGTCAGCGAGAAGTGGCCACCTTCAAGGTAACTCAGCCCCCACGCCATCAGCTGAAACGCTGACATCAGAGTCCTTCTCCATGCTACTCTTGGCCCAGTCCTTGTGGAGACACCCTGCCAAGCTGGAGAAGCAAAGCCAGGAACAAGCAGCCGTTGTGGGGGGCTGCAGCCTCCCCAGGGCTCAGCAGGCAGGGGTGGCTCCTGTGGGGACCTCCCATCCCCTGAGTCACCACCTGGCAGAGGTGGCAGCCCTGTTGCCTGGTCCTGCTTCCAGGACCTGGTTGAGGAGCAGGACACCAAGCTAGCAAAGCGCAACGTCGGTTACTGGCCTCTGGGCACTGGGGTTGGGAGGCCTCTCTTGCCACGTGCGCACACCCCATGTTCTGCCCCAGCCCCTCTTGGGGCCGCGAGGTGCAGGAAACGAGCTGCCTCCGGATGTGGTGACGCACAACCGCATCTTGATCGCCCCAGGAAAGGAACCGGATTCTTCACCCGGGTCCCTCACATGCGTCTCTGCACTCCCCTTGCTCTTCCCGTCTGATGCCCTTCCTGCTCCATGGATTACGGTGTCAGAAGGTGTCACACTAAAAATATCAGCAGTTAGAGGTTAGCGCGCGCACCTTGGTATGTGGACCGCTGTCTCCCGAGCCCGCTCTGTGCCTGACCGAAGGCAGAACGGAGAGAAATTAAGCCCAAGCCTGCTCAGATAATTTGCTTTTGGGCACAGAGCAGTTCTGGAGTTTTTCTCAACCTCTGCTACTTTTCAGCAGCCGCGAGAGCGATGGATCCCAGAACTAAACAGCTGCACTGCTTGCAGCCAGACATATATTTTTATCTGCACGTATATGTATTGCTCCATCAGATACACGAGCAACCAGGCGTGCCACGTGCACAGAACGGCAAGGAAGTGTGATGATTCAACGAAAGACCGGAGAGGATCATCCATGAGAAACCAAAGAGCCGAATGTAGACCTAGAAACGTCCAAGGTTTCACACAGAGAAGGAACAATTAAGCAAGGTCCTACGTAAGCTCTGGTGTAGGAAATAACGTTGCAACAGAACCATAGATGTAGAAAATTTCCACGGGAGGAGAGTGATTTAATCAATTCATGTCAATTCTCTCCTCCCCAAAGGGCCACAGGCCCAAGAAGCCTGGGTCCAAAAGGTCTTTGCACTTTTCAGGCAGCAAGATGTACATATCCAGTTCGTGTGGCTGGGATTCTTTGCCATGACATGGAATAAAAGAGGTGCTGCCTAACAGTTGTCCTCTCCTCCTTAGGTCGGTGACCGCATGCTGGTTTTTGGATAAGCCCTATTTTCTCCCTAGCAGGGACTCACGGTTCCATCCCGTCCCACCTCTGCAAGTCACCAGGATTACTCACAGTCCTCTGCCCCATGTGTCCTGAGAAGCTGCAGGGATCTTGGCGAACTGCTGATTCTGATGCTAACAAGACCTGCCATAGCAGAGCCCTATTCCTGCTCCTTGTTCCTATTCCAGCCATCCATGCTTGTCCATAATCTTGACATTTCTATTATGGACTTCCTCAGTGGGGTGATGACTCTTGTAAAGCGTGCAGAGCTGAGCTGGCCTTGAAGGAACTACTGAGCACCCCTTGCTCTATAAAACACAGCAGAAAACCTGGAGAGAAGAGCAGCGACGTCCAAGTAAAGACCAGACGGAGAACTGCAGCCACCAAAAGTTCTCTCTCACAACGAGCTGAGCATCCGTCACTATCTTTGGGTGTTTGTTTGCTAGTGATATGCGTGAGGGGGGAGGGAGCCTCCCATCACCCACCCCTGGCAAATGGCTGGGAGGACTACACGCTTTAAGATAAGGATGCAAATGGTCTGTGCGGGGGAACTCAACCAGATGCATGGAACCCTGGAGGGCATTCAGGAGGAAAAGGTCCATCAGCTCAATTAAATAGTTACCCAGGGAGTTTCAAAGAGATTTCTGAGGCGAAGCAGTCAGCCTGGAAATAACAAGATGGTGTGACAAGGCGCGGAGAGGCCTTGGAGTAGAAAGAGATGAGGAAAAACCCGGTCTGACGCTGTCAGAAGTTGCCCCTTGGAAGGAAAACGTGCATCTGTCTCTCTTGCCAGATGTAGCGGCTGGGCAAATCTTTTGAGCCTGAGAGGTTAGTGAGATCCAGACAGGTTTCTCCTAGTAACTAAAGCCCCTCTGCCTCTTCCAGTAGATTTTGCCATCATCCAGACGGGACAGGCAGGCCACTGTGAAGGGTTGTAGATCCACAGAAACCTAGCAGCCCTTTCCCTGAAGGGCCACATGATGCTGGTTGCAGTCTCTGTCTTCAACCTCCAGTTCCAGAGGAAGGAATTCTGTCCCCCAGCTCCAGGACTGGCTGTCCCACTCCTCTCCTTGAGTATCTCTCTCTCTGACACTGGGAGACCAGTTTAAGGTCATCAGAGCAGAACGGAGTCTTTCTCTTATCTCTTACCCCACTATAGAAGAGGGTCCTGCAAAGGAGGTGGTGAGGAAAAGGCAATACAATTTTAGTGTCACAGATCGTCTCAGCAGTTCTGAAAACCATCTCAAGAGGTAGAGAGCAGGAGCTCAGCTTTATTGCAGCAAACCCCACATCAGGTTTCCTCCCCAAGTGTAACACCGATTGCCAGCTGAGCCAGAGGTGCATGAGCTGACCAAAATACAGTCACTCATGGCTAATTTGCCCTGTAGGTCCTGTTAGCAGACAAAAATCATCCTTTCTTTTTTTTTAATTTTACAACACACAAATACATCATTTTACAATGTGGTAAAAAAAAAAAAAAAAAAAAGACTTAACAAAAGTCTCTTGGAAGAGAAACTCCATTACACACATTTCAAGAGATTCCCCAGTTCCTCTGAGTGACTCTTATGGTTTGATAACATCTTGCATGGTGAACATAACAGCAGGTTATTTCCAGCTAGAACTGAGTGGATGCCCTGCTCCCTGCCAGCACAGAAAAGACGGCAGCTAAACTGGGCTCTACTGGGCAGATACAACCACATGGGGAAGCACGGGAGCTGCTTTCTGGCTTCGCTCTGCAGACATATGTTCCAAACGCTCTGTGTAGAATCCATTGAAGTCCAACCTGAGAGTGAAAGAACAAAAGAAAAGACCGACCAGCTCATTCAGAGTGAGGTTGGCACATTTGTATCATGCTACGCGTGTTGTGGGTAGCATCTCTTCTACACTGGCACCTTGAGTGTTGCACTGTCAGGAATAGTAGGGTTCCCTCAGCACCATTCCATGTCTCTGCTAGCATCCAGCTTGGACACCCAGCAAAATTTTATGTTATAGTTGTATATAATACATCTGAACAGATCAATTACTACTAGCTTCTTCTCAAAAGCCACAGCTTGACAATACAACTCTGAAGATGGTTAACTCGAGGACAATCAAGAGTGGCCCAGGTACATTCAAATGCACAAGTTGACAAACGGGCAATATCGCACTCTTGCCTCCTCCATAATCCAAAAAAAGTCTCTCAGACTCCACAAAAACGTCCAGTTCTACTACTGTTGTGGCTTTCCTTAGACAGCTTTCTGGACTACGAAGCCACCTAACGTGCAGTTCTTACAGACAGGTACCCAGGGCACACTCAGCAACAGTAGATGCTAAGTTATCCACAAAAGTTACTGTCTTCATTTCCTGAGTAAGCTGTTGGAGCACTGAACAAATGGGCACAATATTTGAGCTTCATGTTGCTTAACAACCTCACAGAAACGGCAACAAATTGTTCCTTGACATTTTTTTGCGACTGTAGAAAACAGAACCTCGACAGATGGAATTTATCTTTCACTCTCTCCTGGCTGAAAAGCTTCCAACTCTTTTGTTCTGTAAATTCTGTACCATGAAAACGTGGCACCGAGGCAGGCATAAATACCAATTCTGCATTCAAACTTTAGGACTTAATAACATTAAGACTCATTTACATCTTTGTTTTGAGGCTCTCTTCCCCTTCTAAAGCTGCTTCATGCCAAACTGCTTGAATTCCCAATTTTGATTTGGCTCCCTTTCAACTTTGTTTTTAGGGTTAAACTATCTTTGTTACCTATCTCTTAAGAATCTGCATGGTGCTTCCTCAAACTCAGCTTACGTTTCTATTTCTTGCTTTCCTGTCCTTTTATTCAGTAGGTTTTGTATCATGTTACACACTCTGGTGGTTTTCTGATTAAGCTCAGTCATGGCTCTTGCCTCAGACTGGTAAAGGAAGGATATCTGATAGATACTATCAACACTTGTATGCAACATTTCAGAGGATTTCAAAACCAAATCATCCATCTGACATCACCATGCTGTAATTCTTCTCCTTTTCCCTGGTGAAAGAGCGACTGTAGATTTTCTGCAGTTGTAGACTCTTTGCCATTACTGCTGTTGATGAAGACAGGACACCTGAGCAGCACTTTCACATGCCAAACTGTGCGTCCCACATTGCTTTGAAGGAAATCCTCTGGACTATTGCTTAGTTTTCTATTGTATTTTCTATTGCTTAGTTTTACAAATACACTAGTTGTACCTCAGTCACTCAGCAACAATTTCCCAGTACTGTAAACTGCATGAACATTAACCGGGATCGAATAAATAAAAGCACAGTTCCAAAATTATGAACAGAAGCTGCATTTTATCTGTTATACACCGAGATCATCCTCTCTGACATGTAATAATGTAAAGGGGTTATCATACATAAGAAAACACTGGTATATGTTATGCTCCCCTCTCTCTCAAATTATTTCAGATGGGAAGTTTTCATCCTGATTCTTGGGTTTCTGTTGCCATAGAACCCAGGACTCGCTCCAATAATCTCTACAGACTGAGCGAGAGCTAAATGTCAGGTCTGGGCATTCACTGTGAGACTCCCACTTCTTAAAAGATTACTGAGCAGCCTGCAGAAATGGCAGCACACGTTCCCTTTGTGGCCTGTTATCATACACTATTTCAGCTAAAGAAACGGGGATACCTTATCTGTTAGGAAAGGTTCAGCCATGGCCAACATGTTGGTGAAGATCCACGTGGTCCTAAAAGGTCCAATCTGAAGGACTTGAGAGTGATGACAGTCCTGACAATACAAAGACTCAGACCTCTGCAGTCCTATAACAGAACTAGGACATGAAAATCCTTGGGGGCAAAGGATGGAGACCCTCTTCCAAAGAGCTGCCTGCAGCTTAAGTCACCATCCTCTGCATAAACTGCCAATGGAAGCATTTTGTTTTTCTTGAGTACTAGTGATTCACCACACTTCTCCTTTCTTCTGAAGCAGGAAGTATTCGATGCAAAAACCAGCTCTCCATATTTGGAAGAACTGGCTCCATCGCCACCACAGCCCAGGAGTCATGTCCTGCTATTGCCAACGCTCCTGCTCCCATTTCTGATGAATCACAAACTGCCATTTCTGATGAATCCCTCGCATAGGTATCTCCTGGATTGCAATCTCCCTGGATTGCTTATGATATATTCAGAGTAAGTTTACTCAGGAAAAGTTTTGTCTATACAGTGAGAAAATCTCCATGAAAACTCTCTTGGATTAGATTTACAACACTAATAGATGAATTTCACTTAATTCATATAGATGTGTATGTGTATATAGATATATATGTGTATTTTTTTCAATGAAATGCAAAGCAAAACTTCTTGCTGTTTGGGTGTGTTCATTGATGGCGCAGACACGCACAGTTACCCAACAGCAATAGTTTCTCCTGAGCTGAGTAACAGAGGAGAGGAAAATATGAAGAGAAAACTACTGGCTCACCTGTAGATGATGTTGAGCATACTGTGCTCACAGTCATTGGTGCTGTAAACGCTCAGTTTGTCCAGCAGGTCCAGGAGATGCGTTGAGAAATTGCTATCAAACTTGTTGATCGTCGCCTCAAAGCCAGACGTTAGGTGCAGGTTGTCAGCATGCTCTGCTAAAAGCTGTCGAGAGAAAGGAGGAGTGGTCCGACGTGTCTGCTGATTCACACTGCACAGCTCAAAATGCACCTAAGAACTTCAAAATGAGAGCAGTGACTCCTCTGGAAGAGAGGGTCCTGAAAGCAGCCTTTTGAGAGCAGCCTCAGTGCTCTAAACTACCGCCAAGAATTGTCCACAACTCTGCCAAGACACTAGTTTTGGGGCCAGAGATAACCTGGATCCCCAAGAGGCAGGAAAGCCATCCTGAGCAGCCTGAAACCCCGAGCAGCATTAGAAAAGAAAGGCTCCAACTGTCCATTTTGTCCAACCTTGTTAGTCAGCTTCTTCTTTGCAGCCTCTTCAGCACGCTCCTCCTCTGTTGGTGGACCCAGCATCGTGCCATGCTCTAAGGTGAGTCGATCCATCTCGTTATCCAGCTTCATGCTCTGGGTGAACCTCTAGGAAAGCCAGTGGGTTGGAACAACAGTTAGAGCCTGTTTTTGTCATGATGACAAGGAATGAGACTGACTTGATTCTCCTGGCCACGCAATGAGCTAAGCTCCATGAAAGTTAATTCTGAGATTGCATTCAAAAGGTTAATAGATAAAGCTCACTTAACTTTACCATATATTTGGCTACAGTCTCCGCAGGACACTGATTAGAGCCTAATGCAGGAATCAGTCTCCATGAGTCCTAACAGTCCTCACAAAATTATGTCAAAAACTAAAGACCAACTTACACCTTACAGCTCAAATTCTGCTGCAGGACTGGCTAGAGTTCATCTGAACCTGAGCTCAACACTGACAGAGCAGAGTCTAGAAGAGGGAGAAGCCCCATGAGAGCCTTTTGGGAAAGGGTGCGGATATGATTTCATAATTCCAGTTGGCTGAAAGAACAGAGGCTCCTCCCTGTGTATTGAGGACAAGAGGCGTCACACAGAAAGAAGGGACAGTCACGGCTGGCTGACAACCAGAGCAGCTGGCACTGGAGCAGGAAACACGGGGACGCCGTCCATACCTGCATGCAGTTTGTGAACATGACGCAAACGGACATGAGCTTGGAAAAGATCTTCAGCAGCTCTGGGTTGGTCAGCATGCAGTCCTTGAGGCAGTTATCCAGGAAGCTCGTGTGGTGGCTCAAGACGTCATCAATATTAGAAGCCTGTTACAAAAGAGCAATTTTTAGCAATAAAAGTGGACACACAGAGGCTGCTGCACTGCACTGAACCAAAGCTCCAACCCAGTACTTGCCTAGGAGATGCACCAGGGCATGCAGAGATACTTCTTAAACACTTTCCAGCAACCTTCTGAACCGAATTCAAGAGACCTTCATAGGCTTTTCATCTTTGATTTGCCACGACTCCTTTTCAACCAAATTACTTCCAACATCCAAACCTCCCATTGGCAATGAGGCTCAGAATGGAGTTACCTGTTTCATGATCTTTTGGGTTTAAATCTCCTCATCAGGCCCTCTTCCTGAAGCTCACCTACTATCACCTTTTTGATCTCAGTAAGGTCAGGTACCATGAATGGAAAAGAGGAAATGAAATCAAAGAACCTGAAAGGTCATTAAGTTACAGGGTTTAAAATATGCAGGTGAAAAAAAAAAAAAAAAAAAAAAAGGAAATGTTACTTTTGAAGGGTCCTGTAAAATTATAGTTCATCTCTGTTACGTCAATGGAGTGTTTCAGTCTTAAGTTTTAAACAAGGTTTGATTAAAAAAAAAAAAAAGACTTTTGTGGGATGTGCCAAGACTGGGGAAGAGCCATGAGACTAAAATTCCTAAGGTACCTGCCCAGCTTCATCAGGAGTACTGATAAAACAAAACAAAAAAAAAGACTTCACAGTTTTCAAACAACTAGTAGAGAACAGGGCTAAACGTTGCTCCCTGATGTGATGAGGGTACCAGTTGCATTGATGAAGACAAGTATGTAGTGAAGATGAAGATGCCAGTTGCATTTTTAGGCAGAGGGAAGCACAGCTTCAAGTGAAAGTTCACAAGAAAGACCTCTGACAAAGAAAAAAGTGGCATAAGACATTTCACCAGACTGGAAAGGATCATCTCTTTCAGTCTTAAAATGCAAATGAGTGGAAAAAACTACCACAGGCTGCTGCTTAAGGAGGTTAAAGAGCCGATTCTGCTCACTCTACCTGTAAAAGAACGATGCTTTTATTTAAATTGAGATTTTAGCTGGAAACTGTAGATACCTCATCCCTGGTGAGCGGTTTTAAAGGACTGTGCAAAATAAAAAGTGATTGCTGAAACAGACAGCTGACTTAGCTGGCAGTAGAGAGATGTTCACTTCATGGGTGCCTGTATCACACCATTGCCTACGGTTCGACTTCTCCTGTCACAGCCCTGCTAGAGGACGTGTTCCAGGCCCTTCCTTCCCAGAGATTTAAGAGCCCTGAAGGATGCTGAGGATGCTGGGATGCAAATGCCCATTTGTAGCATGGATTGAAGAGCTTTGCTCACTTACAAAAACTAACTCTGCTTCAAGTGATAACTTGTATTGCTATTTATACCACGGGCAGCTTTAATTCAGTGCTAAAATACTTTTATTTGCATGCACCCAGCAATGACACAAACACTTCCTCAAAGAGAGCAGCAACTCTCAAGGCTTCAGAAATGAAGATGTGTCTAGTGAAAGCAGTGCCTCCAACAAAACATTTGAAGTGACCTGCAATAACTGAAATTGGGAGTTTTTCCTATGTTAAATTTGATAACTTCAGACTTAGCTTTCACCACACACTCACCAATTTCAGGTTCTTCTCAAGAACGTGCCATGTCGGCTCCATCACTTCGAACATCATGTAATATTGGATGTTCTGGACAAAATTCAGCATCCGCTGCCGCAGCGTGAAAGCCCCAGCAAACCTAGGGGAGAGAGTAGACCCACACAGGTCAGGGAGAGCAAATACCACCAAGGATTATAACAGAGCTGGCATGGCGAAGCAAGGCTCTCATTCTCACTCTACAGCACCTGGAGTGTAAATCCAAAGATGAAAATCAACTCCCATAGGTGGAACAAGATAATAAAGAGTTGTATGTTCTTGGTCTTCAGAGAGATGTAATGATCTACTTCACATAAAAACAACCCGATTCATGTCACCATGTATATATATCTAGTCAACGTATATCTAGGAACAAGGAAAATCAGAAAATAAAAATGATCCACCAGGAAAAATGGCCGTACCACTTAGCTGAATGCAGGGAGAATTGCTTGGCAGTCTTATTGCTGATCCATACATTGCACAACTGCCTTTCCACATGTTTGCAATAGAACATGTGTCTGAAAAGCATCTGGTATCTTGTTAGTGCTTTCCTGAAAAGGAAGGAGAAAATTCAGATTCAGTCTGGCTCTGATGGCCAAGTGAAGCTGCAAAGATTGCGGCTGCTCAGAAGCAAAGTGTCTCTGCCCAGTATGATTCTTAGGCCTTCAGACACCCACAGTTCTGTATAATGCAAACCAAACTAAAACAAAATCACATCTGTAGCCAGCTCAAAGAAAATATTCTCTCCAGGGAATCCCCTCCTTCATATTTCTCGCTACTGGGTCTATCACCAGCCTCCATCTCTGATCCTCTTGGGTTACCTTTGCAGAAGGTCCCTCAAACACACAATGGGATGAAGCGCTGAGAGCCTGCACTCATGTACCTGCTGTGCTAAGACCACCAGGACTGCCCAAACAATTTACCAGGATTCTCCAAAAAGATAAAGAAAACCTGTACCCAAGCTACAGGCAGTGTTATTCTGCCAGCAACTCCCCGTCAGAAGCAGATGGGGAGCCTTATTTATAGCTGCAGGGACCGGATTCGGGCCTGCACTCAGACACTCCAGTGTAGGTGTCTCCAGAGCTCCAGCCGAGACAGTTTGCAAAATCTCACCATATAGTATCTTCACTACCATAGTCACCAGCAGAGCTAATACACCCGTCTTGCAATGCAAAGAGAGAATTTCAACAGGACAAGGCATGAGAGAAATCTCATGGTGACCTTTTTTTTTTTTTTTTTTTCTACCATAGTCACCAGCAGAGCTAATACACCCGTCTTGCAATGCAAAGAGAGAATTTCAACAGGACAAGGCATGAGAGAAATCTCATGGTGACCTTTTTTTTTTTTTTTTTTCCTCCTGGAAACAGCTTTAAAGTGCAGGCAAAAAGCTCGTGTTTTGTTCTCCTTCCATGGACTGCGACCTTACCTGTTTATAATGAGGGACAGAGGCCACTTAACGATGTAGTCGAAGGAGAAGGCTTCGAGGCCGCTGAGTGTGAGCTCCGTGGGGTCCGCGCTGATGATGGCTTTCTCCTGCTTCGTCTCGATGGCCAGCACGCGCAGGAGCTGCGTGATGAGGTCGTGGGGCATCAGGTCAATCTGCATAGAAATGAAGAGCAGGAGAAAATGAGGCTACAGGGTGACTACTGGGACAGCACCTGTAAAAACAGGCACGATGGCAGAAGAGCCTCTGCCAACTGCAAATCATGCGAGTCACTTCCCCACAGAGCCTGTGAGGAAAGAGTAGGTTCTCAACAGCCCTGAGCAGACATCTCAGCCATGTCAGAAGTGTTCAGCTCAACATACTAATTAGCTGACTGCTAATTAATAGCACCTTCTCAGTGTACAGACTTCACCAAAAAATGGATCCCTTTGGCCAGGACGTGTGCTTCCAGTTGCTAAGCCAGATGAAAAAGCTTATCCAGAAAAGGTGTAGAGAAGCACAGCCATCAGCTCTGTTTTCCCTCACTGCACTTTCAGAAAGTTCTCAAAAACACACAAATTTTCCCAATGCATAGCAGGTTATCTGCTCAAATTCGCTTATATTCTGCTTGCCCATACTCTTACCTTTAAATCATCCTTGAAAGGATCCGTGTTGGCCGTGCTCATTCGTAGGGCTAATTCAAGCAAGGCCTCTAGCCTGGTGGTTATGATGTCGTCTACGGGCTTCTTAAGTTCCTCTTCCGTGAGATCCATGAAGTGAACAAAAAAGTCCCCTTGATCCATCAGGAAATAGTGCTTTATAGACCTGCTCAAGAAAATTAAGGGACAATTCATTAAGTATTTAAAGGGCAAGTGTTGCTGTTCTTTTTTTTTTCCCTTTAAAAATGTACCTTAAGAAAAGAAAGCACGTTCTACACTGCTGAGCACAGGATCACACTCCTACCCTGAACAACAAGGCAGCTTTCAAAGAGCCAAGATCTACCCAAGAGGTAGTGGCTAAGTCAGAGCAGGATCTTGGTCTCCTGCGAATGAACAAGTATCTACTGATTTTTGAAGTATTTCAGGTATCCGTGTTGACTTTTGCTACAATGTGATTCACGAACTTCCATCTTCACTTGGCACAGAGTGAACTGCAGTGAACCAGGAGACTAGAAACAGCTTACAGAAGAGTTTGAGGATGAAAATTGCATCTGGCCAAAGACTGCAGGTGATACCAGCACATAGGTGGTATCAGCACAGCCATAAAACAGTGTGGTTGCAGACTCCTGAGCACTGCTAGGTCGGGATAACACTCGGCTCCTTCATTTCCCTGTCAGCACCCTCTTGAATGAAGAGAACTTCCAAGCAGGAAGTTATTCAACCCAGATAATCACATTTCAAGCCAGAGACTGAACTAGAGCCCCACAGCAATCCCTTCCAACCGAGATCGCTGCGATGGGGTGAAATCATCTTAATCTTCAAAGCTCACTGGAAGCTGAGCCAGCTGTTGCCCCCCAGTACATTACATATATTATATATATATATATACACACACACACAGAGGCCTTATACGCTTGGCCTGCTGGCCACATTCACTGCAGTGGCCACTGCTGTTACAACATGTATCTCCTGACCAGCATCTTCTCTTGCAAGTCCCTTAGAAGCTCAGACCGTTGTTTTTTTCCCCCACACTCTGTGTGACTGGTTTGAAGCAAAACCTCTAGCACCAGGTCATAGCCCTGTTTTGTGGCTGTCTTGGTCTTCTGGATATATAGGTTCCCTTTTTATCATTTTATGAAGATAAAAACAAACTAGAAGCTTGACTCACATAGGAAAATTAATGTCCTTTCCACCCAATATTTTTATAATTTTACACTATAAGTACCAGCAACAAACCTGATTTTTTTTCAGGGCAATATCCCCAATGGAAATAGAGAAAAAAGTCAATAATAATCCCCCATGGAAAGAAAGCTAACGTTGAAATCTTATGTTCTCTATTAGCAGCTAAATATTAAACAGAAATTTAGTAAAATAAATCAAACCTTAAGTGAGCTACCAACTCTTTCTCCTCCATTAGGAAATCAAGGAGAACTTTGCTAGCGTAGTTATATGCTTTTTCTATTTGTTCCACATATGCTCTCTCTTTTAAAGTATAGATGACCTCTTTAGCCACAGGGCAGGTAACATCACGTCCACATTCTCGCACAACATTTAAATATTTCCCTAGAAAAAAATGGAAAGAATGAGTCAGGATTTGTTTACAGGATTCAAAAAAGAGATTTTACCCTTTCTTCTTTTCTGATTTTTTTTCCTGTTCTTCTGAGAAGTTGCAGCCCCATAAACTGCCAAAGCACAGTAACATTTACCAAGTCTTTACATAAAGAAAGACAACGCTTACCTTGGAATGTTCGTACATCATGAGTATATCTTTACCTACCTGTGCTTAGGATTTTGTCAGCCATCTTCTGCAAGAACGAGGGAATCTGCTGCTGAACAACAGTATATCTTTGATCCCAGTACTTGTCATTATAGTCCTCCTGGATCTTCTCCTTCTGCAACTCATGTTCTTCCACCATGAACTCACTGAAGGGTCAGAGCACGGGTTCAGAAGCAGAAATTTGGTATAATGAGGATTTTTTTTTTTTTTAAACCTGTCAACTGGCAACATGATCTATCAGAAATAAGGTCTCATTAAGATACATTGCAATCGGGAACTGAAATTAGCCTGTATTTTAGTACAGGAAAAGCATTATTCAGTGCCTTTGCTAATCTGTCAATAGGGCTTCCCAGTGCAGCTGTCAGTGCCTAGGTGAGGAAGCTGGTCCTTTTCTGCCTTCCCACCATCAGAAAGGAACCTCTTCTAGCTATTTTAACTTCAGCTCCCCCTCCCTGGCATAGGATTCTGAAAATGTGGGAAATAGAAAAGCCACATATTCTATTTAACACGGGAAAATGCTTTAAGTAACTCTGTAAAAGCTAAGAAACTCCAGAGATTGTTAGTTCCTATTGGATTATTCTGTTAGCAGATCACCTTCAGCACAGAGCTAGTGATTTAATGCACTCACACTCCATGAGAAGAGGTCTCACCTGACAAAGATGAGGATGTTAGAGGGGAACAGGCTTGGGAAGGTGGAATTTGAATGGAGTATATATTTGAACTGCCTTTCTGTAGGGTTTTGCACATTAATTTCCTTTAATTTGGACAATTAGAGCAAGTGACAACACCTCTGAACATACAGCCACCGAGTCAGGTAAGAAATGCAGGCAAGCATGTACCAATAGCTCCCCTTCCTGGCCATGCTCACACATCTACACGCTGCTGCAGACTACACAGACTCTACAGAAGATACATGTGTTAAAAAGCAAAAGCCAGAAACAAAAACAAATTCTTAACTGTTCCTTACCTGTACGGATCATTAATGATGCCTCGATATATCCACTTTTCCAAAATTTCAAAATAAGGCACGCTGGCTGCCTTGGTTAAATACAGACACAGCTCCTGAGCCTGGCTGTCTCCAGTGTAATTGAAAGTCTTGTCATGGAGTAAGCTCAGGGTTGATCCTCCCATACACTCACCTTTATCCACAGAGGTAGCTAAAATTTAATAAAATGCATTTAATAAGATGCATTTTAATGTTCTTCATTTAAAAGTATGGATTAATTGCACAGACTATGGCAGATGAAAGTAATGTAAAAATTAGTAGTTGATTAGCTGAGCACTCTAAGTCACCAATCTTGAAGTCAGATCTAGACCCCTCCTGCAGAGAGAAGACTCTGATGAAGGTACAAAGCCACTCCACTACAGTACAACATCCCGAAACAAAAACCTGAGTGATCCATACTGTAGAAAAGCAACAGCAAAAATCAACCCTGCAGGTAAGCAGAATTAAACTCAGGTAGACACAATGTCCAAAGGCTTCCAGACGGAAAGCAGCAACTACAGAAATCTGTCTTCCAGGCGTTAACTAAAGGGGATGTTGCAAAAGAGCTGTTAGGGACAGGGGAAGAAGAATACAGGACCATGAGTTTCAGATAGAGTTCAGCTTTAACTTTGTTGACCAATCATTGCGTTCCAGAAAAGCAATTTTAAGAAATGTGACCAGGAAGAGGGATCATCCAAGTCCAGATTCCACATAGAACAGACATTTGCTTAGAAATAAATTCTCAGGGCTGAGTAAAAGTCTTCTCACACACACAAAAGAGATTAATTAACCAACATCTAGGCATCAGTAGTACAATTAAGTGAGAAATTAGAGTATTCAAACAGCACTTATAACAGTACTGCAACTTGCTCCTCTGCTGGATTATAGCATTGTGTCCAGTTTGAAATCCTGCTACAAAAGCAATGTCAACATAGAGAGCTCACAAGAAGCTACTTAAGATGGGGGGGCTGTGGTGTCCAGGAATGCAAAGGAAGCTGGAGGGAGATGGTCTTGTTAGCCAGAGACAGTGAATCTAAGAGCCTTCTTCTGCTACCTCATGGACGGTTGTGAAGATGGATGGAGAAGATGACAGTCTGCTACACCAACTGCAGCACGTGGTTATGCAGATCTGGAGGATAACCTGTCTTTGAGGAAGACAACAGACAGAAGCAGCTGCAGCTGCCCCAATCTCCCCCAACTCTTCTGGCTAATGTGACAGCTACAAGGAAAGCAACAAGAAAACAGAAATCTGAACGACTACATGACAGCAAGCTGAAACAGCTGCCAAACAGATTTTCACATTGCTAGAGGGAAGGGCAAGTGATTCAGTTTGGAAAAGCATCCCAAAATAGCTGGAATCAAGGCAATGGAAGAGGCAGAAAATTGCTGAGACCGAGAAGAATCTATCAGTCTAATGGACACCATCCAGATAACAGCAAGAACAGAATTCAGAACACAGCGCGACTGGTCCACTACCAAAACTTCTCTGTTGTCCATTAACAAAAACTGAGAACCCTGAGAGCACATCGAAGGACTTAGCTAGACTCTGAAGACAACAGATCCAGAAGACTCAGAATAGTCAGTTTCTGAACAGACAACCAAGCAGATCCCAGAATCAGTGCTGCCACAGACAGATGGGAGCAAATCCAAATCTCCAGAGCGCTCTCTGAAACCTTAGGGGATTGTAAGGAAAAAAGGGATTGAAGAAATATACAGCAGAATTTGTCTGGCCACAAGGCGACATGAGATCTGAAGGATCCCAAGCTGCTGCCAGTCTGGATGAGAGCCTGCAACACTCCTTACATACAAAAGTAAGTTGATGCATGCCCTGCACATAAGACCACTCCAAAAAGATTGCAGGGCTCCTGTTGTGCAATTAACAACTGCATTTTCTGAACTTACCAAGTGAGGCAAGAATTTCCAAGGTCCTCATTGTGGGCTGGATATAAAACCAGAGCTTCTGCAGGGACAGAAGTCCCTGTCTTTGGAGATGTTCCAGTTGGGTAATAAGTATCATGTATTCTTTGATTAGGGTCCGCATAGCCGCAGCCAAAGCATGATTTACCTGGCCATACTCAAAGGAAGACTTTTCCTCTATAAACCTGTGAAAGAAAAAAAAAAAAAAAAAAAAAAAGAAACTCTTCTGGGCAAAGCAGTTTCTGTAGCTTCCAGGATTTTATCTTTAGCACATTGCGTGAGAATTGAGAGTACAATCATGCATTGGAAAGCACACCAGTCTTTCAATGGTATACAACCAGCACAGAGCAAAGCCACCAGAGCCAACATTTGGAAGGTGATTGCACATGCAATATATTACAGGAGAGGAAAAGATCTCAAAAGGAAGCAGGGTGGTAGATCTCCAGCTGCTGAAGAACTGCTGCTGGTTTCTGACTCCATATGCCACGGAGAGGATTCACGTCCTCAGATTGAAATGGCTTCACTGGCATTAGCAGAAAGAGATGCTGCCAAACAGAGTTTATCTAATCTGCAGGAACAGAGGTAAAACACTATACAAGCCACTTTCTAACAAAATTTCTGTCTCTGCTCATCTTTTAGGGAGCTTAGATCAGATGCAGACAGCTATACTGTAAGTGTCTGTGAGGTACAGAGTGTAGTGCCCAGGCTCTAGGGAGCAGCAGACATAAAAGCTGTCTCAGTTCTAGACACCCAGAGGAAAGCAAAAAGCAGGAAACAAGAAGAAAAACACAACAGAATAGAAGAGACAAGCCAGAAGAAACAGACAGATCTTAATTGCCACTTGCCTTTAATGTACAAAGGTGAAGTGAGTGCAAAAATGAACTGGCAGCAGGGAGGAGAAAGCCAGCAACAGGAATCATAACCACTTTGAAGAGACATCATTTTTATGTGATCACCCAATAGACTGAAACTAAGCTTGCAAGCTAACATCTGCACAATGACACACTCCCTAGCTCCATTTTACATCAAGAAAACATCCTCTTATGTGAAAAAAATGTCAGCTTGGTACCTAGTGACTGCAGAGTAACTTGCTGCTACAGGAAGAATCCTAGTGACCAGCTCTTTGATGGACAAGTCCAAGTTTGGGTCGACTAAAAATGCTCGGTTCTGCCTGCCTATGAGAGGCTGTGCCGTGATGTATCTTCCATCCACACCAATCAAAACATATAACAGGTCCTCCACAATCATGGATTCTTGGGAGGCTAGTGGCAAAGTACCTATTTGAAAACAAGAGGACAAAAAAAAAAAAGAGAATTTGAGCATGCCATAGTACTTCCACTCATTCTGTGTTGATCTAGTCCCTGAAACTTGAAAGAAAGACCATTCAAAAGTAGATCATGCAGACCTAAGCCAATACACAGAAATAAACCTGGAGTTAGGGTCAACTTCAAAATCATCTGCCTCACTCTCTACCACACTTTTGGATGGTAGAGGACTTTTAGTGCCCAGGGACTTCTAGACAGACTCTAGGAAAAAATCTTTCAAGTTTCAGCTGCGTAAAGGCCAAAAGTTTTGAAGAATACACTGTAAAACAAAAGCATCAAACACACTCAAAATTCCCCTGCAACTACGAGAACCATTTGACAACAGGGAAATCCTCAGCTCTGCTATCTGAATCAGGACACCAGATTAAAAATAGTAAAAATAAGCCAGACAGTCCATGCATGGAGAGGCTATAATGGCCATTCCCAAACTTTGAGACACCAAATGATTCCTGCTCTGGCTAGAAACAAACCACTATAAATAAGCTGTTTAAGGGCACCTACAAAAGTGAGTCTGTAGTTTTTAATTCCTCCCTTAGACACAGCCTAAATCCACATCTGGAAGAAGCTACAGGTTTCCTCCAAGAGCCTCCATTTTTTTGTGGCTCCTACAGTAGGGTTTTATGAAGGCTACAACTCAAGACAGAAACTCAAAACACAGATTAGCTCACACAAATGGATATGGGGCGGGAAATCGCTGTGGGCTTTCAATAGCAAATTACAAGGCTTTTTCTGTTTTTTCTTGAACCCCGCACTCCTGTCCAAGAGGCCAAGTTTTGCTTTTACTTGGAGTATGATGGAATCCGAATGACACTTCTGAACAAGCACAAAATACCAAATGTTAAAGCAATTTTTCCCTGCGTACCACATACCTATAGGTACTGTCGTGTCAGTGCTTAAACTGGTGCCAATTAAGAAATCACCAATCAGTGCTGGTCTCTCGTACACCCAGGATGGAAATATTGGTATGGGCTGACCAGAATTCTTCTTGTTTTGCTTATCTCGGAGCATTTTTCGCATAACCTCAAGAGGCTGTTGGCAA
>WBNA01000300.1:196272-214575 GCA_013398345.1 Nothocercus nigrocapillus
CCCCTCCCTTCTCCCTCCCTTCCTCCCTTCCAGTCTCCGGTCCAACTGCAGCTCTCAGCAAAGCCAATGCTGCCGCTTCAGCAGGTTGCTCAGGGTCGTGTCCAGGCAAACCTGGGCAATCCCACCAGATTCCAGCAGGTCCAAGCCTTCCTCTCTGATGGGTTTGCATTGCTTTGCACTGCTAGGGATAACCAAGAGGACCCACATGCAGGCCTAGGCAGTCTCCCTCTCTTCAGTTTGGATGTTATTCACTTTTGGACTCATGCATGTCATGGCCACATGCCCTGGGCCTTAAGGGAACAACTTTTCCTTGGATTCAGAGAGGAACAAGGAGCCTTCAGGTCAGTTTTGAGGATCCTGAGCCTGCAAAGAAATTAGCAGTGCAGTGGGGCAAGACCACACGACCTTTAGCCTTGACAAACTCTGGCTGGGGTGGCCTGTGACCAACTGTGCCATCCAGAAGTGATTCAAGGCAGTGGGAACCCGAGAACGGAGAAGGAACAAGGAGTTGAAAGAAGACAAGGTAAGGAGAGACATTGGTTGAGCCATGGGCATGAAGCGAATGGAAGTGTTTGGATACCCTATCCAGGGGCTACAGAGGACTCAGCGTATTTCTCCAGCTGCCTCTACACTCCAGGTGCCATGAACAGCCCTGAGCAACCTGCTGTCCTGCTGCTATATGGCTCTGCTCTGCGTGGCTACAAATCTCCAGAGGTCCCTTCCCACTTAAATGTCTCCAAGATTTTATGAAATATGTGACGGTAGGTCTGATGGGAGGGGGATGTCCTCCACAGAACATCCTAGCTGTGTGGTCATCAGGAAAATCAGGCATCATAAACAAATACCTAAGCAGGATCATTACCACATGATGCTTTGTCACTATCGCTGTGTTGGTGAGTTACTCTGCTGATATTGTATTTCTTTCCTGAACTTGCTCCATTTTTGTCATGGTCTTCAAGATCTCCATTTCTTCAAGATCTCCATTTCTTCTTCAGCGTAAAAGGGTGTTTCAATTAGCTTGGTCCAAGACAAGTGACATCCATCAGGGCCGACATAAACCATCAATGAGCATCTGAATGATTGGCTCCTGGTGAAAATTAGAAAAAGTGAAGAAAGATTGCAGTGCCCAGACACCTTTTATCTTCTCTCCTTCCATAGATTTGAACAGTAGTGTCTAATGCCTTTGAAGAGCCGGTCAGGCCTCATGTTGGTCATAAGGAGCAGCTCTGCACTGGCTTTGAGATCTACAAACTGCGACAGCATGTGCTGATCAAAGAAATCACAGAATCACAGAATGCTTAAGGTTGGAAGGGACCTCTAGAGATCATCTAGACATCCACAAATGCTTCTTCAACAGCTTTGCTTGACTTCAAGTAGCTTCTCCCCTTGTGCACTGGTAAAATATAAAGACAGCTGCCCATCCTTGTTTTTATTTAGCCCAAAACACAGGACAAGTTCCCAGGGCTCACATAGGCATCCGCAATTATTAGTGCATTCCGCCTGATTTTTCTAAGATTCTATGCTGTCTTAAGTCCAAGATATAAGCTAATTTTGATCTAGGTAGGGGGATCTTCCCCCCAAAAGGCAAACTTTCTGAGTTTGCTCAAAAAAGGAGACTCCCCAAAAAGAGACTTGTGAGTTTCTCATAGCCAGGCACTTGCAAAGGAAGAAGTTTCACTCTGATGGGCATCTGTATCCAGGTCAAGGAACCAGGGTTCATGTGCAGAAATGTTTGAAGGTGCTGTCCCCCGTGCTCTTGTGGGGAAAAAGGAGAAGAGGAAGGGGAACTTCTACTCTCCGTGCTGAGGAGAAATCTTCAGGCAGGAGAATGAAATGGGGAGCTAGGGGGAAGCTGCAAGTGATAGAAGAGATTTCTGCTGTTCTACAATTCAGGGGGAAAAATGAGATTGGAGACTGAACATTGTGTTACCAGGTAGTTCCTTCAGCAGCATTTCTTTGACTGTGTCCTGGGTCACCAAGGGCATGTTTTCTGACATCAGAAATCCAGACCAAATCAAGGGCAATTTGTTCGTGCAAAATGCCCAGTAGCTAACGATAGCAGAAACCAACCTAATTCATCCCTCTAGACCAGCTCTGCCAACATGTCCAGGGAGTCGGGATGTCTTTTGTCAACTTCAGTAGGGTTGTCTGTTGTGTTTATTTTAATCTGGAAAGCCGAGGTTAATATCCCACCATGAAAGTCCGGAGCTTCTGTAGCACCCTGTAAAGCAAGGAAACTGCAGGTCAGTTTGGAAAGCAAATTGTAGCAGTGGTTATGCTGACTGCTGTGTCTGTAGAGAAGAGGGCAATGCTGGATCCACCTCCATGAACCAGGCTCTGCTGAGCCTTGTGGCATCCTACATTTGATACCACATGGTGTTTCCTAGGGATGACCTACAAAGCCTAGGGCATCTGCCTAAGGATTTGCCATCTGAAAGCCTAAGGATGATGCAATTTTCCCTTGTGTTTTACAGAAGAAGCGAGAAACTGTGATAAATTGACATTAAAAGTCTGCTGTGAATTAGAAACTTCTAAATCAGGGCAAATGAGCAAACAGTTCTTTCTACGTCTACTGTGCAGTTTCACCGCTGATATAGGTCGGCATTGACATATGCATTCCCATAGTGCTTTATCAGTTCAAACCACAAGAACGTACTAAAGAAGAATGACAGAGCAGAATCCTCATGTGAACTATCAGTCCTGGTTTAGAAGCAATTCAGAAGGAAAAAAAAAACACACACAAAAAAAAACCCCCTAATGAGCAGCAAGCAGCTGGGATGCATTTTTATCCTTCCTTGGGATGGAGAAATGTTTATGGAGCAGATGCACCCCAGAGCTCTCAACTGATGGAAGTTATCCATTTCTGGACAGCAACTGGAAGGAACTGGTGGACAGTTCCCTTCTTATTTGTCTTGGGACCACCCTGTGTGTAAGGGCTACCGAGAAGATCAAGATGTGGTGTCCAGAATGGTTGGCACAATATCATGCCATGGTACATCATGGAAGACTCAGTACTCAGGGTTTGTTCTCAGCTTCACTTCTCTCGCCTCTAGTATGTCTAGAGCTTGCCCAGGCTGCTTTGGCTTAGGAGGGCACAGTAAATGGTTGAGACATGACATTGTAGACATGGGACCTCCATCATTTTCAACCAGAACGTCCTCCATCTCTTTTTCAGGTCACCGAAACACTGAAGGCCAATCTGGGACAGGCAACCTAAATGATTTCTTGCAGCATTTGGGATTATAATATCGATGAAGATGAATGGTGGGGGATTTCTGTCCTCAGGGATTATCTAGATTCACCTGGGCACGACCCTGAGCAACCTGCTCTAGTTGTGGCATTGGCCCTGCTGCGAGCTGAGGTCAAATGGACAATCGTCACTTGGGGTGCCTTCGGTCTGATGTTTTTTATAAGTATGAGGACTTTGTAGGGTGTTCCGAGAGAGGCAGGAAGGTGTTTGGAGGGAAGAAGGGGCTTTCCAGGATCATCTCCAAGCCACAAGCACTGGACGTGCCCGCGTGCCCTCTATGTTCCTGCTGCAGTGGGGCATCATCCTTCTCCTTGCATAAATCACAGGGGAAGCTCCCCTGGTGTGGCTTCCCTGGATGGAAAAATAGGGCTAATGAGAGTCATAAAAATGCCCCGAGATCTACTGGTGGGAAGAGCGAGATGCCATTCCACAGAATGAGGAAATGAATAAAAAAGTGAATTAAATGAATACAAAATGAATTAAAATCCAGGTGCCTGCTGTTACTTGGGAGACATCTTGATCAGAAACTGCTGTCCTTACTCTTCTCAATCTACAGCTGTCATTTCCTCCTCTTACACCTCATGTTGTATCAACTGGTGGCAATGAGGATGTGCCTGTAAAGCCATTCCCTCCTGCTTGGGTAAGATAAATAGTAATTAGGGCCGTGACGGATGACACATTAAGCAAGAGAACATGATTGCGCTGTTGAGAAATATAACCGGTTAATGGAGACTCTCCGATGACGGGTGAATTGGGATTAGTGACTATGCTGAAACAGAAATTTTGTCTAATCCCTCTCTTACCTCTCCAGGGCTCAGAACACTATTCTTCTATATTTTCTTGTATATCAGCATTTTTTCCCTTCTGATTCTTCCAGGGGCTCTCTTTTCCCAGCCTTGGCCACTACCCCATATTCTTGGGCGTGCAAAGTAACTTCAGCCCTGTTCGGAAATATTTTAGGAAGATTCAGGATTCATTAACAGCAAGTACTGTATGAATGTCCGAGATTCACACTTCTTCTGGGCTTCTGAGTTACAAGAAAGCCAAGCGAGAACATTTGTTTATTATAAACAGAGCTACGGAAAAAAACAGGTTGATTTATGTCTTATAATTAGGCCTTGAGCTGTATTCTTCTCTCTTCGGAAAATCATCTTGTGTTTGAGCTGGGAAGCAGAAATTTGGAAGGAACTGGCAGAGAACTTGGTAAACTGCCACTGAAAGCTTGGACCTGCTCTAGCCTAAATAAAAAGATAAGAAAATTCTGCACGTTGATGCTTATGACTCACATCTCCGCTCCCTTTTTCCTCCAACAAGGGAGAGTGTGTGTGTATGAAATCTTGGAAAAAATGAGTGTCTATGGCTACGGGCTGGGAAATCTTGGGGGATATTTGGGAGCCGCTGGCACATCCCTGGAGCCCACAGGATCCCCGTGTCATGGTGCCGATTTGGGCTCCACTGGTGGTAGAAAACACAGGGTACCCCCTGCAACAGGTACAGTTTGGTGGTTGGAAGAGATGTCTGGGCCCATAGGGATGGTCACACCACAGGTGCCTCCAGTCCAGCATGTCCTGATCATGGCCACAAGAAGAGGCCAAGGGACAAGGAGGTGAACAGGCCAAGCTTGCAGAGACGTCCTCAGCACACTTTCCCAGCAAGTCATGGTTTGAGGACTTCCTAACCCAAACGGATGTCTTTGTGTTGGGCAACAATTTGATTTTTCTTCCTGCTTTGTCTGTTTTTTGGAACTATGTATTATTTAGCATCCACAGTATCATAAAGCAAAGAGTTAGAGCTTGAAACTTCAGGCACTCTATGTTGAAGCACCTCCTATCATGACAACCAGCTCTCCTCACCTTTCATTGTTCTCTACTTTTTTTTTTCTATATCCATGACATTTTAAGGTTTTTTTTTGATTATTCTTGAGCACTGAAGTGCTATATTTAAAGAAACAGCTCCTGCAACCTTAGAAGTACTTGAAGCATCTTAGAAAATTATCCACTGTAGCCCCTCTGCCATGAATGACAATATTTTGTTCAGAACCCATAGCTGCGTATGGGAAGTTAAAACGGCTTATTCTGATGAATAAATGGTTTATTCTGATTCTTTTTCTGACACAGAAAAAGATCTCAGTATGACGTAAGACATATGCATTGCCATCTTAGAAACACTGAGTATCCTATTTAATTTTTCCAGAACGATTATGTCAAGGTTGACAGATAAAACATTGACTTGGTGGTTAAGTAGCAAACAGTTTCCACAGCCTGGTAGCTTTTTTCCTGGATATAGAAAATCTTGGTGGACAAGAAGAGAGGTTCAAAACCAAAAGGGGAAAAAAATGGATGGGGAGAAGGTGAACTGAGGCATTGCTCCCAAGATCAAACTGTCCAGCTGAGTATTGAGAAGAAAGAGACTTGGAGGGCATCTGAAAATGTCACCCACTGTAGAATAACAGGTTCAGGGACAGTGAGAGGAGGAACACTGCTTCAGGTGTTATCTTGCCAGTATGAAAGCAGCTTATTTTTCATGGAAACCAATTGTATGTCTTGGCTGTTTGATGTCAAGTAAGTGTTATCTGCTGAGGAAATGCTGTACTCATTTCCTTCTTCTGAAATCTTATGTTTTCCCGCTCGTACTATTTTGCATTAACATAATGTTGTTGGCAGCTCACCGCCACTTCCCTAAGCTTCTCCTTATGTTTGATTATAACGTTATCTTGTACTAAGGCTCACTGAAGCAGACCATGAATAGGACAAGACAAAACGGGCACAAACTGAAACACAGGAATTTCCATCTCAATACGAGGAAAAAAATCTTAAATGTGAGGGTAAGACTGCCTTGAGTAGGATCTCATGCATTGGCTTGCAGGTAATGACACCCCAAGGAACCTATAGACAGCTGATTGGGCTGTGGTGAAGGTCTTCCTGCATTAAAAACTCTCAGATTAACAGCCCTGATAGTTTTCTGCTGTGAAGGCTGGAAGCAGTAACAATTTAATAGATTTCTGGCTTTCCAACCTACATTACGTTTGCATTTGCTTCAAAAGCTTCCCGAAAAAATAAAAATCCTTGGAAAATGCATCTCTATGTTGCATGTCCTAGATCCCGGAGGAACAACTTCAGAGTTTGCTCCAGGCGGATTTTGTGGTTGCAGCTATGATGGGATTGGAACCCATCCCAAACCAGCGCTGTGTTTATCCTGTTGGCTCCAAAACCACCAGCACTGGCTCCTGCTCTAGATCAGCTGTTGTCCATCCCATCCATATTGACGGGCATCCCAGCAAGACGGTGGTGGGCAACACAAATCCCAGACCAATTTATCCAAGCCAGTTTTATCAAGAGCAACAGACCTCTCCACTGTGTCAGGCTGCAAGGGATGTCTATGCTGAATAATCCTCAAGGGATACGGATATTCCTCTGCAAATTTGGAAGCTCATACTGTCTCCGCTAAAGAGAGAAAACTAAAATCCTCCTAAAATTAAATTGCACTGGATGTCAAACCTAAAAAAAAAATGATGTCGTCAATGTAATCACAAAGTTGGAGTTTTGGACCTTACCTGATAATAACACGGTTGGAGCCTTTGAAAGTTTATTCCCTCCAGACAATTTTCTGGAGGGAAAGATAATTTTTAGATAATTTCCTGGAGCTGAAATTTCATTTCAGCTTCAGATTGAACGTACAAAATAGAAATTGAATCTACATCCAGCCACAGATTAAATAGGAACCATGGCTGCCATGGGGTGGCCACTGAAGTTTAAACTTTGTGTATGTATAAACACCGAGAGGGTGTCCCAAGGGAAAGGAAGGCTCTCAGCTGGTATGATGGCCCCCCAAGGGTGACATCCCCTTTCCATGGGGTGCAGAGGGGTGTCCCTGTGGCCAGAGCTTTTGGACACAAGGATTGACCGTTGACCAACAGGTCTCAAAGAGCCCTCAGGTTGCTTGGCCAAATCCTTTTGCACAAGAAATGGGAAGACCTTGAGTTTCCAAGCAAAGGAGGGGCTGACTCAAGGGTGTTTTGGAGAGAAGCTACTGCTTATCCGGTCTGGATTGTTTCCATACGGAAAAGAATGCGATGAATTGTACAATGAAGCAACAGCACAAGCTTCATTCAAAGCTCAGAGCATACAAGCTACTCCAGATCAAAATATTTATAAACACAAGTCCTTATGGCTTCAGTCAAAAGAATTTTCACACTTCTTTCTTCAAGCAAAAAAATTCGGTGTTTCTGTTTTCTTCAGGCTTAAAAGCTGCTAAAATAAGGATTAAAATACCCTTGCCAGGAGTCTTTCCGTTATTTGCGCAACAGTCAAATGTTTTGTCCTCTATTTGGTTTTGCAGTTTGTTACAGTTTATACATACGGCTTATTTTCCAAAACATTCACGCTAGCAAAAGCTGAAGCTCTTCTAACACAGTCTTTTCCAGTTTTCCTAATTTGGGATATCATAGAAGAGGATGTTCTTGCTAAGGTGTCACCAAGATCTTGACTTCGTTTTTCTCCTCTTTGTTTTTTTACATAAAATCTAAGGAGAAGCCACTTTTTGGCACCATTTTTTTTTCCTTGATGCCATAGGAAATGGCATGAAAAAAGCAACCAAAAATTGTACACAGTATCTCTGTGATATCTCTGTGATAATCTCACAAAAGTGATTTTTTTTTTCTGCCTGTAGAGTTAGAAAAGTCATCTACCACCTCTCCAAGAAATACCAATATGTTTTCTATTAAATGCTGTTAATGCCCAGTATGATGGATAAAATACACTCAACAAGCCATTTCTCACACAAATAACTCTGTGTTGGGAAGAGCAGATTCATGGAAATATCTAGGATGGGAGGGAGCTCTGGAGGTCTAATCTCTAACTCCAAGAAGGGCTACGTTTTGTCTAAGGGAAAACTTATTGGCATCTCACCGCTGGAAAGCAATGTTATGGCTTAAAGCTTCCCAAGAACATTTATGAATTGCAATGTTTAATGGTGCTACCAGATGGGCCTAATTCTGTTTGGAACTGTGTGACTTATTTAAAGCAGAAAACTGATTTTGATACTAAGCAAATTCAGGTGCCACTAGGCGGGATATTGCTTAGCATGTTGGGTTGGCTGCCTAGAACTTGGCTAGTCTTGAAGGCAGTGAATGATGCAGTGTCTCCCCACAAAAATAGTGGTTTGTTTTGGTGCCTTTCTGGCTTGGGAGGGTTCCAAATGGTGTCTGAATCTCCTAAGCTTTGCCCCTAAAATCAGAGAACTGTTTTCCAGGTCTGGTTCATATAACAGAAGTGATGACTTTATTGAAGATTCTCTTGCCGACGGTCCTTCCTTGCTCTTGATGAACCAAGTCCCCAAAGGGACATCAGGTTGCGGATCTCTGGGCAGCAGGGAGGCCTGATGGGGACCACGTGAGGCCCCATCATCCGCATGCCCTAGCATGGTAGGGTTCAGTGGAATAGACAAAATGGCAGCAGATTGCAAGACCTTGGTGCGCAGCTCGTGGCGATATTCCATTTCACAAGTTTCGACCTAATTCTTGGCTTTTGTGTAGGGCAAAACTCTTAAGAACTGGGATTTTCCTGCCCTTGGAAATCCTGCTGCCTGAGCGGATCCTACAGGTCTCCTGCTCGTGCCAGACTGTGCCCAGTTCATGCAGTTGTTGCTGTGGCCAGGTGGTCGTGCACTTCTTTGGGATGTACTCAAGGGTGTTGTTGAGTCAGGTGTGTTGTCCGCGGAGAGTGCGGTCCAGCCGTCATCACCCAGGGAGGATTTCAGCCCGCTCCTCTTCACGGTGTAGCGACGCCGCTGCATCCAAAACCCGCTATTACCCCCGGACCTGGTGACTCGGTGACCCCGACAGCTTCTGCCGCGGCAGCAATTTGGAGTGAGGGATGGGCCACACAATAGGGAGGGCTACAGTGCCCGCCGGAGCCAGCCCCACGGAGCGACTGATCCCGGGATCCAACGCCTTGCACCGGACAAAGGAGGATTCAAGCTTGCACGGTGACTTTTTGTCTACCTTCTGCATATCATTGCTGTTCTACAGCAAATCACTTGCACCTCGGAGGGGTCGGAGACGGAGCAAAGTGGCTCCAGATTTGCACCTCAAAAGCTAAGATGCTTGGGCACAGGGACCCGTGGGTACCAGCAAACTGCTAAAACTGGTGTGCAGCAATGGCAGACTGATCCAAAAACCTACGGCTCAGCTCTTAGTCTCTTCCCAATTTGGAGATTCACTACCATTTTCTCTCTTTTTCTTTTTTTTTAAATGAGAACAAATGCGTCAATGAGCTCCACCAGCTCAGGTGTGCTGATTTTGGGGCCTCTTAATTCACAGCATGTAACCAGCTCAGGTTTATGGAGAGGCTGGAAAATACAATTCCTACTTTGTGTCCTCTGAGACGATTATCTCCCTTTACCCACATGCAGCACAGGACAACCTATTAAATGCATTTACTTTACTAAACACACGAACACTTTCTTTTCAGCATTAGTAACAATCAGTAACAATCTGCAGTTGAGTAAGAGTTTGCAGGATGGGGAGTCACAGCCCTTGTCAGCACAAATACTGTCCTGCCCAGTCTGTGCCCTGCGAGGACCTGCCTCTTGCAGAACAGGTATCTTTTGCAGGAACCCTAATCTCAAATGCCAGATCTTGGCACTGAGGGGCAGGAAATTTTTTTAGAGAAGGAGAAATCGTTTTTGTTGCTGAGACACCAAAACCTGATCTTAAAAACTATTAAGGAGGAGGAAAAGAAGCAAACCATTTTGAGGAGAAAAAAAATGAAGCTGAAAATGGTTCATATGAGTGGGAGATGAGGGTTCCTGATGGGAAACATTTAGCAAACGGGAGGCCAGTGGTTCCTGCTGGCACATCTCTTCAATGTGAAGCCTGACGGTCAGTGGGTGAGCCGAGACCTCCATTTGGCTCCACTCACACGTTCTCCCTTTGCAGTTTTGACAAGTGGCAGCTGGTGAGTTCTCACTTTGGGTTTCTTCTTGCCCTGTGGCTCTTCCATCCGCACAGCTAGAGGGGTTTCTGTCTCACCCTGGCTTGGGGCTGCTGCTAGCTTGCTGGGGACATCACCTCGGCACCCAAGGCCATAGCAGCAGCTGAACCATCAGCAGCCTGACCTTGATCTTGGAGGGGGATTCTCAGTGCACAAACTGCCCAGCCTCCAGGACCAGGTTGAGGACTCCTGTCCAGGCCTCGTGGTGAGGGGCCCCGGCTCCTCCTCTGCTGGAGTGCTCTGACCCAGCAGTGCACGAGGCGTTGCCAAAGCTGCTGGCTCCTTTAGAGACCAGGAACAAGGTGACTCATGTGGGAGGAAAACAGCATGGCACTGCTCCAAGTTCATATTGGCTCCTGATGGGGAGATGTTGAAATCTGAGTAGGGCCTAAAATACACAGATATCAGTAAAACAAAACAAAACAAACAAACCAAAAGCCACAGAGGCGTTCACTGTTGCAATGTTATAAAAATCCTACCGAAAATCTAATGAGGGGTCAGTACAGAATCTGCCCAGACATATTCAGGAGTATCTAGTTGGGCGTAGGACTTAGCTACCCACATGTGCAGGTCATGTTTCAACAGCTGATGCTGTGCAAAGTCCTGGTGCAAAATCTGTCCCCAATCCACTCCTTGGTTGTCTTTGAGGGTTGTATTGATAACCAAGCACATGACGTCTGGCAATCAAGATCGTATGCGTGGAAAGGCCATGTTGGGTGCCTCTGCAGCAGAAAGTTTGTGTGCCAGCAAAAGGATCCTCTTCCTGCTATGCTGGCAGAGAGAAAACAGGAGCCATGAAGCCCAAAATGAGGTGCTACTGACAACATGCAGAAAACCTGCTGAGGTATACAGAGGGTGAATGAAGCAAGATGCTGAGGCAAGAGATCCCATGATGATCATCACTGACTCTTGATTTGGCCGCCTGGCTGCTGTGGCTTTCCTTTTGTAACTCAAGCCTTTCACAGCTTGGTCTTGGAATAAAACCTCACCAATCCTGCTACTGAAAATAGAGTCTGGCTGGACTGCAGGCCTCCAGGTGCCTCATGAATGATGCCCAGCTCGGTGGACACGCAGGCAGGTGACCCAGGCAGCATGTTCTCATTTTCCATACCAAGGAGCCAGTATCCAAGAGCAGAGTGAATGGGCTGTTTCCATGTTGTGCAGCAGACCTTGGGCAAGCCCCTTAGTCTCCTGAGCCATGGCCAGTGCTTGTAGGACAGCGATCCCCAGCCCATGCCCCGGTCCCTGGGTGCATGTGGAGGCTCACACGTTACAAGCCATGAATCATAGTGCTTCTAACTGCATGTTGCTCCTCTTCACTGCAAGAATTTAGGTCTGTGATGGCCTAAATGCTTCACTCCAACACAGATTCCTGTATTCAATGACAACTTAAGAGGTATGGGTGAACTAGGGGAGGTGAGGCTAGATGCAGGAAGATGCAAATCCTGGGCACATCTCCTACCTTTGGCACAGCCAGGAGAGGCTGGGCATGGTAAACGGGTAGGAAGGATCTGGTGGAAAGGCCATGATCAGCTTCTTAGAGGCCCTTCCTGACTAACCAGTCCAGTTGGTCTCTGGCTTCTGGAAGAGCAGCCTGCAATCTCAGCAGCTTCAGGGGACGCCAGTCTCCATCTCCACCTTGCACTCGCAGCAGGACCATGGCCAGCATGAGGGCCAAGTGGCCTTCTTCAGAAAGGAGGCTCAGCCACACATTTGCCACTTCCAAATCGCCAGTTTTGCCCTGCAGGTTTTCTCCAGTGCTTAAACTAGCACAAGGGCTGCCTTTTCCCTCTGTACTGATTTACAGCTGTTTCCAAATGCAGGCGTACCTAAAACCACAGGGAAATTTCTCAATGCCCTTTGCAGCTTATTAAAAAAAAAAAAAAAGCTTATCACATGTGGTTAACCCGAAGGAGCCTGGATAAGCCTACTTGTGAAGGGCTGCATTTCTTGTGGTTTCAGGCCTTGCCCATCTATCAGGAAAAAAAAAAAAATCATATCAAGAAATTAAATTCTATGTGCTCAGCACTTCAACAGCATTTTTGGTTGCTACAATACTTATTAAAAAGGACCAGAGATTAAAGAAATTTTCTCTGAGTTTAACTCTGCCTTGGACTGAGGTAGAAATTCATTGGACCCTAAAAAAGGGGAACAAATTTGATCAGTTTTGTGATGGCTGGAAGGAATAACAAAGTAGCCCCAGACAAGGGAATATGTGGAAATAATTTTTCTATTTAGGAAAGCTTCTATCAACATGAGTATCTCCTGTCTCCATGGCAGCTTGTTACTAAAGGCCAGAAAGTAGCTTGGAGCTACTTTAAGGCCACCTGATAGGTCCGAGCATGTGACCTGACTTCCTACCTGCCCCAGGGACTGCAGAAAAGGGTCCCCTCCCCAGCAGAGTACCACCAGAACAAGTACTGTGGACTCCCTTGCAGATTTGGCTAGGATAGTTGGAATAATTCCAGCCCTCACAGTTCCTCATGCAGCTGTTTGGCTGTCCAGATGTTGGCGCAGAGCTCAGCCCAGCTGAGGTTACAAAAGTCTGGGTAAAAGCTGCGAGTCCTCTAAGGGTAGAGTAGAGCATGTGGCAATCCTGCTGTCCTTGAGACCTCCTTTCACCATGCAGGTGTCACAACTTGTTTCAGAGCAACTCCAGAGAAATCCCAAATGCATCTTTCAAATGAACAATTGTCCAAATTGGCCCCGACATGCCCCAGATTATGCAAAGAATCTTCGGGAGGGGCACCGACCCCACAGAAGAACTGTGACCACCTCCACTGGCACCCGGAGACGAAGGAAAGGGGCATCTGAAACAGAATGTCACACCCCTATATAGGCAACTGAATCTCAACTGTCCACTCTAGTAGGGATCCCATAGTGGTCATCTACTCAAGACATCTGCCCTAAGCAGGCAAATCACCTTCTTCAAAAATTTGCCCTCAGCTGAGACAAGGCAACGCAGAAAGCCACGTGAGCAGTCATTTACTGATCAGCACTGAGCTTTACCTTTCTAGAAACTTTCTTTGCCAGCTTGACTTGAAATTCAGTTCATTTGGAAGCACTAATTTTGCTCTAAGGTCTCACCTTCCTTGGGTCTGGGCATCCCCTCAGGACATTGGTGGTGTGTGTTTCAGGATCTACACCCTGTGTCAGACTTTGCTTCCGCCTCAAATGCAGTGTGAGCCCCAGACTGAATTTGGCTTCTGTAAAGGAGCAGAAGAGCTTGTTATGCGAAGCAAAGGAAGGAGGGGAAGGAAAGGTTTCAGGCTCCTCCAGCCACAGTATTCTCTGAATTTCTAATCTCTCTTCAGACAAGCAATGGCACAGGAGCCAAAATATATACTGCTTGTATATACAGGCCAGCACTGCTCCCTGGTGAGCCAAGAGGAAGCAGGACATTTGTGTTGGCCAGTGAGTTTTGCCTCCCTTAGAGAGGTTAATAAAATTTACAACCTAAGTTTGATGGGCTCCAGATGTTGCAGTCATTTCACGGCTCGCCTGGCCTGCCACCTCACACAGGACATGAGTTCTCCATATTAGAGGACACCTATCATCTGAGGTGTGGGGTGACACTGTCACTAAACACTCAGGGTTTTGATGGAGCAGGATGGACCAGGAGCTCTTTCCCACATCAAGAGCCCAGGTTTTCTGCTCACCTGGGATCACTGTGGCCAGGCAAGGGAGGACTTGAACTAGAGCCACGTGCTGTCCCCATGTCCCAGTGGCCCATGGTTCACCATAACCTGTGGTACAGGGTCGCCAGTTTCTGTGTCCTGTGTTCCCCTGGGGGGAAATTTCAGAGTGATGGTGGATGGGGTCCAGTAAAACCCAGGAAGAGCAACAATCGAAAGGATTACTAAGCTGCTCTCTGAGGGGCGACAAGAAGACTGCAGTTAATTGCCACAAGAGAGACTTACAAGCCCCAGAAAGCTGTTGTTTTCCAGCAGACTTTCTCTCTGCAAGCAATTCCTCTGCAAGCAGGGCTGGGTCAACGGGAATGCGGGTCAAGGGAACGCGCCTGGCAGAGAGACAAGTGAGCTGGGACAATAGCACACGTTTATTGTTGCTTACAGAAAAGCTGCCCATCGCCACATTCATTTTGGCTCTCCAAAAAAGCCTGCCAGAGCTCACTTTGAGGCAAGGATCACAATTTCTCGAGAAACGCATGGTTGGGGAAAAACACCGTCGCTGAAACGTCGAGGGGAAAACACAAGGCCTAGCCAGGAGCGGGGAGCACAATTGCAGGGCAGCTACAGCACACACACATCAAGGTTTCAAATAATAATAAATAAAAAGACAAGACCCTACCCAGGAGGCCTGGAAGTAAATGGAGTCATTTTTAGCCTTGCATCTTTCCTCTCCTTATCTTGGCCAACCAGCAGCTGCAACACTCAAAAAAGACCAACCAAAACTGAAGCAATGCTAATGAGGATCTAAGAGTCCTCCTGGTGCTCACAGTTGGAAGCGGCTGTCGGACGCAGGCAGCCCTCGTGCTTGGCAAGGACGGGCCATGACCCGCTCCATTTGAACGGTCCATGGAGAAGCTGAAAACCACGAGCAGCAGAGGGTTTCTATGGTGTGATCCTGCCTTCTGGCAGCTACGGACACAGACAGGAAAAATGTAGGCAATAACCATTGGGACGACATTGTTCCAACCGATGGGAGAGGGTGGGGAATGAAGAGATCCCCACAGGACACCACAAACCCTTCGTTCCAGCCCTGTGTCCACTCAAGATGGTCTTTTGATTGCTTGGTTTTGGAAACAGGACTGGTGCTGACAGAGTTATGCTCCCTGGAGCAAGAGCTGGCACGTGCGCTGGATCTCTGCCCTACTCCTGATGGCCTCCTGCCACTTCTTTGACGTTCTCCGCTTCCTTCAGGGAACCGACAGCGGGCATCCACGGGGATGGCAGATCTGGGATACTCTTCTTGCCTTGGCTAAAGTGGTTGATGGCCATGTAGAGGCTTCCCTGAGGTCCTGTTTCCTGCTCTGAGTAGTACATCTCGAGTACAGCTGGGCTGCAGTGCTTGTGCTGGGGAGAAGAAGAGGAAATCAAGAGACAAAAAGGAAGAGCCCAGCTGCTTACAGCCACCTTGCACCCACGTGGCTCTGGCACGAGTACTTTAGGTGCCCTGGGACCCAGCTCAGCCTTCGTGTTCTCCCATGATGATTCGGGGAACATCCATCACTCATCCCCACCCACCACACATCCACCAGCACCATGCGGCAACCAGGCTGGCTCCCACCTCCAAGCCTCTGGTATCCCCAAGCAAGCAAGGATGTCTGCAGCCCTGCACGGTCAGCAAAGCTAGGGAAGACGAGGATACTCTTGGTGGGAGCACAGGGCTTCCTCCCTCTCCTGTGTGCCTAAAGGAGGAGTTAGCAGCATCCTGAGGCCACTGAGGTCCTCTCCAGGCTGTCCGCCCACCCTTGGCAGGTCCAGTGCTCCCTCCCTGGTTCAGCTGTGAGGTTGGGACAGTTGGTGGTGCCCACAGGAGAACATGCGAGGCCCATCGCTCTCCCACCACTCCTCCTCAAGAGAGTCTTTGTAGGTGCGGTGTTTGCTGGGGCCTCCAGCTCATTCTTCATGGGCCAAGGAAAGGGGAAGCTGCAGCAGTCCTCAAAGCAGCAGCACGAAGCCCTCCAAGCCAGCAGGCTGTGGTGGGAACGGCATTACTCTGTTGGAAAGGGTTCACCGACGCCCACGCTCGCATGCCCTCCTTACCTTGAACACGAAGCCCTCGGGGCAGCTCAGCTGGTCGTACCATAGGGCCTTGTACATGACGAGCAGGAGCAGGCAGGCAAGGAAGGCCATGGTGATGAGGATAAGCCCCGTGAGCTGCAGGGAAAGAAAGGGAGGGAGCCCTGGAGCGCAGTCAGGCACAGGACAGGAGGAGATGTTGGAGGAGAACTGATCCAGCTGCAAGCACAGGTAGCAACCTGCTACCCTGTCTGGCTCAAATCACTTTGTACCTCGTGAAGCCAAAAATGCACCTGGCTCAGATCTTTTAGTTCCTGGCTGTGATGATCACTGCATATCTTGCTAGACACATCCAGCTCTTGCCAAATCTCCTCTGCCTATCTGAGTGGTAGCACATACAAGGGACACGGCTGTCCCAGAAAGTACCAGGAAATACCAGATATCTCTGTCCTGGCTTGCAGTGAAGGCCCTTTCCCTACTTCAGCTCAACAGCTTATTCTCCAGCACTCAAAAGCAACTGCCAGGGCTGGCAGGACACTGGCTCTTTTCCTCCCTGGAGGAAGGCTGTTGCTTCATGAGTTCGCTGCATGCCTGTGGTGGAAGCGCTTATGAGTGCAGAGAGGGATGGGCATTACCTTCACTTTTTCTGCTACTTCATCGTAGACGTTTACATTCAGCTTTTTAATCCCCGGGACGTATAACTTCCTCTGCTGCTGTTGCTGGAGCTTATATTCTGTCCGGGTCTTGACAATCATCTGAAAAAGGGGAAATTAGTAAGAAACATCACTGCCAGGGAGCAGAAGTTACCCAATGAGAACTCACAGAGTAACCCCTGCACTTGTGAGATGAGCCTGGGTTTACTTGCTCTGAGGCTGGACCTGGGGTACAAGTGGCAAGTTCTCAGCACCGCTTTGGCACTGGTCCTGGCCCCTGTAACTCACATTAAGCCCCCAGGACTGTGGAGTGTGTCTGGCAGGGGCTGGAAGAAAGAAGCCACTCTCCTCTCCGTGGCCAAGTAAAGCTGGCCCTGAGGAAGCACACTAGCCATCACGGGGCACAGTTTGTGCCTACCTTGTCCAGGAAGGGCTGCTGCAGCTGGCTGGCATCCAGCGGGGTTATCAAGGGAACATTATCAAAGTCATCGTTGCCTCCACGCTGCTCCTTTTCGGGCTTCTTGGAGATGCTGACCCCTGGTTTCACCATGGCCCTGGTCTCGTGCTGCAAGGAAAGGAGGGACATGGCTATCAGGCTAAAGAAAAAAAAAAAAAAAAAAAAAAACAGCTTTATAAGCCACTTTTATACATGTTTTATAGGTGCCCTCTTCTCGTTTCAGATATTCTGCCTCACTCAGAGACAAGCTGCTGCATCTGAGGGTCAAAGCAGAGGACAATGTTGATCCCCAGACTTAACAACTTCAACCAAGATGGAAAAGTCTTTTTGCAGGCTGGGATTAAGTCTTCCAAGGGATGCAGAAAGCCACAGTCTCTTGGCTGACTTCTCAGGGAGCAGAAACCACAGGTTCAAAAGCTAAAGCTCACGCGTTTGCGTCCACCAGTACAGAGCTGCTTGCCTGGGCATCAACACCCTTCCCATGGTAAAAACGGGAAGTAAGAAACAAAATCTACTTAGGACACATGGGCCAGTGGCTTCTTTGGGGGTGTTTTCACCTTCATGAGGAATCTCAGGCTCCTCTAGATGACTTAAGCTGTTCAGTGTTGAGCGAGATGGACCAGCCTAAGGCTGTTAGACACCATCAGACAGCAAGGAGCCATCATTGCAGCATGTAAATACGGGCACAATAGATGCTGGGTCTTACCCCGGTCTCCTCAAACGAGGAGGAGGATGCCTGAGGTAAGGATCCTCCTCAGCAAATCCCGCCCCCCACACCCATACACAAAAAAAAAGAAACACTGGGAAAACCAGCTCCATCTCCAGGCAACTGAGTGTGGGCCCATGCTCATGGTGGGAGAGGGCTGAGAGGGAACACAGAGGGACCTGTGACAGCCAGGGCAATCTCCGAGGCCTCCCCGCTGAGGCTGCCAATGCGCTGGGGCTTTTGGCATGTCGGATCAAGAATGAGCGTGCAGCATCTTCTCCTGCAAAGCATCTGGCCCGCCCTCTCCTTTCCTCTGCGGTGGTTTGGGGATGCTCGGAGATCTGCAGGACCACCCTAGGTGAAGAGCTCCTCAAACAGGGCAGGGACAGATCAGGAGCAAAGCAAATCCACCTCTGGCAGCATCCATTTACCCTGGATGCCAACAACGCTCCTCGCTCGCGGCTAAAAGACGCCTGAGCTTAAGATTTGTGGGGAAGTGTTCGGCTGGGCCCGCGGCCGCCCTCAGCGCGGCCCCGGCGG
>WBNA01000300.1:229405-271301 GCA_013398345.1 Nothocercus nigrocapillus
TCGGACCTGCAAGCAGCCCCCGGGCCGCTCGCCACCGTCCCCAGGTTGGGCACCCCGGCTGTGCCTTGTCGCGGGCAGCGGTGCCGCCGGCGGGCAGCCCTGCACGGCCCCGTGCTCAGGGGCCGCCCAGGCCGGCCCCAGCACCCGTGCTTGCCCGTGATTCATGAGTTGTGATGGGCATGAATAAAGCTCTGCAGGACAGAGGCTCCCCCGGCGGCTCCTTGCCAGTGCTCATATCTACTGGGGGTGGTTGTGCCTGCTGGGGCACCCTTGGCGGGTGTCCCTGGTGCCCCCAGGTCGCCCCGGCGCACCCCAGCAGTGCTGGGGACGGGGCAAAGGGCTGGGGCAGAGACATCTGTGACGGTCTCTTTGTAGCTTGATGGGGTTCAGGATGGAGTCGTGAGTGCTCGAAGGAGGGGAGGGTGAAGGGACGACTTGGGCATGAAAGTCCAGCTCTCGTGGGGCGGCGCTTCAAGCAAACAAGGAGGGCTTGCGCCTCTTGGGCTTCCTCTCTCCGCCCTGAGGCCGGCTAAGGTCAAGGGCACCCTGCCAGGTCCCAGGTCCTGGAGTAAACAGAGGATGCAGGTGGGCAGGAAATGTGCTGGGACGCAGCCGAGCCCGCGTGCAATCCCTCAGCTTCCCAGCTGGCCTGGGGACAAACCTCCGGCTCCCACCGCCTTCGCGCGCGCTTGCAAGCAGGACCAACGCAGGCTGCGTCCGCAGCGCCGCAGACCCCTGAGCATCACTCGGCTTCAGTGTCCAGCCGTGCCCCCAGCGAGCTCCTCCAATGCCTCAGCACGGATATGCTGGGATAAGGACTTCCCCGTGACCAAGCTGAGGCCCTGAAATCAAAGCCGAAGCAGAGCCCAGCTAAATCCCCGGTGCACAGGGCACCTCCAGGCCCGTCCGACCCACAGGGCACAGCCCAGCATTTGGTCCGCAGGGCCTTCTGCCGCTGCTTTTCCTCTCCTCCTACAACCTAATCCCCCCCCGCCCCGACTTGGCTGGAAAAATATTAATAAGGAAGGAAAAGCCATTGTGCAATGGGTTCAGCTTCCGGCAGGATGCGGGAGGAGGTGGCCCTGCGCGCTCCGTCCCCTGCCTGGTGCTGCGGAGAGGCGACGTCCCTCCCGGCACGCGCGCGTGCCGCTCCAGGTGCACGGCAGCGCTCTGCCGTTGCCGAAGGAGCCCCAGGAGGGAAATTCCCGCCAGGATCAGCCCCTCACCTCCCGCAGCTGCCTCATCCTCCTGCAGAGGCCAGCCCAGGATGTTGAGGCTGGCACGGGGTCTGCCCCTTGGCGCTGGCACTAGGTGTCCAGGTAGTCCAGCCGGCCACCAGATTGCAGGAAGGAGGGGCCACCAGAACCCAGGGCCACAAGTCACACTGGGACACGGGGCTCGAAGGAGTCTACGAATCAAAAAGACTCCTTGGAAGGAGCTGTCAAAGACTTTCCGGACCAGCTGCCGTCCATGTATCAGGGCAGGGAGGGCCCTGCTTTGCTGGGGCTGTGGGAGCAGAGAGGTCCCTGCTCCCACATTGACTCACTGAGTTATCCCGGGGGATCCGTCCTTCCCCTTAAGCCCCAGGATTAAACAGCGCGGACAGGCACTAGGGGCTGGAGCAGAGCTAGCTAAGACGCTGTCACCGGCCTTGCCAGGAGTTACCCTGGCAGTCGCTCATACCCCATCGGATGACCCAAGAAGGGCTGTGGGTCTAGGGGCATCCTGGGGGACTTTGGAAGCCCTGTGAGGTTTTGCTCCCCTTGTCTGTGAGGAGGTGAAAAGGATGATTCCCCCATTTCTGATTCCCCCATCTCTGTCCCCAGCAGTCCTCAAGGGCCAACCGGCATTAGTAAGGGCCTTCCTGGTGTCTGCTGAGCCATGTGCCCTGAGATCTTTCCTTGCCTCACTGATCTCAGGCTCAGTGGGGTCTCCCTGGCCCATTAAGGGAGTCGTATCTAGAGTGTTGCCTATGAGAAGCTCCCAGGAAAGAAGGGGCAGATCCTCATGGATAAAGGATAAGCAGGAAGCGCCGTGACAAGCGTTTCAGACGAGCGTGACGAAGGCACCAAGGAGACAAGCAGAGGGAAGGGGCGCTCCTCACGCCTTCCTTGTGCTGTCCCTGGCCGGGCTCCCTGGGAGGTGGCAAAGGGCTCAAGCCACCAGCATCTGCCAGCAGTGGCCTGTTCCACACTAAGCGTAGGAGTTGTTTTTTTATCGGGACAACTCCATCAGCTCAATAATTTTGCTGTAGAGGCGCTTAGGAGCATCCACCCCCCAGATGAAGTCCCAGTGGTTCCAGGCAGTGATGTTCCTGTAGTACACAACGTTGGCAATGCGGGGCAGCAGAAGGCTGACGTCCCTCCAGTCAGCTGTCCAGTCCTCGCCCCCTGACCACACCGCAGTCGGCACAGGCATCTCCTCAATCTTGTAGGAGGGAGGCGTCTCCTGGAGGGGCAGGGGCATCCCTGAGAAACCACGTTCGCCACCCACCCTTGCAAGCCAACTAGTCCCTTCAACAGGCATGACGGGACTTTGGGTAGACCTGGACACGCTTTCAGAGGAAGACTGTTCATGAGGTGAATGCAGGGGCTACGGATCTTCCCCTAGGGAAGACCTTGCGCAGTGTTCCCATCGCCCTCCTCTGGAAACCAGAATTGCTTCTCTGGCCTCTTACGTAGCCTCCTACCTGGTGGTACATGGCTTGGTTTCCGCTGCCGTAGTCGAAAGCTCTGAAGCTTCCTGATTTAATCCCCTGTGAAGAGAAGATAGATCTCACATTAGACACACAGCTAGGCTGGTGAACGTTACTTCACAGGTAGGTCTGGGCTTTCAAAGCCTCCTTGAGGGACCACATCACAGGCGGGGTGCTTGAATGAGTTGTTTCAGGTCTACATGCAGGTCTACATGCTCCACACATGCTGAATACAGATTTCCTGCCTTTTCTACAGAGCAACAATCTGATTTCCAGCAGATTGCTCAAGGTCACGTCTGGGTTGACCTTCCACATCTATCCTGAACCCATGAGAGAACCCAAGGGGAGATGCACAGGCATTTACTCATTTCAAGGAACATACCTGAGCCCAGTGTATCATATTTTTAACAGATGTCCCATCAGGAAAGTGAGCTGTGTACACATCCAATCGGCTCTGCAAGGAAACATATTCAGTATCATTGCTTTTGATGGAAGAGGGACAAGAGAAGGAATGTTCACAGAAGATATATTCTCCAGGCCAGTAGCTGCTAAGTCACACAATTCAGAGGATTAGATTGCCTACTAAAGTGCAACTTTTCATAAAAATCAGTTGCTCTGACACAGGTCTGGAGAAGGAAGGAGACAGTCCACAAGCAAACTCTATCATCTTGATCATCAATCATCAATCTTCATCAAAGTCTCCCTTCCTCCAGAGGCAGAAGACAACCCCCGGCACGTCATCTGAGCTTGACTCTCTACCTTTGAGTGCAGACCACGTTCCTGAAATCAAACAGGCTTTGGAAGCCGGTCACCTCCTTTCAGTGGGGAAAGACATCAAATAACTGTGTGACTGAATTTCTGCTAAGCCTGGGCTCGGTGCTGTAACAGGTCCCTGGAGATTGTAGCTAGAGCTGAGCTCTGGGAACTGTGTCTTAGCACAGTAGCTGTGTGCAGGACCTTAGGACTATGCCTGGTTCTCTAGACTCTGCTGAGGAGCTATTACCTCCTTAGGCAGGCAATAGTGGGTCTGCACATTGGAAGCTCTGTGATACTCCTGGGAGATGCTCTTGGTCTCTTGATGACAGGTAGCTCAAGTGTAGAAATACCAAGAATCACAGAAGCACTAAGCCTGGAAGGCACCTTAAAAGGGCATCTCGTCCAACCCCACACAAGCAGGGTGACCTACAGCATGTTGCACGGAGGCAGCCGATAATTCAGATAGTGGTGCCGGACATTCTTGGCTGCTGAATTCCTGAGGCTATGATTTCCTCCCAGCCCACGTTTGAAGGCAGCAGAGGGAAATGTGCACGCATACTCACCATATTGAAATTCTTCTCATTGTAGCCACCCATAAGGAAAAACATGCTAGCGCAGGACTTGTGAAAGAACGAGTGGCTGCACAGTTCAGGTAGAATTTTCTGCATCTTTTTAATTCTCAAGGAGGCATCTGTTTTGCCAAGCAAAAACTGTAAAAACAAAGGGCAAAATTAGCTTCTCTTTCCTGCAGCCTAACTCTCTGTTGACCCTCCTTCACCCTTGGTAGGCTAGAGTTGTGCTTACACCCTCATGAGTTGTCCCATGAACTACACAGTGAACAGATGGACTTCCCAGGACACCCATGGCAGTGCAACCAACTTCCCATTTATCCTCCTGCCCTTGGTGAGACGTGTACAACTTGCTCAGGGATGCCCTGCTTAGGCAGTGCTGATGTGCTCGTTGAATGCACACTAGGAAAATGAACGTTCGGACACCTTTCTACTGCATCTGCCAAGCTTTGGGTTCATTTTGCACTGTCATTGAAACCAACAATTTTATATGTAGTAGAACTGAGCATTACAAAGTGGCCTGGCCAAGAATCCCTTAAGTACCCCCAAATACGAAGAGTTTTCCAAACCTGAAAAGACTAGAGAGAGCAGGAAGACATAAATTCAACAAAGCCACCATGCAGTAACATTCCTGCACCTGAATTTGTACCTAATAAATCAAATAGCTCAGGGATCGTGGCTGGGTACAATACCTTTTCTAATGTTTATGTGTTCAGTGGAGGAGAATATAGTGTAATCTTGTACCTTAAGTGTCTTGCATTGGCTGTCAAGGAGGAATGACATTTTCATGATGGGACTTTTAGTGTGCTTAATGGCTGTTACAGGAGCAAGGGCAAAAAATATCTTGATTTTCTGAGCCAGTTCTGGCATGGATGAAAATGCTATGAATGCTGAGAAAACAGAAGAGCAAATTTAACAGAAAAACAACCTGAGACTTGTTAATCTCTGTTCAGATGCTTAATCTAAAAGTTCATCTAGAGCTTTGAATTAGAAATCTGAGATGTGTGACTCTTCCCTCCCTTCTATTTAATGCCAGTGTAGGAGATGTTTAAAGTGGGGCAACCTCTTTAGTTTTATAGCTAGGTGTGGCTGATAAAATGTTTTAATGCTAACTCCTGCCACGTTAGTAAGATGAAGAGAACAGTGCTGTCATCTTCCATTACTACTAGTGGACAGAGTGAACCTAAAGGTTGTCTTACAACTATGCTGGCCTGGCTAGTGAAAAGAAACAGTCTGTGTTTTATCTGAAAGTAAAAGCTGGGATCTTCAATGCAAAACTCCTTTCCTTTTGATGTGGAGCACTGGCAATTAAGTTTTCTAGGCTGAAGTAGAGTAAAATGGCCTAGTGGCAACTAGGAGCTTACTAGAAGTGAAGCGGATCAGAAGTCACCAAGAACTTTTCTATTGTTCCCACACAGATTTCTTATGGAAACTGTGGCTGCAGTGGGACTTCTTACTGCAATGCACATTTGGGATGTCGTCTCAGGATACAGGCTCAACGGCCTACAAAAAAGGGCATGTGCTACACGTCTGCTTCCAAATTCCAAAATGCAAGTTTTCAAGGTTGTCCGTGTAAAAGGACCTTGAAAAAGGCCGAGTCTCCCATGCTGCAAAGAGAAAGGTGATACTCAGTTCTTCCGAACACACCTATAGAGGAGCCCTGGGAATAGCCGACGTAATATATTTCCTTCTGCCCAGTCTTCTGCAGAACAAAGTTGATCATTGCTGGGAGGTCATACATAGCCATTTCGTGGAAACTGAAATACAGTAAGTTTGTCATTAGTTACATGGTAACACTGTAAGACCAAAAACTGCAAATTTTGACTGATTTGCATTAATGGGCTTAATGTCTGAGGCTAATTTTCCAATGGAAAATTCTCATTACCACAGGGAACCTTGTGCTTGGTGAAACTCAAAAGCTTGTAAAGGTATTCCTTCTGCAATGGCCTTGGCCCTCTTGAAAATGCCTTAGTTCTCCTTTTAACAGTGTTTAGCTGCAGATAAATTGTGCAGACCATGACCAGCAGTGCCCGCTACCGAATATCCCGTTACGGTTTCAATACACTGAACTCTGAAGACCCAGAGTTGGTCCCATCAGGGTGCCAAAGTCAGCTCTACCTCTAGAAGATGCTATTTCTCAGAAGGTGGTTGGAGAGCTAGTTCCTGGTTATTAGCTTTTGGCATGATATGACAAACCACAGTCTTGCACTAAAACTGGGCGGAATTGACCATGTGCCACAGCTTTTCGTCCACATTTCTTGTCATGTCTCTATTTCACAGTGCACCTATTTTGCTAATCTTTCTGCTTCAAGCATATTTCTTTGCCTGGGAAAGGGAGGGTTGCAGGGAGTTTTGGAGGAGGCCGCAGTGAGGGGCTTAGCTACACTGACTTGCTTGCCTGGAGGCACCTGCGGCTGTCTAGAGGTTAGTGAGAGGCAGAAAAGTTTGCTGGCCTTTGTAGTCCTTACTCTACCTGAAGTCCCAGAATTCTTCCTGGTCAACTGAAAGGTTCTTGTGTCTCCGGGAGCTGGTGGTCCCACGGTTGTTTCCTAGCCAGACGTCATAGCCGGAGTCTGCTAGGATGAAGCCAAGGCTGTTTTTAGCCAGATTTTCCACCCAGTTGCTGCTTTCTCCAAGTAATCCATGCTGAAGAAACACAGCTGGCTTGGGGCCTGAATGAAAAAGAAACAGCTTATTTCATTAAACTTGTATTTCTCTGTTGTACTCATGCCTCTACGAAATCTCAACCTTGCAATGGGAGAATGTACAATACCCTTACTCTCAATATCTCAATACTCTCAATATCTCCTGTTGAAGAGCAAATCTGTAGAGAAAGGATCAAACCAGAGATATTACGAATCTTTTGCTGTAGTTGCTTTGTGGTTGTTCCTCGAGTTGTCTCAGGCTGGTGGGCAAGGCCCATCTGGTCATGACAACCATGAGGAAGCTCCAAAGCCCAGCCTTGGCCCTGAACCAGCTAAAATGCAAGAGCCACAGATTTATGGAAAAACAAACAAAAAACAACAACAAAAAAAACCCCAAGGATCTCTCTTCAGATCTTTTTGTACCTTCACAGCCTCAAAACCAACTCATTGCTTGTTATCAAAGGTGGTTCCTGTGTTGCAGGCAGATTTTCCTATGCTGGCTGAGAAAAGCCTTGAGTGTAAAAGAGAGAAATTCCATGGGTTTGGCATTTTTGCTTTAGCAAGAAAAGTCCCCCTGGCCTGATAAAGTTAATCCTTTCCCTTGGGTGCCGGGTGGCTGCTTAATATGCCATGTTTTTTTTGCTGGCTTGCTCGCCCGATACAGTCGTACCTTTGTTCCTAGGATCTTCTCTCCCATGAGGGATTCTGTTCAGTCCCAAGTAATAACCATCGCGAGTCAGAACTTCATATTCCTCGCTCGGGTACCCGTGGTAGCAGATGATTTGACTCTGAGAGAAGAAAAACGAAGTTGGGAAACCTTTCATAGCTAAGGTGTTTGTTGGATTTGGAGCGCGTTCCTGTCAGCTGGCATGTCTTTTCAAATGGCTTGCATGAAGCAGAAGCATCTCGGCAAAAATAAAGATCAAGCAATGCAGACTACAAGGGAAAAGGAGACAGTCACTGTCAATTCATGCCAGTGAGACGCTACTTAACAGGACTGAACTGGGCAAGGGACCAGAAGGTAGCAGGACTCAGCTGTGACATGTGGCCAATGAATATACATTCTGGAAAGCATTTCCAGAAATGAAGATTGAAAACAGAGAGGTTGCTGGCACCTGATATTCGTAGCAAAACATGTTGTGTCTTGCTCAGAGGCATTTTGCAGAGCAGATAAGATCATAAGTTTATGTAAATAGAAGAGCTGGGCTGACTGGAATAGCCTCTCATGACAGTAAGAGAAGTTCTATAGGATTTGGCAGGACTCCTGCAATTCCACCTAAACTTTATTAATGGTTAAAATTCTGCCGATTGAGAAGGTCCAATCTGGTGAAATTGAGATGTGATGCTGCCAACACACAGCTATGCCTGGACACATGGTTGGCAGGAGGGATCCGTGTTGGCAATTTTGCACCAACAGCCTCAGTCCATCTCAGTGCATCTTCAGAGACTTTCAAGACATTCTGAGACACCTTACACAGCCCCGATCGACCTGCTGTAGCTGCAACGTTGGCCCTGCTGTGAGTTGGGGTTGGGCTGGAGACCCCCAACCAGGGTGCCACAAATGTCAGCTTAATTATGATTGTGCACTTGTGCTTTGTAAAGCACTGTCTTCGCTTTGTTCTTTATAGCATAGCTTTTGGGGTTCATAATTCCTGCCTGAGCTCCTGCCTTACCAAGGGGCAGAGAAAAACAACAAAATGTTTGAACCAGAGCATTCAAAATTTTCTACCCTCGAGGAAGATGTCTGATCAAATATACTCATGGGATTAGTTCCTCCTCTGGCTGACCTACTTATAATTCATATTGCTAGGAGGAAGAAGAGTCATTCAGGCAGCAGGACGGGTTAATGAAGGGATGGAGACAATACAACGTTAGACGGCTCCACAAAACCAACACATGTGGTGATGACCACAGTAGCCCAAGCCTCCTACCTTCCTTTGCAACACTCTCTCCCCCAGCTATGCACCTGCACGTTTTCAGGCTTAGCGGAAAAGCAAACTTCTCCAGACTTACAACATTCATGAATGTCTCTGGATTTACTTCCTTTTCCCTCCTGAGGATATCCTTGGAGTTCACAGGTGCTGGTATCAAGAGCAGGATTGCAATAAGCATCCACATCTCACATCTGAGTGAAACAGTGTGTTCGTTAAGAGCGTTGTTGTGAAAACCCGTCCCTTCTTGCTCATGCAGGCGTAAGTTCCTTTTGTATCCAAACACCATAAATCATAAGCTGGAAATGGGGAGGAGTTCCCAAATCCAGCTACTGTTGTAGTCCTTGCAAGGTTCTCTTTAATCCTCTGTATATACTGGATCTGGTACTACGCGAGATGCATTTTTATAATTTTAATGGTAAAATGAAGACAAACAGCTTGGTAATACCAGAATGAAAATGCTGGAAAATGTCAGTAGGTTAAATGCCATATATGCGTGTATTCTTAGAACAATATGGAAGAGTCATCACAGAATCACAGAATGGTTGAGATTGGAAGGGACCCCTAGAGATCATCTAGTCCAAGCCCCCTGCTCCAGCAGGGACACCCAGAGCGCGGAGCACAGGGTGGCAGCCAGGCGGGTTTGGAAGAGCTCCAGAGAAGGAGCCTCCACAGCCTCTCTGGGCAGCCTCTTCCAGGGCTCTGTCACCTCCACAGTAAAGATGTTCTTCCTCAAATGCATATGAAACTTCCTGTGTTTTAATTTGTACCCATTACCCCTTGTTCTGTCACTTGCCACACGACCATCCTCGCTACGTCCTCCCCTCAGGTATTTGTACATATTGATCAGATCCCCTCTCGATCTTCTCTTCTCCAGGCTAGACAGGCCCAGCTCGCTCAGTCTTTCCTCACACGATAGATGCTCCCGTCCCTTCATCATCTTCGTTGCTCTACGCTGGACCCTCTCTAGGGGAAGGTCGTTTGTTAAATAAATATAGCCAGAAAACATCAGAAAGCTTTTCATCGCCTCAGATCTTCATGTCCTGAGCATAGATCTATTCTTAAAGCACAATTCATGTATTATTATTATGTGATTTATAATGCTTAGCCTAGAAGTTAGAGCCTAAATTCTGCTCAACTGAGTTAGCTGCATTTTTTTTTTTTTTCACCAGACAGATGGTTATCTTTCTTCTCTCTCTTTCTATTTGTTCTCCCATGCCAAATGGTGCCCCTTCTGTCCAAGGAAATAACCCCAGCGTTGGCAGTAACTCACTCTACAATATTAACGAGAAGCAAATTGCTGAGAAAATAACAATCTATGCCTTTTGCATTGCAACTCCAATGCAAATCGAGATGAGGAACTAGAGAATACATTACCAGACCGAGCCCAATGTCGTATCTGATCCGGCCAGTGGCATGAATGACAGTGGCTCTATAGACACCTGTGTTAAAGAGAATATGTTGTGTCAGAGCTTTGGTACGTCGGACCGCAACATGAGCCCTCCAATTAAACGATGTGCCTGCTGGTCTTATCTTTGGTAACTTCCTCTGCTTCACCTGGTGGTAGTGACTTTCATGCTGGCATAGGATTGCCGGAGTGGTGCTGCAGTCGGGAATTTCAGCTATGGAGCTGCACCTTAAGCTCGTGATAACTGTAGCTACAACCTTTGCTTTCTACAGGGGCATTCCTTAACTCCCAGAGACCTTTGAAAATGCCCCTTGAGAGGACTCCTGTGGCGAGGAAGGGACTAGGGCTCTTCTCACAGACAGCTCTGAGTCCCTGAAGAGCAGCAAGGGAGAGCTGCTTTCCTATCTGATTCTCTACGGTGCCTCTATTTTGCTGAAGTTGCATTGCTCGGAGCAAATATGCCTGTTCTCCATCCCCATCAAATGATGTGATAACCTCTGCCTTTCTGGAGCTCTTCGGGAGCCACCCGAAAGACCTGACTAAGTTGTGGGTATCTGCTCCACTGCTCGATTAAACATTTCCTGCACATGCACGGGCTTTTGGAGGCTCATACCAGCTATAGCCAACGTGCATGAGTTATGAACGTGAGTTATGAAACACACTCAGCTGTCTGACTTCTGCAAAACACGTGTCGCACCTTGCGTTGTCCAAGCTGTAATTTGCTATCAGTGCCGCAACCACCAGCATACGGGGACCACACGTGGATGAGGCCAGAGCCTTCCCAGCTTCGTTAGTTTATTTTCGTCCCTACCCACTAGAAAGAAGATAAGAGGGACTTTACCTGTTCCCTTCTAAAGGAGGGCAGTTCCTGTGCCTATCTTAAAAGAACCGAAAAAAGGCCCTATGCATGAAAAAAAACGGTATTCTGTGTGTGTTTTCGTACTTTGCCATGAAGTTTCTCTCAGCAGCATAGAGATAGACAACTCCGAAGTTGTCTCTAAATGCACTAAGTCTTAGAATCATAGAATCATTGGGGTTGGAAAAGACCTTCAAGATAATAGAGTCCAACTCTAAGCCTTTCAACGCCGCACCTGCTAAACCATGTGCCTAAGTGCCTCATCTACTGCATCCTCCTTTGTTGGACCTGGAAACAATTACAGTCTCAAGTTCACAGTTTCTGCCTTGTATCCCTCTTCCAAGTTCTTCACAATGCCAGATGTGTAACCCATCAGCTACTGGTGGTACCAACCACTGCTCATCTCCGGCCATCAGCACCGTGTCGCACTGCGGTCCAAGTGCAGCCCACCACCAAGATATAGGAGGTGAAGGCAAGGTGGAGTTGGCTTGTCACTGTATCCTCAAAACATCTGTAATATGTGGATAAACATCTTCTAGAGACTGCTAGATATCCAGCATCTCTAAAAAGCGGGATGAAAAGAGAGGTTCCTAGAGGTGGATTCAACCATGGGAATTCAAATCTGGGACTGTCTGTTTAGAGCATTTCTCATACTATTAGTGAGTCCGGTTTCCTGCAGTGACTCCTTCTGCAGAAGTGTCTTTTTCTCTTGACTGTCTCTTTGAAGCAAACAGACGAGAGCCTGCAATTTTTTATCAGTTATCTGATTTTTGTCCCGGGAATGTTTCCCAAGCAAGCACTATGGAAACCTCCTCAGCATTTCAAAATATAATTTCCCAGCATGGTCAGCTACTTGTTCAGCAGCTGTGAGATTCGTGAACTTCTGCCTTTGCTGAGTGGTAGTTTCAGAGTTTGGAAAGGCATCTGAGTTTTCTACAGCATCCTCAGACCATGGGCTTTCATAGCATTATGTCAACACTCAGCTTAGTGTGACATATAGCACCGGTGCTTATATTGGTGATAAGGGCCACTGAAACCGCTGACAAGATCACCTAACTTTTTACCTTCTTGGCCTGTTAATTTAAAAGAAGAAATCAATATGTTAGAGGCTTACTTAGTTTAAATGGACATTTTGACACACAGGTGTAAGTTACGGGGGGAACAGTAGTAATACTGTGATTCTTCTGTAAATGTACATTGGACAGAATTGCAAATAAGCACTAGGCTTAATAATAATAATAAATAAGAATTGCAATAATATAAATAATAATAATAAATAACAAACACCTGCAAGGTCAGTATCCCATAACAGCACGTAACTAAATATTAGGGAGAATATCGTACATTCCTGAAAATTTAAACTATATAACCACAGTTATGGCATGATTCTTTGGTGCTGTTGTGGGAACTATTGCAAAAAACCAGGACTGGTTAGAAAGGGGAAGATAATTTGTTTAGCTTTCTAAGCAACTAGACCATATCCATCAACACTTGCATGCGTGCTTTGTCAGAGGCACCGAAATGTGTGTCCAAGTGGACTGACCAGGGTCACATGGCAGATGAAGGATGTCAGGCATTGAGAGTCCTCGTTACACCCTCTGGATTCCTCTCAATTGAAATGACAAACTTGTTCTCAATCAGGTCCCTAAGATTCTTTAGGGATCAAACGTTGTTGTGATGTTGACTTGTTGACTTCACCCTTCATAAATCTTAGGCAACATTGGTCCCCTTGTGGCAACAGGAAAAGAAGTGGCTCATGAAATTTGCTGCATTTCCATGGCCGTCCTCCTTTTATTAGGTTCAGGTCTCTGCTGAGGAGTCACAGGGCATCATGGCACAAGCAACAGGTTCCTCAGCGCTTACCAGTTTTATTGCTATTAATCAAGTCCTTGGCTATGAAAACCATCTTTTAACTCTTGCTCTGGTGTTATTTTTTCTGCTGTTTTCATGCCTATGCAGGTCTCTAGACCATATGTGCTGGGTTACAGAAGTTAACTTCTATCTTCTGCCCAAGCCAAAGGGTAAGAAAGTCACAGCTCGGGAGGCGCTTAACTATCCCCGATCTGGTCTTTGCAGCCTGACTCGGGAAAGAGAATATCATCCTGATATTAGCAATAAGGGAATATCAACTCTTGTGTAATCCCTGCCAGCCAAATACGATTTTCTTTGCAGCAACCTGAGAGAGCCTTGCCCAAGTAAAGAACCTGATAAAGAACCTTGTGCTGAACTGGTTGCACCTCTCCTAGTTTAAAGCCCCTCATCTCGGCTGGGATATCTCCACCATCTCTGATTACGCAGTTGGTAGGAATTTACCCATGGCAGAGTTGCATAGTCAAGCTTGATGAAAGAGTGAATTATTTTTACAACACCTTGCTAGATTTATTCACAGGATCATTTTATACACAGCAGTAAAACTGAGCCAAACAAATTAAAAGTATTTCCTAATACGTTGATTGTGAAGCAAGTGAGATGTGGTGACCCATGGTTTGTCCCAGCTGTTCCTTCTCCTGGGTCTTCATTTAGATGGTCCCGGGACAACAACCCTGAGCTTCTTGTGCTTGTCCTATGAAATCTATTTAAAAAGTAGTTTCCACAATAGTTTTTATTAAAAGAAAAAAAATAAATAAATAACCTGGCTTGCTCTGTTCATGAACAGATCCGGACAAACTCCAGCAAGCTTTCTCTGCAAGTAAATGCTGATATTAATCAAATGTGTTGTATTTTTCTTGGTCCCATCCTCCCCGCCCCACCTTGAAAGAGGATTTGGAAATAACATAGGAATTAGCACAGAGATTATGGTAGTTACTAAAATAAGAGACCTACATGTCACTAATTCAGTAAAATTCAGGATTTACTCAGTAATGCCAGGGTGTTGGAAACTTTCATCATACTTACTGTTACGGATTAAAAAAAAAAAAAAGGCAGTATATTATCTGACGTAACTCAGTGAAACCTTATCCTAGATTAACCCTAGCACAAATCAGATTGTAAATAATAACATAGGCCAGTCAGTTGCTTAAAGCAGATGCCAAAGCAATCTCAGGGTTACTTAAATAATGCAATTTTATTTTATATATGCTACATGAGATGGAAAACTGGACTGTCTAATGAACCTGTTCCAGGAAAAATACAGTGGTCCCAAAAGCTGATTTGGAAAGAACTTCATTAAATCTTTCAGTCATGAAATGAATTAAAAATAACGTGATACAAGAAATACACCAAAGAAGCACAGAAATGCCCAAAACATTATAAACTGAAGAGGAAGAAAATAATGGAAACGCTCTTTCTTATAAATTTTCAGAAGGTAAAAAGCTAGTATTTCTCACTTAAAAAAAAAAAATCATTCAGGCTTTTTGAAGTCTGTTGGGGAAAAGTTTTGCGAGGCTGCGGATGTTTATTTGCAGAGCCTTCTTGCCATATGAATTGACACTCATAGCATGGAGGTAACACAATGCTGGAGGAATGTTGTTGTTGTGTGAGCCTGGCATTAAGTAGTCAATCACATGGAAAAATAAGTCATTGCAAAGATACCAAGTCAGGTACCTAATCACCCTATTTCCAGGTAGATCACACCTCACCTATAGCCTAAATTATATACCCAACGATTACCTAACTCAGGCTGATTTTCTTCTTTGGTCAATGCTTGCTGTAAGGAAAAGAGTGCCTTTTACAACACGTCCTCCTCGGTGGTTTCCTTTAACTCAAACACTGCTTATTTCTGTCCCCCCAGCATGGACGTGTCCCAAAAGCTCCCCCCTCTGTCTCCAAACCCTCGGGTGATGGAGGCTGTTGTGAAGACCCTCAGCTTGGTTTTCAGAACAGCTGTGTTAGGCTTGACCACCCTCCTCATCTTCCAGCCTGCCCTCCAGGTTGGATCTCTTCCCTACTGAGTATGGGATGAAGGATGTTGGCTACACCATGGGATGAGGGGCATCGTGGCCACTACACCGGGTCTACTCGCTCTCAGAAACAACAGAACCATTTTGGTGGGTATTTGCCACCCTCCAGTGCAATGTGTAGAGTGTTGGACAAACAGCTAAAGATTTGTGCTGAAAGTCACCACATTTCTCAGGAGATATAAGGCATTGCAGGCAGACAGAGGTCAGCGGATCTTATTTTACTTTATCTTTATTTGCACGTTTTTGTGGAAAGAGGGCCTTATCCTTTGCCCTGCTTCTGGACAGATTTTTAAAATGAAGATATGCAAATAGGCAAATTCATAATTCCTCTCGTCATCAATATATTACTATGAAGTGTAGTCCAAAAGCTGAAAATAGACTTCTTCCTGGCTTCCATCAGACTCTTCTCTCTCACGGATATAGAAAACAAAAGCTTTTCCTGAAAGTCAGCAATAGGTGACTTTCTGGGGTTAGGAATATTTTTAAAATGGTGCAAAATGATGCTTCTTAGTAGAATCTACTGAAAAACGTGTGTGTATCAGCAAGTATTATGTGTGTCAACACACATTTAGAGAAAAGATGTTGCCTGCATTAGCAAAGTGTACAGTTCTCATTGAAAAATGACTGCTCTTCTGACTTTTATTGGGCAGAAAGTCTCTAGATACTTCAAACCACAAATGAAAATAATGAACTTCAGATTCTTGCGTTGCTTGATGTAGAAGAGTCACAAGATAACGGGTAAAGCTACACTGGCAGGACTCATCACTCGGAGGACCGTGTGGTCTTGTCTGAGCGTACCAATTCTCATCAGACCACAGCATCCAGGATGGAACTGAGCTACCATCCCCGTGTTGCAGCTGGAAACTGAAGCGTAGGGAGGCCATGCCCAACCACAGTGACCAGGTGCCCAACTCCACTGCAATCCCTTGTCCATGGCCATCCACATGTGTGAGGTTCCTGGGAAACTGAGGGCCAAAGGGCCATGCCCAACTTTCACAGGGGCCCCTGCCTCTTTAATACAAATCCTATATGATTTCCCAATCGGTGCATTGGGCTGGTTAACCTAGTTGTCAGGATAATATAAATACAAACCAAGTGTAGCAGTTTAATGAACCTTTTTTCCCCCTTTTTTTTTTTCTCACTATTTTAAAACAAAACAAAACAAATCAAAGCAAAACCAAAAAATGAAGCCCTGAACAGAAATGAGGACTCAACAGTTACTGCCACTATTCCAACTCTAGAGGTTCTTCTCCATCAGTTCGAGAATTTCTCCATATACTTCTTCATATGCTTTTGCACCCCAGAGGAAATCAAAGTGGACAAAATCAGGGATATATTTTTTGTATGCCACGTTGGTTATGCGCGGTAATGTTATATTAACATCTTCAGGGGCTGAAATCCAGTCCTTGCCACCATACCATGCAGCAAGAGGTGCTTTCATATTTTCCAGCTCATAAAAGGGAGGAGATGTCTGGAAGACAAATAAGATAGCTTGAAAAGGGAAAAGCTAGAAAGTCCTCTGCAAGCCTAAAATACAAAAAAATTACTGAATTGCTGGATTGCTACTGGAATTTCTTGTCTATCCAGAGAGACAACATAGAGAATATCACTGGAGATCCTGACTATGCCTTGGACCTTCACAGTTTTCATTGGAGAGTCAAAAAGGCAGCACTGGAAAACATCACAGAGCTCTTCTTTGTAAGAAAGGTATAAATTTGACTAAGGAAGGTTGTTTCCATAAATCGCAGCCTAGCCAGTCTGAGTCCTTGGAATATTTTCACTGGCATTTTCTCTCCTTTCTTCTAAAACTGACAAATAAACAGTTTTCTCTTACCTGGTTATAATGGAGCATGTTGTCCTTGCCATAATCATAATATTTGAATTCTCCTGTTAGATAGAGCTGGAAAATAGAGAGAGAGATGTTTACTTTCTATGTACAACAGGGAAACTTAAGAATGATAAAAGTAGATGAGAAAGGGTGGACAACTGCTTTATCCTTGCATATTTTGAAAGATCTGAATGAAAAACAATTTCTCATTGTTTAATCAATTCCATTAAGAGAAAAAAAAAATAAAAGGACAAATTTAGAGTATTAGCTGATGACTTAGACATTGTATTTCCTTAGATATTATATTTATAATATTAATATTATATTAATGTCTATATAAAATACAGACTTTATATAGGCCTTAGAGATATTTCTCATAAAAATGTAATAATTGACAGACTAATTGGATAGCAAAGTTTTATGACTTTTTTTTAAAAAAAAAAACATCAGGTGGGACATTTCAAATGTAGTTAGAATGCCAGGCTTCATATTCCTCTGGGATTGAGGAAGAGGAGTTTTGTCAGCAAAAATTATGCTACTATGGAAGAGTGGAGGTTTTTTTCCAATTGTGATGTCTACAGGAGTCAAATTCCCATCTTACGTTGGGTAGACTGCACTACTGCAGGCAGACAACTTGGCCTTTGCCTATGCACATGAGGGTCTCTGCACTGTAGTACGGTAGGAGACCTGGCGCTTAATGTGTAACCAGCTCCTTGCTTTCCTTCTCACGGTCCAGGCTGGGCAGCTGGAGCCTGGACTCTGGGGCCAGCAAGGAGTTTGCTGCTGGCTGTCAGAGCTGCATGGTTGGAGATGGCCAGGAGGCTGAGGTCTGCCCGCCACCCGAGGTGGCACCTAGAGTGCAAACACGACCTAGTTTCAAAGAAGATGCAGTTCAGGCCCCTGGGCAAATTTTCTTTGACTGTCATAGTCAACATCGACAACAGAAGAATATGAAAAAATGTGAAATATGAATACAGAAGAATATGAAACAATCTTTTCAATGATTAGCTATTTTATTTAGTACCTGTTGATAATGACTCTATTGATCCTCAGCCTTACTCTTACATCTCTTTTGTTGGTTTATATTGGCATTTACTTCCAGCTCCAGCGCCTACCAGCTCAAAACACTCCGGCTCATCTTTTGCTGAATGCCACAGTCAAAAGAGCTGCATCTGCACCACTATTTCATGTCAGAATTCCCCCTTCTGCCTAATCGAACTGTGTAGGGACAGCAGCGCAGGAAATACGCTTAGGTATGGAGATACTTAAATATCTCAATAGCAGAATATGGGCCTTGGTTGCATGTTATCTTATTCTGCAGCAGAATATACTACCTGGCGCCAATGTAGCATGTTTTTCAGGGATGTCGAATCTGGGTAGCGGGCCAAATAGACATCGATCCGGCTCTGCAAAAAGACATTGAAGAGATTTATTCTCTGCATGGAGGAGAGTACCCTTTTAACTAAATTTGATGCAGCTCAGTAGCCAAAAAATGGATGTTTCACCCACAAAGGCTGGCTGGGTCTTTTATTCACGCAAACTATTTCACCTTAGCTCTGTGAAATCATCACTCCATTTGAAGACACTTTGCAGACAGCAGCATAAAGGGGGCCGCAGAGCTCCCTTCAGTAAGCCCAGCAATTCTCGTGAGACACTGGGTCGTGATAGTAGAAGATAATAGTCCTGTGTGACCTGTAGCTACAGTCTTGGCCCTCCTTGAGCTGGGGTTGGACCGGAGCCCCCCACTCAGGGGTGCCTCCCGCCTGAATTATTCTATGACTCTGTGTTCAGTGCAGTGGAGCACAGGGAAAGGCTTCTATTCGTGGTTAAATATTTGTTAAAGAATCGCAGTCTGAAGAAGCTGAGGGCCTATACCTCTCTTGGACGGCCCTTGTAGGGCAGCTCATTTCATAATAACCCACTTTGTTATTACAACATCTGTGAACTAACGACCTGCTTAGTGAAAAAGAAATCACAGAGGTCCCAGGAACCCTGAATTAATTCCTGCTTTCTTCTCTTACCCGAGCTTAAGTCTTCCCTCTTCATATCACTATGGGATCAAGGCAAAAGCACCCAGCCTTAAGATCAAGCATCAGATGCCCTTTTTTTTTTTTTTTTTTTGGCCAGAATGAAAGATGTAAAAGATCAGGAGAATGAAGTCCAAAAATCAGTTTCAAAAGTGAATGCAAAAAGGATACTTATTCTTTTTTTGAAGTTAACTGCACGTGCATATCAGACTGAAGCGGTGCAAAACTAGGTCACTTAAGAAGGAATCTGGGATGTACATACCACATTTAAGTTGTTGGTAAACCCACCAGGCAAGTAAAGGACCAAGGAACAAAAGCTCTTAAAGATTGAATAGCCGCACAGTCGAGAAGTCACCTGCTGCAATATCTCACCATTATCGAAGACCACTGTGCGTCCTAAAATGAGCTGTGAAATGCAAAGTCACTTTATCAGTGAAGGCCATATAACTTTGACAGCGCTCGAAAGAGGATCCTCAAAGAGACAACGAATTTCTGGAGATGGCTTCCCAAGACGAGAACTGAGGCCCTGGTATCATGTGGCTGCCACTCTGTCTCAGGGGACATCTCAGACCACCCGAACTCACCCTACTCCTGCCTTTGCTGCCTGTCTTCATGGTGTAACACCGAGACAGACACGAGCACCAAATACATCCACTCCCATGCCTTCTCTACAAGCATGAGCGCTGGCCCACAGGCAAGATTAGCAGCTCCTCTCCTCCCTTAGAATGGACTCATATTCTTATTTAGTTTCCAGGCGTTTCTCAGTTCTCTGCTCATCCCTGAAAGTTGCTGTGCGCCCTCCCATAGTTTTGCCATGCGTCATAATTCGGTCTTTTCTGATTTTTCAGAAGTGATCAGGACCCTGAAAGAGGATGGTTTCTCCTAAAAGTTGAAGGATTCAGAATTAATATCTGGAAATAGCTCTTTGGCCAGAGGTGGACAGCAAGAGATTTCACGTGGTTTAATGCATCATAGTTTCCAGGCTATAGGTACAAATATAGGTAACCTTTTCAGAACAAATGAACTCAAAGCAAAAGGAATGGGAATACCGAGGGCAAAGAAAAGGAAGTGACATATAAATACTGTGCATCTGGGGTGCTGAGACTTTCACATTCCCACCTTAGTCCATTTGTCTCATCAGCTTCTGCAAACCCTTTCTTTCTGCTGAGACTTTTCTGAAGTGCTAACTCAAGAACTGACTGCCAGCCCAGGCTTTCAGACCCTTCTGCTTTCTTCTTCCCAAAAGAGATTGCTGGCAATAAAGGGTGATGATGCTCTTCGTTCGCCTTCACTCATAACCTCCCAGACCTTTCCTGTCTGACTTTGTACCAAAAGAGGAGCAGAGCCAGTGAATGTGTGAGGAAGACGTACCTTAATCAGTGCCTCGGGAAGGTCTAACACTTTCACCAAGGGCGACTTCATATTTGAGTTTGTTGTGATGGGAGCCAGCGCAAAGAACATCTTGATTTTGCGATCCAGCTCAGGAATGGAAGAAAATGCAATGAAACCTGCAAGAGTGCGAAGGAGTCAGACCTTGCCCTGTTGTTTCTGCAGGAGTTACTGACTCCTAGATGTATGTGCTGGCTGGAAATACCCCTGGAGGCTGTCACAGTTTGCGAGTGCTACAGCTGGTTGGGGATGTGACCTGAAGCTCATCTCAGTTCCCACCTTGATAATCCACTCCAGCTGCAGCTCCCACGACAGATTATATCAGAAAACTTTGTTGCAATTACTTTTAAATCGCCCTCGTCAAAACTGCCCTGGTAATACAAATTAGGATTTTTACCTGCTCTTCTCCCCCTCATAGTTATGATGAGCCGCAGTTTACCTCCACCTTCTATTTTGGGGAAAATGCCCACCATTCATGAGGTGCACAGCTCACACAGCTCTGCCAGTGCCCTGTTCTCCGCATAAATACCTGTGGTGGTGCCTTGAGAGTAAGCCACATAGTATAATTGCTCCTGTCCAGTTTTCTGCAAAATGTAGTTGATTGTTGCTGGAAGGTCGTACATAGCCATTTCATGAAAACTGCAAGGAAGACGAGCACATAAAAACATCAGTGTTGCTGGCCATGGATGCTGAGAGCAGCAGGAGCTACGTGCAAATTGTGTCGCTGAGCCTTCCCAACAGCTTGGCTATTGATCTGTGCTTCACCCCTCTGGTTTGCAAAATTGGTTTGCCATTTGTCTTAGAAGATTTCTGTGTTTGCCCAGGAAAGTACCATTTGCTCCTGTCACCTGCAGGACTTCTGGAGGCTGGGTGAGCACCATGTGAACATGAATCTCTATTCCATATGCAGGAAAAGGTAAAATTCTTGTCCATGCAATTCCCAGTTGCATTAGGGAAAGAATATTTGGGGAGTTAGCACATAGGGGCACCCATATCTTGTCATGGTAGTGCAAATATATGCCCACTGGTAGATCCCAGAGCTCTGTCCATGGAGCTCCAGCCTATGAACTTACAACCTTCTGAAAAAAACAGGCAGATTTACCAGCACTCCTGCAGCTTCCTTGAAAATACCTGTAAGCTGAATATTCCTCCTGGTAAAAAGCAAACTCTTTGTGCTTTCTTGACCAGCTGTTCCCTCTGCTGTTTCCTATCCAAACATCATAGCCAGCATCTGCGAGGATGAAGCCGAGGCTGCTGTTGGGCAAGTTAGTAACCCAGTTGCTTCCCTCCAACACCAGGCCATGTTGCAGGAGCACTGCAGGCTTTGGAGCTGAAGAAAGAAGAAATGGGTCATTTTCTCTCCCAGCTAAAACGATTGAGCAGTCACGCTTCAGGTATCACTTTGGCAGCACCCTACTTGGGTTCGCTTGCACTATATAGCCTACTTTTTCCAAAAGAGGTTTGCTTTTTGGTGAGAGGGTAGGTTGTTTGGGAATCCCAGGGCAGAGAAAAATGATATGCTGGAGTTGATAAATAAAGTGGAACTCCAAACTCAATGGAGCATGGTGACTCATGCTCACAAGAAAGCAACTGGGCCCAATGTCTGTTTGAACATGGAAACTCCTTTCCTCATGCTACTTTTCCTCTAGAACAGGTATTCTTGGGTCTGACCAAGAGATGTGGAAAAGACAACACAATCTAGGCTCCCTTCCCTCATACGTGTTTCTCTTATGGCACAACAAACACCATCCTGCTCCTTTGAAAGAGATACGGATCCCAGAGCGGTCAAGAAGAGCTCTTCCACCCAATTCTGCCCACTTCAGGACATATGGGCAAACCCCAGGACCTCAGAAGAAAGTTAAGATCTTTTCTGCAAAAGCCCCAACCCCCTGACATGTCATTGGTTACTGGTTAGTTAGGAGTGATTTACTGGTTAGCGGGCTGGAAGAGAGAACAGAGAAAGATTTAGGTTGGAAAGGTCCCCTTGAGGTCTGTACTCCAGCCCCATACTCAAAGTAGATAACGATTCCTACTTACAATCATCCTAAATATATCTGAATTCGTACATTGGGGCTACAATGAATGGTTGCAGCATTAAAAATTTGGATGAAAAGCCCCTTTTTTTCCCAGATTTTCCTTTGCTCTCTGTATTTTGTTTTTTTCTTAGACCTCAGCTTAATAATTACATTTTCATGTTGGAGAGCTGAAGGCAAAAAATTGTCCTAAACAGAAGTCTGGACTATTGCACTTATTGATCCCATTCATATTTCACATTTCACAGGAGAGTGAGGTCTTGCCAAGTAGGCATCACCCTCTCCATTTTGAAATAGTGGTTCCATTCAAGAGTCAGAAGCAGCAGAAATGGTGAAATAACATTAGATTTGGCAGGTATTTTATTTTTACTAATAAATGGCTCTTAGCTGCTCCACCAGGAATTCCTTACAGATGCATAGGACCTTATGTCATGGGTTTAGTTGTCTTTGGATGGGTGTAACATTGGAGGTGAGATTTCTCTGTGTTCATTCCCCCTATCTTTTTCCTCTTGTAAAGGGTATCCTCTTCGAACGACAAAGCTGATATGGTGGGTACATGCAGTTCTTCCGACCCTGGGGCTAATCCAAGCGGGAAGGATGCCCAAGAGGGAAGGGTACCCAGCCTCCCCCCAGATCTCTGACTCTCCCAACAAGGCAGTCTTGCCAATGGGCAGTCCTTGCCAAGCAAAAACTTTCTGGGCTCTGGGGCAAAGCAGATTTTCTTCTAGCACTTACTGGGGCAGAACATGCTGGAGCCTTGTGACTCTGCCTCATGGGAGGTGGCTGCGCTTGCCAAGTCACCTTTGCCATGAGGAATTCTCTGCATGATAAGGTAGTAGCCATCGTCTGTCAGGACCTCGTGTTCCTCATAGGGGTACCCATGGTAGCGAACAATACCACCCTGCAGGGAGGAAAAGAAAAAGAGTTGGAGAAGTCACTGGGTGCGTGGGGCATCTCCTTCCTGGGTCCTTTCGGCGTTCAGCTGGGCCAAGCCACAGCTATCCTTGGCAAAGATAAATGTATGGAGACCATGAGCTTTGGCCAGGCTGGTCAAAAAGAAGGCTAGTGTTGATATATTGATATATAACACAGCAACATAAATGACTTGTGTGCCCAAGCTTTGAACTTCTTGGGGTGGACGAGAGGATCACACAGCAAATGAATGGAGAGAAAACGCAGCTTACCACATCCATGAACGCCTCAGGGCTTGCCTCTGTCATTCCAATCAGTCCTTCTGACTTTTCGGTGTTGCACATTAAATAAGCAACGGTGACTATCAGCCACATCATGGGTCTCTGCAAAACATGTCAACAGGGTGAGCATCGATAGGCGTTGACTTCACTAGCACAGGAGGCAGGGATTACATCTACTGCATTTGACATGCACCTTGCTTTTATTAATATGATAGCCTGACCACATGACCAGTACAATAATTTCAAATTTGAAATCTTGCTTTTTTTTTTTTTCTAGTTGCTCATTTTAGAAAATGCCAGGCTCCATTACATTTTAACAACGCATTCCCCATCCTATTCAGAAAAAATAATTTATGTGCATGTACACAAATACAGCCCTACCAATACCTTCACCAGTACATTCATCAAGGCACCTGCACTCCGCCAACCTGTGCACATTTGGTCTCTGAGGATGTGATTACAGACTATTCATTTAAAGTGATAATAGGATAGTCAGAAGAAGAGATTATTTGGCTAAACTGTTAACTACATGAGTCAGAGGTAAATCATCACAGAATTGTCATGGAGATGTTTAGGTTTTTGTTCTTAATCTGAAATTAAATAACGCACAATGGCCGAAAGTAAGATTGCAGTGACTTCTGAATGCCTCTGAGCTATTTTTGCAAACCAACGTAGACATCTGTCCCAGAAGAGCTGCCGTTTTTCCTGAGAAGGGTTTATTTTAGCATGGTCCTACCACACCATCCTATTATTGTCATTCTGGTTGTTGGAGAGGAGCCAAATCCGTGGGTCTGTGCTGGTCTGCACGTGACACTGTGGCCAAAGTCTGGTGCCAATGGCTTGAAGACTGTGCAGGTGACGTCCAACAACCTCTTTCCACAATATCCTCCCAGTGGCTGAAAGGAAGATTCCAAGTGTTTCTCTGTTTTCCTAGCTGACCCTAATTTTCTCCCTTCTGTTTGAGGAATCATCTTTCCTCGCTGTGGGAGGTGGTTTCCTAGCCAGGGAGAAGGCCACCTTGTCCCGGAGTGCACGTACGGAGGATCATACAGCCATCAGAGCACAGGCGGACGGGATCTCAGGGAGTCCCTGCTCAACTGGGGGCAGTTACAGCAGGAGTCACCAGCGCTGGGACCAGGGTGGCCATGGTTTGGCCCAGCCGAGCCCCAAACCCTCCAAAGACGGAGATCCCCCAGCATCCTGGTGACCTGTCCCAGAGCTGCTCCCCCTCGGGTGTGGAAAATGTTCCCTCGCATCCAGCTCGAACCCCTGGAGCCACAACCCGTCGTCATTGCCCCTTGTTGTACAGTCCATGACTGCCAAGGAGAGTTGGCATCCTTGCAGTGCAGTGCGCTCCTTTCCCGTGGAAAAGCGGATGAGAGGTCATTCTTGCGGCACTCCTAAGGAGCGCCTGAGTCACTGGGACACCCCGGAAGAGACGGGAGACGCAGCAGGGCAGAAGTTGTATGCGGTACAGTCAGCTCTCAGTGCAGCATTCCTGCAGCTCTCGGGCCCCTGAAGACTTTGGTCTCCCTTCTCTTAAGATGTTGAGTCTTGGCAGTGCAAGATGAGATTAAAAAAAGGAAAAAAAGCATTTTTTTTTTTCTTTTGTGTACTGTAATGTTGCAAGAATAGCATGCAAAATCAAGGGACGATCCTTGCTTGCTGTGACCCATTTCTCACATCAGCCAACCTGGAAGAATAATCCCTTTGTGAGGTCCCAGGCAGTCCCGTCCAGCTCAGTGAACTACCTTGTTTAAAGCTCCTGACCTTTTGAGAGCTGCAATAGGTTAAACTCTCTTGAAGCAGCAGCACATCTCCTGATCGCTGGACATTCCCACCCCTCCCGAGAGCCGCGGCAACTTTCCTTTTGACGGAAGATTCCCTGAAGACATCTCAGCATGGCATCTCCGGAACTTTCCAAACCACCTACAGCCCTATCCTAGTACCCACGGGGACGGCCAGTCTGCAGGCAGCCCGTACAAAGGCAGTTCATGCACTGCGTTGGTGCAAAAAGGAGGAAGCAATTACCCGTTGCAGCCCAGTTGCAGACACGGAAGGGGTGCAGGTTCTTTCTTTCCCACGGTGAAGCAGGAGGGAGCCGAGCACGGTCCCCGCTGCCCAAACTTGCCACGCTCTCCTATCACGCATTGGGCTATTACTCCTGTTGCTCCACGTACCGGGGAGTGTCACAAATTGCCACTCCCTCTAATCCATTATCCTGCTAACGTGTAATTTACCTGGGGGCTGGGATCTGCTCTGAAAGGAGACACCTGCCCTACCCAGGCTCCCTTGCAGAAATTTCTTGTGGGGCTACAGAACAGCCGAGAATCAGAAAAAAGAAATAAAAAAAGGTATTTTTCTCTGATGCTGCAGAGTGTGAGCTGACACTGCACTGCATCTCAGTTGCCTTCGCCCTGCGCTGGACCTGGTGCACTGAGAAGTGATGCTGAACGGGCTTGGTGGTCCCCCAGCCCGACCGAATCGCTCCAACGGGCTTGTGCAGGGAATCCGCCTGCTTTCCAGTGTGAAATCCACTGCAGTCTGGAAAAGGGAAACCTCTTCTTTCAGAAGAATAAAAAATAAAAATAAATTCTTGCCCAGGGGATGGAAGAAATGAGACAAAACTGGGTTTTGCTTTCACCAGCCACGGGGTGCATTTTCAGGGGAAGGTTTTTGTCTTTTCTTACTGGTTGGACCACAACAACAGGCTATTTTGCTGGGTGGCTGTGCACAATCTTTCAATTACCTCGATCTAGCCAATTATTTTCAGGTATCTATATGCCACATACAACCCCTGTTAGCCAATTTTAAGGTATCCCATGGCTCTCCTTTGGACTTCATCACTCTCCAGCGGGCAAAGTTTCTGGCCAAGCTCTTGTCACCTGCTGCGCAGTGGCCGTGGAGCTCCCTGCTTTGAAGGGGGCAAGCAGCGAGCGCAGACTGTGGGTGTAATTTCTGCAGTGTCACCTTCCTAGGCTCCTCTTGGCTCTTTGCACCGTGCCCACGCGCGTGCAAGTCCCAGCAAACGAGGGCTTTGCTGAAGGAGCACAATGTGCACCTTGGTCTGGTTCCTGCCTTCATTCCTGCTGTCGATACCTGCCAGATGTGGCCAAGGAATGTCCGCTAAAAAAGCAAACATACATTCTTTGGAAAGCCTAAATAAGGCTTCTGTGATTCAAAGCTAGAAGAATTGGTCTTTACTAAAGACTAATTCGAGGCAGAGTGGCTCAATCCTGGCTCACCTTCTCCTGAGCAGTGACTCAGACCTGAGCCTGACTCCTGCCCGGGAGGGACAAGAGGGAAGGTGGAAAAACGGGATCAAATATGGCAAGAGCAGAAACCACTTCCCCCTTTTTCACGGTTTGCAAAGAACCACCGCGCTGAATATTAAACCATGAACAAGCCAATAAAAACATCCATAATCAGATCTCTTGAAGCATCAGCGTTTCTGCCGCAGGAGCTTATTTGTCATCAGTTGAAACAAGAAACGTGCATGCTGCAGCCTGTAGTTCATGGAACACCTGGGCTATGGTTGTATCCCCAGTCACTCGGAGGGTTGTAGGAGAGTTTTATACTGCTAGTTCTTGTCGGCATCTTGCAATGAATGGGGCTCCATGGCATTTGATAGGTCTCAGTTATCATCTGATATCTGAGGAGCTGGTTTGGAGGCCTTGTTGGTCTCAGTACCACAGCACACAATTCACATTTCCAGGCTTAAAAATGAAATTCCTTCGTTTCCAGCTGACAGAAATGAATATGGGACAATTAAAAAGCATTTTCACTGGGGAAGAACCTGGCCTATGGTTTTTAGTTTGGTTTATGAAGAGATGTCTACATATCTTCAAAGATCGTTGCTCTTCTCTGAGAATTAACTGAGAAGAGCAAGGGTGAAAAATTACAATTCCATAGTGTGAGCTATGGATCTAGCAGTACCAGCTCAGCATCACACAAGCAAAATTCAGTAAAGGAGATGCTTCTAGGAGGAACTTTTTCCTTCAGCTGCTATAACTTGGAGAATATATTCTAAAATGTCCCCTGCATGGGTCTTAGGAAGAAGGGACTCCCCCAGACATCTTCACAGTCCTTACTCACTTGTTAATATTTTGATTTCTTCCCTTTTCCCTTCATTCTCCTAAAAATATTTTACCTTCTTTGTCCCACTGGCCATATTTGCCATTGTAGAACTAACGCATTTCTCGTATCTATGTGAAAAAAGTAAGGAAAGACGACTGAAAAATTAAAAATATTAGAAAAAAATAAAGAATTCTCAGCATAAAACTGAAGTTATTTCATATGTTTCTATGTGGTTTTTTTATGCTTTCATATATTTTTTTCCTCTTGTCATGAGATCCCAGCAGAACTGATCTGAGCGCATTATAAGTTATGTTATATTTCCAATATATAATATATAATTTCCATATATAAGTTATATTTCCAACATTTAGATTTTATCTGCAGATAGTGCTTGAGGATAGAGTTTCTATCTAGTTGTAAAATAGTAAGCAAGAGCCACTAAAAGAGAATAAAAAACTGTTCCTCTACTTTTCAGGCACTCGGAGGTCAAATAAAAGTCGGAAGGTATTGCTGAGCACTAACCCACATGGCAGTCACAAGGGAAAGAGGAAATGCTGGACTTTTCAGAATTATGAAGTAGAGTTTTTACGGAATTTCAAATTTCTAAATTTCTATTTTTCTGAGTTTCCTTTTTTGAGTTTTTCTTTTTTTTCCCCCCAATTTTCCCTGCCATTTAAAATTGTCTTTAAACGAGTTTTTTTCTCTTCACGATATGCGATGTTAGAGGAGATCCCTAATGTGAGTTTCTGCTTGTTTTAGTAAAAATCAAGTCACATAACACAACGGCGACTTTAGCAAATCCCACTGCTCTCCGAGGGGCTTCCTTCGAAGGCATCACGCCAGAAGAGAGTGGAAGTGAGTGGAGAGATGGAGGGCTCACAACACTTTGGAGAGAGAAGGCAACCAAGCAGACTCACTACAAACCCTAGAATGCCATGAAAAAGACCTGTGATTCCATATCTACATGGGAGGTTATGCAAGGGCATAGGATAATTTGTGGGGAGGTATGAGCTTCGCTCTTTCATGAATTTCTTGTGGCATAGCTACATGGGGAAGGCGAGAAATGCGGCAATGCAGGGACCAGACTCAAATTTGAATTGCTGGTAGTCTTTCCTAATTGCTCTCTGTGGCTTGGTCTTCACTTAGCTACTCCGGTTATATAAGCACGGACATCTGAGATGCACTATGGTGTGTGATGCAATGCTCCCTTGATAGAAGAAGGGAAAGTCTGGGCAGCAGAGGGTGCTGTGAAAGCGTTTGAGAGGTAAAAGAACCTCCTGAATCTTCAAGGTAGCGTTTCTGTACGTTTAAAACAGTGGTGCACCTCCCCTCGAGTACGAGGTGTAGTCACATAGAACTCTACTGGACGCCGGTCCAATAGAGTCACCCAACTGGAGCAGGGTTGTTGCCTTTACATCCGGAGCACAACCCTCTGTCACTGCAGATGAGACGAGTGATGGAGAGCAGCAGAACATGGTCCTCCCCTCTTTGACCTGTTCTGCTTTGGCCGTGTCTCACGGAGAGTGGAGGAGCTCGGAAGCCCTGACCCCAAGGACAGAAGCACCGTGGTGTCAGAGCCCTCTCTGCTGGAAGGATGGGGAAATGCCAGCTCTGCTTGGGATCAGCCCTGCCACAATTCATTAACTCCACTGAATGTGTTTATGCTGCTTTGGCTGGGTTTGATGTGTTCTCTTTGCATTCATTCCAATGCCCGGGTAAGTTCGTCCCTAATTTCAGTACTATTAACCATCATGGGATGTGAACAAGTGTCCAGGCTCATTCTCCAGCCTCCCATGTGGTGGACTCAGGTTTCACGTAGAAGCCAAGTTCAGCAGAGGGGCAGGAGATGTTTCTGATCTGAACAAGAAGATTTTCTTATCTTCAGGGATAAGGAACCTGCATAGAAGCCTTAATTCACTCCAGGATTTCTGATCCAAAACTGACTTCTGCTGCAAGAGAATTTCTAGTTCTAAAGGGAAAAGGAGACTTTGAAACTTCCTCATATGCAGTTCTTCTCAGCTTACAGCAGCACAAAACGTGAGCACTATGTGCTGGGAAGCTCTAAGAAGTCTTCATTTATGGTCTGGTCCTTGAGCAACCTTCGGTAGCTATGGAGTTGGCCCTGAGTGAGCCAAGAGTTAGACAAGAGTCCTGGAGATGTTCAAATACCTTAAAGGCTGGGAAAGCAAGTGTCATCTTCTGTCTTGCCGGACAGCTGAGTAACCCTTGCAATAGGCTCTCCGTGAGCATAGTAGCCTGTGGTGCGCATTTCCTTCCCCTCTAAGGGATCCCCAGGGCTAGGTGAGGACTCATCCTCCCACTGGATGCGCCAAGCCTGTCCAAGGACAGGGAGGTTAAGGAGGTGGGGCAGACGCTGGAGAAATAGTGGGGTAGGTGTAGGAAGAGCTGCAGGCTCATAGTCTGGGCATGGTGAGGAGCAGATGTTTCTGAAGTGGACCTGAAAGGAAGCTCTTCTGAAGGACAAAGGAAGACCAGGTGAGCTTTACTGCAGCTCACAAAGTTGCAGAGGTAGCTGAAGGTGAACCTGGAAGCAAGGACCTGCCTGTGAGGGACCAGTGAGTATGGGCAGCTCTTGGGGTGGGCACTTTTCTAAGGGTTTTCAGAGTCTCTTCTAAGTCAGTTCTGGTGATAGATAACTGAGGATGGTCTAAAGGGACCTGCAGCTTAAGACACGTAAGCAGGGTTGGGCTGGGGAGAAGACTTTGGGCAGCAGCCCAAAGAGGTGGCTTCAACATGTAGAATGGCTTCAATGTGTAGTGGCATTAGTATCAGATCTCTGAGCTGTGGTGTTGGGAATCTGAGGGAGAAGTCTCTGACGTCCCTTCTGCTGCGTTGTGGCTGGACAAGAAGCAGAAGCGAGGTGTGATGGCAAAGCCTTTCTGAAAGCTGCGATGCAGAGAAAGAGGATTTGGTCTTAGGCTCGTACGAATATGTGCGCCTAAGGCATGTATGAAGTGAGCGTTAAAAGCAAAAATGCAGTGTTTGAGCTTGTGTTTAGCAGACGAAGGTGCCTCCTGGAATGAACACTTCCACAGGCCAAGAGCTATGGCACTGCTGAAATAAGCTGGGTCATGTCTGTCTGCTCGCACCTACATAAAGATGTCCAGAATTTAAATTGAATTTTGATCAGCCAGAAGGAGCACCCCTTGGCCATTCTTGCACTGCTTGGTGGTTTGTAGCACCTGACCGTAGCATGTCTGACCAAACACTGGAAGCTGTCTGGTTGTATCCTCAAACCAGGCCCTTAACAGGACCAGTCAGTCAGATTAGGACCTCAGCAAGCAAGATCAGGCAGGGTGCCTTAGACTATGAATAGTGACCAAAAGGCAAGAAGATCTTTTCAGACACTTAGTATGAGGTGGGCCAGGTAGTTTTCGGATTTGGGTCTCTCCTACTCTTGTTGCTGGCAATTGCCTTGGAGGGAACCCTGTATCTTTTGGCTCCTGCTGATGTTCCTCACATGCAATCCTTCATCACACCATGGCCACAGTCCTGTGTCTTTGAGCAACCCACAGCAGCTCGACGGCCGATTCTGAGCATACTGCTACGAGCAGGCTCAGAAATCTTCAGCTACCACTGGTTGCTAGGAAATGTGGTCAGAGCTTTTCCTCTCTCGGTGTACAATTCTCATCCTTTGCTCCAGAAAATCTCACAGGAAGTACCATAGCATGATGTCATGTAACCAAAATGATCATAACAGCTCTGAGAACCTCATCTTTGCACATACCAGAGCAAGAAACATCTGGTAGTCTAACATAGCCTGGCTGTTTGGGAAAGCAATCCTCCTCCAGACTTTGCCCCAGGTCACTTGGAGTCACTGCAGAATTACTGGCCCACATGGACAACGCGTTACTTGCTCAACAGGCTTCACCAGTGTCCAGGACCACAGTGCTGGGACCTCTTCCATGTCGCATCCTCAGTGACTGTGTTCATACAGTGACCGTGTTGTCCCCATATGCCACAGCAAGTGAAGAAGGATGAAATATGGGTCCACAGACACATAACCTGCCCCACCAAGTCCATGTCAGTGTTGGTGTAAAGGGAGAAGCTGTACCATAATTAAAAGCTATTTTGGATGTCCTTCTTCTGCCAGTTAAGCTGTGTCACTTCAACTTTTACTGTTTTTTCTGCTGTTTAGGGCCATAATTTTGGCCATAATTTTGTGCCTTGCTCTGACAGCGAGAAAACTCTATGACTAGCAGTCCCCTAGATGTGGTGGGGATGAGCGGATGAGCTTGCGGTGCCATTCATTACTACTTTCCTCACAACCTATTGGCTGACATGCAAGATGTTGTCAGTATTTACGAACATGTTCCTAAATAAACAGTGATTAATAAGTAGGGACTAACTACCTGCTCCCTTTGAGTGGGAGTTACCAGCTGCATCTTGCCTGCACGTCTCCCAAAGTTTTAAGTGGAGAAGGAACAAGTCCTTTGTAGGTGCCAGGTCACGGTGATCAGCTTTCTCTTGGATGCTACTTTTGTTCCTTCTGCCTAGCTCTGTGCTGGGTTGATGCTCCTTCAGGGTCCTGCTCAATCAGCAGCCCTGTTTCATGCTTCTGTGAGCCTCAAGGACAGGGTGACTGAGAAGTGAGGCCAAATACAGAGCTTCAGCAGTTGTGGACGCGTGAACGCAGCCGGCAGGCAGATGTGGCTGCCTGGTAGGTTCTTGGGAACCTCTGAGGAAGTTCTGCCACTCTTGATCCACCTAAAACACCACTGGAAATCTACTCCTCCTTAGAGGGTCTGCACAGCTGTGTGACAACACACCTAGTGTTACTCACTTTGCAAACTTCATGGGACGAATGCCTGAAATCTATGGGGTGATTTTCCTTGCTGCTGTCTAAGTCTCTTTGTGGCCTCTCTTTGCAAGCCAAGAGGACTTGCTTGCTCACTCCCGCTGTCCTTTTTGATTGTGTGGATGGGCCTGGAGCAACAGGTCTGGTTTGTAATGTGCGCTTTTCTTCTAATTCAGGCTGTTGATGAAAGAAAGATAACTAACCTACCTTAGAGGCTTTAATACATATCCCATCATTCATTTTGTGCATGGAGAACTCAGGCATTCTTTTCTCCATCACAGTTAAAATTTTTTTGGAAAAGTCTGCCTTGAAGTTCTGCATCTGCATTTGGTGGTGCTTGTGAGCTTTGGTACTTCCCGCTGTGGTTGGGAGATGCTACAAATTCATGGCTTTGGTTGAACATCTCTGCAAGTCTGATCACCTTCCTTCTGGTTTGGCCATGTGTTACTACCAGTCCTAGATCAGATCACCCTTGGGTTTGTCCAGCCAAACCTTGAAAACCAAGGTGTAGATCCCTACCTCTGTAGTGAGCAGCACTGTATTCTGGTCATGATATCCAAGGTGAACAACTCAAGCTGCAGTTGTGCCTTTTGCTCCTTGTTATATCATCTGCCTCAGCAGAGAGAAGTTTGCCAGAGCAAACAGGGAAATCTCGGACTAGTTGGCTGAAAGTGGTACTGGGCTCATGGGCTCCACTGGATCACCTAGGGACAGCTCCTGACAAAGGTGAGGAAGGAGGATGTCTTGGCATGGCATTTTGAAGCAGCTTTCGCTTCAAAGTTTTGAAATACACAAAGAAGCCTTTCGCAGTTTTTGGTATCTCAGATGTTTGTGGTTAGGACCAGAACATCATTATTTAAAGGAAAATCAAGAGATGTCACAGAACATAAAACCCACCAGCCAAGGAATCAACAGTAAGTTGCAATTACCGTCAAACCTGAGAGGTGCTTTACATTGTCTTAAAAAAAATAAAACAAACAAACAAACAAAAACTGCATGAAAAATAGAAAAATGAAATGTAAGTACAATCATCCACTTCATCAAGGAAAAATGTATCTTCTACGTGATGTGCATCGGCTTTACAAGAAAATATAAGCAGCCTGAAAAGTCAGTGTCAGTTTTGCAACCAGAAAAATGGCAGAAAAAAAGCGTCTAGTTATAATTTCAGTAGAGTGGGCCTGTCTGACCTCTGTAAATTCCTTAGCAGGCCTTGCTTTTCAGTCCCTTGTAATCCACGCAACTCATTCAGGCAGTCATTTGGGTAATCTGGGCTGTATCTGATCCCCACAGGTACAGCCTGCTCTGTCTTGCCTGAATACACGTGCACATGAGCCTGCCCTCCTTCCTTCTTTCCATGCTTCCTCATGCTTCCAGGAAGTTCAGAATTTGTTGCCAAAACACCCTTGGGCAGAGCAAGGTATCCCAGGTTGAAATACCTGCACGGCTTTGCAGCATCGCATGGTGGAGGCAGTATCAGAAGACCTTGAGCTTAGTGAAGTCTGTTAGTGCATTGAGTGTATTGATCACCCTGGGCAGGAGCATGAACAGGAGAGGGAGGGTGCAGGGAGGTGCCTGCAAGTGTGTCCTCCTCTCACCACCTCTGTGTTCCTCTCTCTGTGCCCACTAAGGTTCGCGTCCTTCTCTCCACCAGGCAGCTCAACCTGCTCCCCGTGACCCTTCTGTCTCCCAGGCTGTGTTTCAGGGACTCAAGATGTGGCTGTGCCTCGTGGCCCTCTCTTTGGTCCTGGGAGTGAGCGATGCCGTCGTGCTTGGAAGGAGGAGCCATGAGAACCCGGAGCAGTTCATGAACATCGTAAGTTCCCGGTGTGAACCCAACTCTGCGTCATAGTATAGTTCAAGTGAGGCACCATCACCTGTTCTTCATGCTGGGCTTTCTCAGTGGTTTGTGTGAGGATGAAGGACGTTAGTGCAAAGTCCTCTCCTGCATAACATCAAGGTCCGTCATAAGTGCATTGCCTCAGGCATCTCCACTGAGGCTTCTTTGGGGAGGGAGGCCATGGCCCTCAGCTTGCCCTGGGGTTCAAGTCTATCGTGTTGGTACTCTTACAGTATTGTAACTCGTTCCATGCCCTCATCCTGAAATAGGGTCAGTCTCCGGCCTTCTTGTAGTACTACTGAGTCTTCATATACCATGTGCACGTGAAGACAACACAAAACATCCCAAATGGCATAGTGTAGGTTTTTCTTGTGCCAATCTCAGAGCAGATATGGTATGACGGAAACCACATGATGGAATCTATCTTTTCTCCTGGCAGAGCCAGAAAATCAGTTTCCATGGGTATCCCAACGAGGAGCATGAAGTATTGACAGAGGACAGCTATTTTCTCACTATGAACCGTATTCCGCATGGCAGAGGGGATGCTTGGAACCCAGGTGACCTCACTTTCAGTTCACAAACAACTAAATGCCAAGTAAAGTTAGGACCTTCCAAGTGGCTAAAGAAGAGCGTTAGAGGAAGACAGTTCAAATTCTTATGATTTCAAACAAATTTTCTGAAGTTGGAAGAGTCATAAGAATTTTTTTGGGGGGGTAACTCATCACTCTTATCCCTCATTATAAGGAAATATTTCAAGTACAAACTACAGAAAGAAAAAAAATATTACTGGGATAAAAGAGACCATTACTTTTTCAGTCTATTATGTTGTTTTTTGTTTGTTTGTTTGTTTGTTTGTTTGTTTGTTTTTTCATGACAAACTCAGTGCCTTCTCTTTCAGGACCCAGGTCCCCAGTGTTGATAGTACATGGCTTTAGTTTAGATGGTGGCGACTGGGTGGACAACCTCCCCAGTAACAGCCTAGCCTTCATCCTCGCAGATGCAGGATATGATGTTTGGTTAGGGAACAACAGGGGGAACAGCTGGTCCCGGAGACACGTGAACCTTTCGACTGACCAAGAGGAATTTTGGGATTTCAGGTAAGGCCGCTCATGAGATCAACGGTTGGGGCATGCTGGCCTCTCAAAGCTGCCCGCGTGTCCTCACAAGGGTCCAGCGTGGCTAGGGCGGGCAAGTCTTTGTGTTCCGTGAAGGTCGTTGCTGGCCTCACTCATGGGCCATGCCAATGGGCGCCGGCGTTGTGCCTACAAGGAAAACGGGAGGGCAATCGCTGCACTTAGTGGCCTGGGCGATGCTGTGGGGAGTGAGAGCCCCAGGAGAGAAGGAGAGAGGTAGGAGGTGGGAGAGTCTCTGCTAAGCAGAGTCACATGCTGTGGGTCTGACCTGCAGGCGTGAAGCCGCCTGTGATGGCCATGTGTGGGGAGGATGCCACTGCTGCACACAAAGGGCAGGAAGAAGGCACCACATCCAGCTTCTCTCCCTGCTTTCCAGTTTCCACGAGATGGCCATGTATGACCTCCCAGCAATGATAAACTTCATCCTGCAGAAGACCGGACAGCAGAAACTGTACTACATTGGCCACGCTCAGGGCAGTGCTATTGGTGAGTGAGAAGGGGGCTCAGGGCTTTGCTTGGGAGCAGGTTGCTGGGATGCCCGGAGAGAAGGGACAGGTCTACACAGGTCTACAGTGCTCCCAGGGACTAGACGTCCAGGGTGAAGTGGAGACTGCTCAGGGCAGAGGTTTCCCCAAGACTGTGCTCAGCTGCGTTGGCCCATGGAAAGCCGGGGCCTAATGTGGGTTTGGATCCACCTCTGCCTGAGGATATTTGAGCAGCATCATCTGTTCTGCTCAGGTGCTGCAGGATCATGGCCAGGCTCATGGATCATGAGCTCATGGCTCATGGCCATGGCCATGGCCAGGATCATGGAGACTCTGAGTTGGAGTCTCCAGACAAACTGCAGTTCACCATGTAGCCAAAATCCCAGCTACAGTGGGATGTGTCACTCGATGGGCGATTTGTGATACTCAGGTGTCCCATGTGACTTTAAGAGGTTTCGCTTTGGCCACTCTTGGGGAGGACTAGAGTGACCTTTGCCAAATCTCTCTCAGCAAAGGAGAAATGTTAATGACAAACTGCAACCAGCAATATTTTTGCATTTTTATGTCTTTTCCCTGCTCGGGATTTACTGCATTTATCCATTTTTCACCTAAGAAATTCATTTTACTGTTTGGGTGGTTGTTGTGATCTCTTGTTGTTTTTCAGGTTTCATAGCATTTTCGAGCATGCCACAGCTGGCTGAGAAAATCAAGTTGTTCTTTGGTTTGGCTCCTCTGTACACCTTTCATCAAGTTAGAGGTCCTATCTTAAAACTGGCATTTTTACCAGACACACTACTGAAGGTTTGTTATTTGCTTATGTTTTATAATCATACCTATTCTTATTGATTTAGTGAAATCCAGGATAAAACTGAAACTGATGGAAACGCCCAGATTTTTTTGTCGTTAATATTTATGTTTTAAATTGTTGATCTCATGACTCCAGGTCTCCAGCCAAGGACGTGCATGCAACAGCCCCACAGTACCCCATTTTTTCCCTTTGCTCCCAGGAGCTGGTGACAGATTTGCAAGGGGAGTTGACATCCTTCATAGGCATGTCACACTTGAGGAGCATCTAAAAGTAGAGATTATACCCTATGGCAGAGAAGTCACTGCAAAATGCAGATCTTCCAACTGTACCAAAATTCCAGGTCAACCTTAGTGTTAAGCAAAAATTGGAATATCTTTCTTGAAATGAGAGACAAGACTCTTTTGCTTTTACAGGTGATATTTGGAAGAAAACAACTGACCCTGGTGGGAAGGAAAGAAAGAGCCGCTCTTGCCAAGATATGCAGCAATCTGGTAACAGGCAAAGTTTGTGAAAACGAGATTTTCCTTATTGGTGGATATAATAAGAAGAACTTAAATCTGGTAGGTAGATTAGCCTTGCCGCTTCACAGCAAGGCACCCAGGCCAATTTCCAAATTCCCTTGGGCTTTGCATCTGGAAATAACTGGAGAACTAAATGTGCCACCATCTTTCATCTATAGCGTTGTGCATAAAGAATCTGAAAAATAATATCAGTAGTTTTAAGTAATGCGAAGTAAACCGACCATCTTAACCATTTTCTCATATCTATCTCATATTTAGAAAAGGGGCTACATGTCATTCGCTTTCCAGCGATACCAAGGCAGGGTTAATAGGACATTTCATGGTTCATAAATTTCAATACCAAATGCTTTTAGGTGCCAGAGTGAGCAACTTCAGGGAGGGATTTTATTATAGTTCCCTGGCCTAAACATCTTCTTGCCATAAGATAATTTTATATTTGAATGTAGGATTTGCATAGCTAGTAAGGGAGGGATAAGAAATGAGAATATAAATAAATAAATAAGACATAAAAACATTGTTCAAGGCCGTGGTGGTGTTTGCTCTGTTGAGGTTTGAGTTATTCCCAAGCGTTATTGCTAAATTTTCTGCTTTAGCTCTAGAATAGCTGAATGTAATATAGCTAGAGAATCACTTCTGGTTGTGTCTGCAAAGGGATGTGAGCTCCTGCCTCATTTTCTGGGACAAATAGAGAGAACAATAATTAAAAAAAATAAGACAGGACGTATTTCCATTTTAATGCACTGGTTAGCTGGCTTAACTTTAGAGTCTACTCTTAACTCTGAACAGCAAAATGTTGGTAGAGCAACAAAAAAAAATCTGCTGCAGTTATAAGATGGAACTTTTTTTTTTTTTTTTCGTATAGACAGATTTTCCTCATTCTCAAATCACTTAGAAAATTCTCTTTTTTTTTTACTGCAGAACCGACTGGATGTATATTTAGCACACTTTCCAGACTACACGTCAGTAAAAACTCTTCTCCACTGGGGACAGGTACAGAGTCTGATTTTATAATGACCTAGAAACCAATTTTAATTCATGCCTATGATACTTTATCATGCTGCTTCACTCACCCTAGAGACAGATAAGAAGATAGAAGGCCAATAAAATTAAGGCCAATAAAAGTAATTTCTTAAATGCTGGATCAAGGGCTCTCAAAAGCCCCAGATGCCTCTGGCTGAGCAAGGTAAAGCCACCCAAATCCCTGCTTCTGTCCCAGGTAAGGGACAGCTTGAAGGACAGGCAGCAGCAAGCAACAACCCCAGCACTGGGGCAGAGACTTGCAGTCGGTCCTTTTCTCACGGTGGGGCCGATCCCAGGCCGTTACCCTCATGCTATTAATTCTTTGCCTCTGCCTTGCAGACTGCCAAAACCGGGGAGTTCAAGCAGTTTGACTATGGGGAGAAGAACCAGGAGAAGTACAACCAGGTGGGCTGGGGACTTGCGAGGGTGAACGGGGGAGGACTGAGACCGGCATGGAGCCCTTCCATGGTCTAGTACCCTTGTTATTCCCTCAGTGGCTGGGTCCTCCAACAGAGGACAGCCATTCTGATCATCCCGACCCACGGCTGTGGGCACAGGGAAGTCTCCTCCACCAAGATGAGCGTCTGGAGCAACTGGGAGCCCATTGTGTCTGGTCCTTCCTCCTGGATGCTGATAGACAGTATCTTCCTTTCACTGGAATCACTTGTATTATAACCCTTGCATAACCTGCCATTTTCTTCTCCCCAGTCCACCCCTCCTCTTTATATGATAGAAAACATGAGTGTGCCGACGGCCCTGTGGAGTGGTGGGCAGGACTGGGTGAATCCCCTGCCAGAGACCAAACGCTTGCTGCCCCGCATCACTAACCTCCTTCATCATGAGCACTTCCCTGACTGGAACCACTTTGACCACCACTGGGGCCAGGATGCCCCTCAGCGCATGTACGGAAAGATTGTTGACCTGATGAAGAAGAATCCATGAATGCTCCATGGGATGCCACACGGAGGGGCCAATGATGCCCATACCCGCGGGAGACCAGCTTTTTGGGAGGACTGTCATTCCGCTTTTCCTTTTCTTGAAACATCTCTCATAAGTCCATGCGACACTGATTTGAGGGGTTGAATGTAATCGTGTAACTTTTGCCGGCCTTCTATGACTACAGTTTGCAATAAACACAGGCATCACAGCCTAACTCTGACTCTTCACGTGGTGGACACCATGGTGGTGCTTGTACCCCACTGCCAGAGGCAAGGTATGTCGGAGCCCTAGGCTAGGGGTGGTGACTCAGGGCACTACAACCACCTTTCCAAGCACCTTCTCATGTCCAAACCTCTCTGGCAGTGGAAACCAAGAGCCTTCCTGCCAACACCTGCACAGCTCCTGCTTGAATTGTGGGTGTCTCCCTCCTGATGACTGTACGTCAATGAAAAATGTAAAGGTGGCTTGAAGAACACATCTGCATTAACGAACACCCCTTCTTGTCACCCTCAGGAACACCTTCCTTCATAAGCACTTCTAATAGGGAAATGTCTTCAGCCCTAAAGTTGCAATCTGTCTCCTGTCGTGACGCATTGCCATTATCCTGATTTGATAAGAAGATATATGGGACTGAAATTACAGTCTAGAAATTTAGCATCAACTCTGGGGTGCGAGTTCAGCTGAAGGAGGGGTGGAAAATGACTTTATTTATAGCCCTGGGATGACTGGGAGGGGATAAGCACTGACTTTGGAGGAGAATATTTCTTCTGAGTAGAAGGAAACCAGAAAGGTAGATGCATGCCACATGTCTAAGAGGTCATGAAAGAGCAGCTTTGGGGCTTCTGCATTTTTGAGGGGGCGAGGTGACTCAGAACTGTGTCTCCAGGTCACCTCCTGGGGCATGTCCTAGGATAAATATCCACCAATGTTTTCAAGGCAGTTAAATTAAAATTGGCAGCAACATTACCTAAGGCTAGCACTCTGTACCAAGCAGGTGTGTTTGAACAAGTCTTTCTCTCCTGAACACCAAAAGATCTTTATTGCTCAGCCATGAGGTCCAGCTAAGTTTCAGCTGAGTGGAAGGAATAGGCAAGGGCTGAAGAGAGAATTTCTTTTCCCAGAGGGAAGAAATGGGCAACAAACACAGCTTAACAAGATTTTAAGCTGATGTTGCACTGCCTTTTTACAGGGTTCAGAGCAGGGGATACCCAAAAGTTTTGGTGATATCGATGAGCCATTCCCAAACTGAGAGCCCCAGGACCCTGGAGATTGCACAGGGAAGCATGTGGAAGCACCAACCCATGCAAGGGGACCTTCCCTTCATCCTGACCTAACTTCCAGAGATCGCTGTTGACGTGCCTGTCCAACCTCCACAGGAATGAATGCCTTGGGGCTGTGAGGAGCAGGGGACAAGCTGTCCCTCTGGGTGCACTCTGGAGCCCTTAGCCCCATCCATCTGAACCGTGGGGCCCTCAGATGCCTCTGAGGCATCACCTGGCGACTTGCCTCGATAGGATCCGAGTTCCAAGAGAGCTGCTCGCTCACGGTGCATCAATGAGCACCGCTTCCTCTTCCCTCTCCTGCTCGTCAGATCCTCCGTGGCAGCAGCCGTCAGGCCTCTTAGACATCTCCTTATTGCCTTGCTCCCCATTCGTGTCCCCATGCGGTGGCCCTCATGATGTGCTGCTCACGTTTCCTGCTCCCTTCCTACAGCCTGGGGACAGCCCCTGTTTGCATCCAGGTGCAACCAGGAGCATCATTTCAAGGCAAGCTGAGGTTTTGCAGGAGCTGGGAAGGGGCTTGCAGTGGTAGAGACCCCTGTGTGGGCTCAGGGCAAGTGTCTGTTGCTTTGGAGCACCTGCCTGAACCTCCTGAGATGAGGCCACAGGACCTAAACTGGTTACGGTGGAAGCGTCTTCTTAACCTCATCCTCTGTAGCTTTCCACTAAACCCCATTATGGATTTAACACAAGTGAAGAAGCAACATGCCACGGACTGATGAAAACAGTATATACAAAATTCCAATAAATAAATAAATACGGAAGCTGCGTTCTGCCTATTTCTTCCTTGCCGGCATTAATGGATTTCTGGCAGGGAAAATAGACGGCACATGGCCACAACTGGCTGAGGAGTTATTGGCCTTGAACAGGACACGCTGCAGGACATCACGCGGGGTGGCCATGACGCTGCAAGGATGGGGTTTCTAGGCCAGGGTACCCCACCAGGGAAGGAGAGAAGCTTTGTTTGCTGGCACCAAGTTCTCAGTGCACTTTGAAAGTGCCCTGTCTGCCACGTCCAATGTCCCAGAGGGTTAGATATGAGATGAGTGCCTGCAGAGGTGCTTGTAACACCAAGAGATGGGCTTCCAGGAAGAAGCTGCAGGCACCTAGCCTGCAGTAATGGGGTGAAAGCGCAACTGTAGTGGTGCCTACCAAGGAAGGATGGAAAGAGTCAGAGCGTGGTGGTAATGCAGAAGTTTATTATTTAAATAAGCCCCTTCACCTCTCCACGCCCCCAAAGAAGAAAGAAATCACTGCACACCAGGAAGAAGCAAGGTGGATAAAAAAGCAGGGACAGGCAAATATTAAATTACTGTTTTTAATACACTAGGTCAGCATAGAGTAGACTGGTAGGAAGTGTTCAAAAGAAGAAAAAAAGCAGAGTTCTCAGAAAAAAACAATAGCCTTCAGAAAAACACAATTGTCCCTAGGGGATGGGAATGAGTGGCTCCTTCATCACAGAGCAAAACATGGAGGTTTCACTGATTTTTCTCCATCAGATCAACCATCTTCCTGTACATGCGCTGAGGGGCATCTAGACCCCAGATGTGATCCCAGTGGTTCCAGTCAGGGAAGTGCTCATGGTGAATGATGTTAGGAATGCGAAGGAGCAAGCGCTTTGTCTCTTTAGTAGGCATAACCCAGTCCTGCCCACCACTCCACAGGGCTGTTGGCACGGTCATGTCTTCTATCCTATAAAAAGGAGGTGAGGGCTGGAGAAAGGGAAGGAAGGGAAGGAAGGGAAGGAA
>WBNA01000300.1:276456-298593 GCA_013398345.1 Nothocercus nigrocapillus
TAGGCACAACGCCGGCGCCCATTGGCATGGCCCATGAGTGAGGCCAGCAACGACCTTCACGGAACACAAAGACTTGCCCGCCCTAGCCACGCTGGACCCTTGTGAGGACACGCGGGCAGCTTTGAGAGGCCAGCATGCCCCAACCGTTGATCTCATGAGCGGCCTTACCTGAAATCCCAAAATTCCTCTTGGTCAGTCGAAAGGTTCACGTGTCTCCGGGACCAGCTGCTCCCCCTGTTGTTCCCTAACCAAACATCATGTCCTGCATCTGCGAGGATGAAAGCCAGGCTGGTCCTGGGGAAATTGGAAACCCAGCTGCTACCATCTATAAAGAAGCCATGCTCGAGCAGTACAGGTAACCTTACTCCTGGAAAAATAAATAGAAGATATTTGTTCAATAAGAATTCCCGGAAGGTCGGAAAGGAGCTGTCTTTTCCTTCCACCTTGGCGAGAATGGTACTTCTATATGACACATCAGAAATCTGGAGGAGGACAAGTAGTCTCTCCTGCTCCTCCTTCTTTTCGAAACAATTTGCATTTCCCGGTCTGTCTTAAGACAGATCAAACTTATTAGGTTTCTTCTTGTATTTCCTGAGCTGTTTTGAAAGCCAGGGAATAAAGATTTGCTCCAAGAATTAGCAGGACAACCACATCTTTTGCAGACAGTGGGGCTCAGTCCTGTGACACTGCCCCACCCTGGGACTGCTTGGCATTCAGCAAAACATGCTCATCCGTTCCTGCATCTTGTGGGCTAGGAAGGCTGACAGCACAACACTGCATGCAATTTTATTATAATTCAGGCCATTAAGAGTAGTTTCCACAATAATGACGTTCCTTGCTTTACCTTCCTCCCCTTCATTTTCTAACTCCATCCTCTGTTCCATGAGAGGGAGAATTGTGCCCCACCTCTGTTTCCGGCATCCTCTCTGCCATAAGGAATTCGGTTCATGCTGAGGAAATAGCCGTCATCTGTCAGGACTTCATGCTCCTCACTGTGATATCCATGAAAACGGATTATCTGAGTCTGCAAGGAGAGATAAAACACTGCGGAAGGAGGCAGGTGTTTCACTTGAACTCTCAGCAGCTCTTGCCCCACCTGGGATTCATAAGGGAAGCTAAGTTAACGCTGGAGATGGCAAGGCTCAAGGGCTGTCATTGCATTTCTCGGCTACGCTGAGAGCGCAGCTGGACAGAAAATTCCTCACTCCAGCATAACACCCATTACTTTACAAATACGTAGGTTGCTGTACATATTTCTACATCACTGAGGAAATATGACAAAGCTAGTGGATGTCCGAGGTGAAATAGCTGGTAGCTTAGTGAAGTACATATTGATGAGGCCAGGAAGGAATGCGAAGAGTCAGCAATGAGGAGAAATATTGTGTGCAAAACCAATGCTCAGATTTTCCCCTTGTCCCTATAACGATCTCTCCTATATGTGGAATGGTTAAGAAACATAAAATATGATCTGATGACCCAAAGAACACCTAAAAACATTCTCATTTAGGAAAAGCCATTCTGAAATGTAAACAAAATTGTTCATAATCTGTTATGAGAACCATCAAAAATAACTGTGGTGTTGTTTCGTAGGTCAGGCCCCAGAGTAGGCCACGAGCTCCCCATGTCTAGGGGACTCCTCATGAGTCATGCAGCAGCACACAATGGTCTGTCACTGGCAAAGTGCGACCAGGCTCCAAATAACATTTGTACAGAGGGTCAATGAAGCCTACGGAGGCCATGGCCTCCCTCTCCAAGGAAGCCTCACTGGTGGAGATGCCTGAGGCAATGCACTTATGATGGGCCTTGACGTTATGCAGGAGAGGACTTTGCACTAACGTCCTTCATCCTCACACAAACCACTGAGAAAGCCCAGCATGAAGAACAGGTGATGGTGCCTCACTTGAACTATACTATGACGCAGAGTTGGGTTCACACCAGGAACTTACGATGTTCATGAACTGCTCCGGGTTCTCATGGCTCCTCCTTCCAAGCACGACGGCATCGCTCACTCCCAGGACCAAAGAGAGGGCCACGAGGCACAGCCACATCTTGAGTCCCTGAAACACAGCCTGGGAGACAGGAGGGTCACGGGGAGCAGGCTGAGCTGCCTGGTGGAGAGAAGGACGCGAACCGTAGGCACCGTAGAAGGTGCAGGAGTTATCATTCACACCACAGGATAACTAGGAAACGTCCAGTCAAATATTCTGTGACAGTAAATCCCTCACAGAAAATATTTGCAAGAGTGAGAGGAGATTGTACTCACCACTGCCTTCTCCCTACTCCAAGTTAAGTCTATGGCTGAATTTTGCTACTAAGGAATTTAAAGGAGCTAAAAGGGGTTGAGCCCTTCGTCACCTCATGTAGCCACCTCTCCAATCAATCTGTTTCTTGCCAAGTTCTTCTTGCTAATCCTGTTCAGCTTCTCAGTGGTTTGAGTGTAAAAAAGCACATGCCATTAAGTCTGTTAGCCCTAGGGGAGTTATCTAGTTAATGGCTCTTTCTGCAGCATAAAATTATAACCAGCATCATTTTCTGAGCAAATACTCATGTAACATTAAATAGGGCAGGGATTGGTAGGCCAGTGAATTAGTAGCAGTCTTCAAAGTGATGGCAGTGTTTTTAAAATAGGAGAAGATTTAGCATAAGAAAGTCCTCCTAGGGTCTCTAGCACAGAACTTGCAGGAAAATCTTCAGGCTGCTTCTTCTGTCTATGGGACCTGATGGGGTGCACCAGAGGTGTTGAGGAGTTGCACGATGTCATTGGGAAGTCCCTCTCCCTTATCATGGCTATCAGGAGAGGTTCCTGCAGAGCACAAGACAGCAAACATCACACCGATCTTGCAAGAAGGAGCATCCAGGGAACTACAGTTGGCTAGTTAGCCTCACCTCACCTAAGTAGCCTGGGAAGGTGATGGAGCAGCTCATCCTGGACACTATTTCCAGACATGTGAAGGGCAGAGAGGTGATCAGAAGCAGTCAGTGCGGATTCACAAAGGGGAAGTCATCCTTAACCTACTCGTTAGCCCTCTGTGATGCCATGACTGGCTTGGTGGGTGAGGGTCAAGCAGTGGATATTGCTTATGCTGACTTCAGCAAGGCTTTCAAGGCTTTCCCATTATACCCTCATGAACAAGCTGATGAAGGCTAGGGAAGCGGACAAGGAGGAACTGGGAGGAGTGGCTGGGTCTGTGCTGCCATTCAGAGGGACCTCGACATGTTAGACAGATTTACAGCTTCTCGTTAGCCACTTGAATACTCAGGAGAAAAATCCCAGCATGAAAACCCAATGAAAAAGATGGAGAGTCTAAAAAGAGTGATGCAGGAAGAGCAGGGATGAGCCTGTTCCCTGGAACAACATAGGCCACAGTGTTTGCACACCTAACTGATAATTGCCTGGGCAGGAGAGAGACTCCTCAGTGCCTGTACTGGGTGTGGCGAACATATTCATGCTTAAGTTAATAATATGTTCATCCTATCTATTTACTGCATGTGCTAGTCAGTAAGTAAAATAATTATTTGCATGCAGAATTGTCCATGGTTCTGCTTGCAAGTCTCTGTACATAGAAAAAGAGGCCTACAGTGATGAAAAGAGTGGAAGGTTTCAGAGGTTCTAATCTAAAAGTAGCTTGGTTTCTTTTCTTTTTTCTTTTCTTTTCTTTTCTTTTCTTTTCTTTTCTTTTCTTTTCTTTTCTTTTCTTTTCTTTTCTTTTCTTTTCTTTTCTTTTNTTCTTTTCTTTTCTTTTCTTTTCTTTTCTTTTCTTTTCTTTTCTTTTCTTTTCTCTTTTCTTTCTTTCTCTTTCTTTCTTTCTTTCTTTCTTTCTTTCTTTCTTTCTCTCTTTCTTTCTTTCTCTCTTTCTCTCTCTCTTTCTTTCTCTCTTTCTCCCTTTCTCTCTTTCTCTCTCACTTTCTCTCTTTCTTTCTCTCTTTCTTTCTATCTTTCTCTCTTTCTCTCTTCTTTCTCTCTCTCTTTCTCTTACTTTTTTAATAGAAAAGGGTTTTAATTGTGCCAACAGTAGCACAGAAATACAGTGAATAATGGTAACATTTTTTCCATATTAGATTTTTTTTTCAAACATACGGAGTTGAAGAATCCCCACCTCCAGAAATTCTAAGCACCTGCAGTCCAAAGAAAATAAAACTTCTGATCCTATGCATAGAATTAAGCATCAATGAGATAAATTTACAACTTCTGAATCCCGTGTTATTTATCATAGACAAAACTTCTTAGCAATAGAAAAAAAATATGCGTAGTATCATATACTTCAATAATGACCAAAATTTAAACCACCCAGGCAGCCTGTGAGACTGGAAAGCTGATGTCAAAGCATCATTTGCCACCACCACCACCAGCTCATCATGGATCTCTGTAAAACATTGTTCTTACAGCTAATTCCCAATCTGGAGAGCTCAGCCCAGTAGTCCTAAAGGTGCACCAAACCAAAAACTCTATCTGCATTGTTTAAGGAGAAAAAAAGTCATTTCAGGCAGCATTAATCAGGGTTAACCTGTCAACAGATTGCTCAATAGAAGTTCAGTGACAGTAAGTTATAAATTGGTATGCAGACTTGGAAACGGTTGCCACCAACATGCAAAATAATACCAAAGTCAATGTGGACTAATTGCATGTATAATTAATAGTGCAGCTTCAAATAATACACTCTGGGTTCCTCTTTCAAGTGAAATGAAGTCTTATTCATCTTATCTCCTTGATAACGTGATCAGAACTCTGAGCAAATTCTCAGCAGAACTTCATATTGCTTTTGAAATGGGGATTTTTCACAACGAATGAACTGTGAGGTGCTCTAGCCTCTCCCACCCACTGAAGACCAGCGTGGTCCTGTATCAGGGAATCAGCTAGGCATGGAATCATCTATATGGTTGCAAACATTTACCCTCTTACTACATCTAGTTCTGAAACAAAGGATCACAGGAGAGATTGGGTTGAAAGGGTCCTCTGGAGTTTACCTAGTCCAACTTCTTGCTTAATGCAGGACTCCTATATCACACCTGCAGGTTCAAAGGCTCCATAATTGAAGTCTTCTGGCCTCCATTAGGAAGAAGGAACAAAAAATACAAGATCTTTGCTGCCCCCTTCAATGCTGCTGTCAGCAAAACTGAGCAGTTGACAGTCCATTAAAGCCATGTTTGAAGCTCCTGGCTTTGACACCTTTCCAAAGGTGTCTGTGGTCTTGGAGGTGGCATCCTGAGTCACAGATGGCAACTGGCACTTTCCCTTCAGCTTTAGAGGATCCAGCATTTCATGCTCCAATTCAGACCTTTCTGGAGTTCTCATGAGCTTGATTTGACCTTCAGCCCACATAATGTTTTGACCTCTTTAATTATTTAGAATTAAAAAAATAGGCGAGGGTGTATTCTTCCCCCGTGGGTCCTAATTACCATGAATCTATGGCTAGTTCTCCAAATGGTGGGCAGCATTTTGCTCCTGATCCAGAGGAGGAGGTAAAAATATCCTACAATATCTTGTCCTTCCAACAGTTTCCTATAGATTTATGCAGCAAGTTACTAGTTTGGAGAGAGAGGACAGAACTGGGAGATAGAGAAGTTCTTAAACCATGCATCAGCAGAACAGCTCAACAGACCTTCCAGGCTGCTTGAATGAGCAAAGTCCCAATATGTTTGCTTTAGGAAAAGCAAAATGCTGTGGAGAAAAGCAAGGAAAATAAGAGTTAAATCATGACTTGGCTACTACAGTTCATGGGCCTTACAATGTACAAGGAAACCCTAACTAAAGCAAACTCTTCTCCATGCATAACATTTACTCGTTTTTTGTTTCTGCTGATGACTTTGTTCTCCATGGAGAAAAGGCCATAAGGACATAATCCTTCCCCACTGCAGTAGTGCTGCCCTGGGGCAGAGGTGATCACCATCCTCAGGGATTGCTGAGGCCTTGAGCAGTTCACAAGTCCTGTCCACACCATGATGGCCCTTCTTCTCTCCCCTTTTTGAGAGGGGATCTCATCAATGTGTGCAAATACCTGAGAATGTAAAGAGGACGGGGCCAAACTCTTCTTGGTGGTGGCCAGTGACACTGAGTACAGATTGAAACCCAGGAAGTTCCATCTCCATTGGAGGAAGAACTTCTCTACTGGGAGGGGGACAGAGCCCTGGAACTGCCCACAGAGGTTGTGGAGGCTCCTTCTCTGGAGATCTTCCCAGAGAAGAGCTGGAATAACCTGATGTACCTGCTGGTCTCTTTGCTTTTGCCCATCATTCCCCAGTTATATCTAAAATATTGATAATTGCTATCTTTTAGAAGAGGAGAAAGTGTCATCACTCTACTTAATACAGAAATTAAAGTCACCTCTTCTCTATGTTGCTAACTGCATGCGTGTGTGGTATTTGTGGCATTGCTTGGTGCTGCACAAATGGAATTTGAACAAAGTGCTTTAGTCAACACACACACTGCTCAAAATGCATGACTCAAACACGTCAGGTAAAGCTTGAGACGTAGATGCTTTGTGCATTCTCTAGCTTTCGTACCTTGCATTATCCAACTGTTGGACCATAATTCTTATAATTGCATTTGATTATTTGTTTCTCGGTAGATTCTTCATTTTTAGCTTCTCAATCCTTCCAGGAAAAAAAAAAGGACAATATTCAAAATGTGATTAACTACTACTTTTATTGAATTTTGGAGACACTAGCATGACAGGTATGGGTATTTTTGACATATGTATTGTTGCTGGGGTTTTTTGTTTGATTGATTGATTTATTAGGTCTCTTTCTGACCCATTCTGGTAGTTTGACATGTTCAGGAAGAGCAGTGAGATAGCAATAGGGAATTCCCTAGGCCTGATAAACTTTGCTGGTATCCAGACTTCGGAGTGGTTTTAGACACCCAGCTCCCTAAGTCTGTGTGGTCTCTATGGATCCTCAAGTACTTTCAAGGTAACCACGTAAAAGCTTTTGATGCAAGTACATTCAGATGGTCAAAAGAGTCACAAATTTTAAAATCCTTAAAATAATATTAATCTAACAAGACATGTCAGCAAAGACCTATCAAATCCTTGGTCCACAAACAGTATATCTATGGATTCTTCTTCATCACATCAATGATTTCTTTATATAAAACCTCTGTCACATTGAGATTGAGTAAGAAATCCAAATGGTTCCACTCAGGAATTAACTTGTGGTAAACAAGGTTGGGTATTTGTGGAAGGAGAAGGGCAACATCCCTAGGATCACACAGACAGTCAGCTCCTCCATTCCAGATGGCAGTTGGCACATTCATGTTTTTCACATCATAGAGTGGTGGAGCCATCTAAAAACAAAACAAAAAAGGAGGGGGGAAGCTGGTAAGTAGACAAAATTATGTTTACCTTAATCCGACATTAGCAATAGCCCTGCTTCAAGCAGGAGGTAGCACTGGAGACCTCTAAAGGTCCCTTGCGAGCTGCTCTGCTGTGATTACACCTCGTACAAGCAATAGCTTTTCTTTCAGCTTTTTAATAGGAGGCAAGTTTTGGAAGCGAGTTTTTGAAAATGAGATATATCTAGAGGTTTGGGTTAACTCAACACCACAAGGTCTTGTCATCAGGTGATTTTTCAGAGCCATATCACCTCCTTTGCACTGCTACCTAGGTTACATACCTCTGATACTCTTCTTGCCATTCAACAAGAATTACCTAGGCTCCCAAAGGATGCAAATTTAACTGTTCGTCTTTCACCTTGCGATGTTGGGTCTGGGTGCCAAAAGGGTTTAGTGCCTCAGTTTCCATCAAAAGCAGGTGGAGTTTACAACCAGGACAAAGACTTCTGTTTTACAAGTTGCATATAGAAACTGGCCACACAGTAATTACAGCTTTTGTGTTTTGGGTTATGGTTTCCAGTGAAAACCCTGGAGAAGTGGAAAACATCTAATACTTCATTCCATTTGGAAGATCCGTATAAAGTTTAAAATAGAAAGCACTGTTGGCTCAAGTGGAGGTTCTTCTGACTTCCTGTCTGCATATCCAAATTGGGTGCTTTGTTAAGAGAGGACAGTAAATTCAGTGGGATCAAAAGAGGCTCAGGCAAGCGTGGATGGGTGGGAACAGAACATGTGAGTGAAAAGAAAAGTCACAACTGTCATAATTGAAGCAGTTTACCTGGCTATAGCGAAGATTGTTATATATGTTTCCACCATCAAAAGCTTTCAGTGTCCCACTCTGAATTCCCTACAGCAAAAATCAGAGGGAAAGGTTTAAGTGACCTAGTTGAAGTAAGCATGCAAAAGTTAGCTCCTGAATTATTTGTTAACATTATCATTTTCTTCAGGTTTGGAAGGAAATCCGTCTTTCGTAAATGAAAGGGGAGATTGACATGAAGGCAATCTTCAGGACATATTTGCAAGGATAGAGTGGATTTCTTAGAGTAAAGGTTTGTGTTTTCTCCAGAAAGTAAATAGCGGTCACAGACCGCTGAAGCCCATTTTGATTAGGACACATCTAGTGCTTTCTCATTTCCTTCTGGTGGCACAGTACACAGAGAGAAAGTCTTGGGCTTGCTAAATTTAGAGGGACTTTTGTGTGTGGCTCTCTCAGGGCAAACATGGCATTACGGTCTAGACTAAATTATAACTCTTTGGGGACACAGCCAATTTGTTTGTGAAATTGCTGATTGTCACCGGAGATTTTTCAGATGCTTCTCACATGTGTGTCCTAGGACATACGCAGAATGAGGTCTAAAATATGTAAGCAACAACACTTCCTAAAGGGAGCCCAAGAAATTACCCTGCATTTTATGATGGGAAAAGCGCATAACCAACAAGGATATCGCTAATATATTGCAGCAGACCCATACAAGAGGTTGACCATAAAGGTCTACAAAAATCCTCTGTTCTCTCTTTTGGACAGGAGACGAGCTGAGAAAGTTTACCTGCATCCAGTGGATTAGATTTTGCACTGATGTTCCTGCTGGGCTGTGTGCTGCATACACATCTATTCGGCTCTGAAACGAAACAAGGACCTTTCGCAACAGGTTTCGTTCAGCTCTGCAAAGCAGAGCAGCCAGTCTCAAGACTTCATCTTTTGCAGAGATACCGAGGGCCCGCTGTAAATTAGTCCTACATACCATATTTACATTGTTCCAGTTAAAGCCGAAGAGCGTAAACAAGAAATTCCTACAGGTCTTTGAATAAGGACATAATTTTCCGAGGAGCAGTTCTAAAAAGGAAGTGTGTGGCATAAATTCTTTGGTGCCAAACATTGCCTGTAAGATTACAAACAGAGGTACCAATAAAATGCATAGATTGGTCATGTTTTTCCTCAAAGGGCTACCACTTCATAGCTTTTATCTTCCTTCCATACTGAGATATCTGTGTTACCCATCAGTAGCTCTTCTTGGTGTTCAGTAAAATGTTTTCATTCCATACATTTATATGCATGACAACCCACATTCATTGTACTTTTACATTAAATAATAGGGTTCTCCATATCATTTGTATTTACCAACATTTTGCTACCGTACTGTGTGCACATCTGTCCATAGCACTAGCTCTCTAGATCCTAATTCTTCTGTAGCATTTAGGATATTAAATTGAGGATAGCACAGAAAAAATCTGGATTGCAATGTGTGATTCTCTTCATTACAAAAACGGAGCACTAACCATCTGTGGTCAAAAAATATCTGAAAATGCTCTGAAATATGCTGTGTAGGTCATTTCAGAATATCTATATAAAAAATCTCATTAATCTTGGCTAAGCAAAATATAATCCACTTAAATGACCAACATACCTTAAGCCCATAGTCAGAAAAGAGTGCAAGCTTTTTTATTGGACTTCGAACAAATTTAACAGCGGCTGCAGGAGCTAAAGCGACGTACAATTTGATTTTCCGAGCCAGTTCAGGTAGAGTGGAAAAGGCAGCAAAAGCTAAAAAACGAATAAACAAACAAACAAAACAAAAAAAAATTAAACAGAAGGGAAAAATGTCTTACTATTTTAAGGCACTCAAGTACACAGTTAACTTTTGTAAGAACTCTCTTACAACTCTCAGAGAATATGGAGACCACCTATGTTGTCATAAGGTAAGTCAAAAAGACTCAACCTGCGAAACCTTGGCCTTGACATTCACGGGAGAGCAGTGATCCAGCCAGTTTGCAAGTACTCCTCCTGCTTTGCATGCATTGAGATTCAATTTTCAGACTGCACTTCTCTCTCATATCTGATGATCATTCCAAAAATGAGTTATGAAATGACATCTATTTACTTTGGGAATTATCTATTATTCTGTCTACACTGGCCAAAAGTAAGGCTTGATAAATAATAGAAAGTGTTCTGCTATTTCTGTCAACAGTGCAGTGCATGTGTTACCAATCAACACCAGCATGGGTAGGTTGAAGGAATTGTATTTTGGTTGGTTCTTTGGCCAAGGTGAAGACATCAGGTTGAGATGTGCTGAGCTTATACTCATGTTCAGTTTCCAGCATCGTGGAAAGAAGACAATATGGCATAAGTGGTTAGGATTAGAAATAATATGTTGTAGAAAGCTGCTTCTCACTCCACTTACCTATAGTGGTGCCTTGTGAATGACCAATGTAATAGAGCTGCTTTTGTCCGGTTTTCTGTTCAATAAAACTTATCATTGCCGGGAGATCATATTTAGCCATTTCATCAAAGCTGCAAAAGGAATATTAGCTGTCTTACTGATAGATGCAATATCTACATCTCAGTCTCAATCATCAACAAACCCCCAAAAACCCCACTGTGGTGGATACAACAACCCCATAAATCTGTCCATGCTACATAGTGTATTCTTTGGTAAGCACATGCTCAGGAAAACTAATATATTTGAGACATTTTATGTGCATTCCTAGAGAGTTCTTGTGTAAGCTGTTTGCCTTCCTCTTGCATAGTTTTTTGAAAGAACTAATAAGGTCCATCAAGACAATATTTTCAGGTGAGAATAGGGGAATTGCAGGCAGAGACAACAACAGTCTGATTGGATGTGTCAGAGATGACTGTAGCCATGCTTTTTCAACACATCTGAAAAATTGTATTCATCATGCACTTAAAATAAGTGGATATGCCTTAATTCAGCCTAGTTCATTTCTCTCCTAGCTAAGATAACACCTATTTTTGAAAGGAGTTAGGTCCTCAGCCTACCACTGTTTACCTGAAAGCCCAGAACTCCTCTCGCAATGGGGAGAGGGTCAGATGTCGTTTGCACCAAGTGTTCCCTCTGCTGTTTCCTATCCAAACGTCGTAGCCAGCGTCCGCCAGAATGAAGCCCAGGCTGTTGTTAGCCAAGTTGGTAACCCATATGCTTCCTTCTCCAAGTAGACCATGCTGCAGAAATGCCACGGGCTTTGGACCTGAAAGACAGGCATCAGGATGATGTCTTTTTAGTGCCGTCTGACAGCACTTGAGATGGTTTAGAGGCTCTTTTCTTTTTAGTTTCAGTAGTCAGAGTGCACTGGAGTGTCTGTGTCAGAATTAAGTAGTCCCGTTTCCCTTGATGAATGGATTTGCTATGTAGTAGATGCACTGGCTACACTACAAATGAGAGTTCTCCATAAATTCTGCACCTCGGCGTGCTTTTGGCAAAGTTGCTCTGTCAGGAGCATTAGCAGAACTCAGTGTCTGGCAAGCCTGGCAGACAAACATGGAGGTGCCTGGAGAGGTTAGGTGATAAGATGAAACTTCTCAGTTCAATTTTTGCATCTAGAGCCTCCCAGTTTTGCTCAAATCTCTGCCTCCTTCATTTCCCCAATCTTCCACCTTTCCTCTCCCTTCCCTTTGCTTTTGCGAACACAGGGAGGACTGAGAGGAAGGGCCTCCCTCAGGTGCTAGGACTTCGGTGCTTCCCTTCAGCGTCATTTTTCACAGGGCAACACGGCCTCGTGGAAGCTGCTCAAGGTTTTCACTGCTCAGAGTTTTCACTGGAGGATGAAACTGCTTTGTGTCACTGCAGGGAATCATCCTTTCCTCTAAGTTCTTTCCGATCAAAAAAACCAAAAATTTTTGCACATACCAAAACCATGGCAATTCCTTTTATCTTGGAAAGCCTTCACAAATCCCTGGTTTCTGGTGCAGAAGTCAGTATTTTAAGGTGTGGTTTTCTGTGTAATACAGACATTAAATATACCTTGTTTTCCAGCGTTTCCTCTCCCATGAGGAATTCTGTTAATCTGAAGGATATAGCCATCTTCTGTTATGACATCATACTCCTCACTGGGATAACTCCAGAAGGAAATCATTTCACTCTGCAAGAAGGAAAAAGACATATATATATATTTAATCATATAGGTATATTATTAATAAAGGTAATTTATATTGGCTATATCCAAGAGAAATGCTGCTGCCTCTGCCCCCATACTTACAATGTTCATATGTGCTTCTGGATTCTTAGCAAGTGGAAGACGAAAGAGCTGTTGCTCAGATACCATCCCATGGACCAAGGACATCAGAACTAGAGCCAGCCACCACATCCTGGGTTTGCCTAGAAACTCCACTGCAGCAAAGCCATCAGAATCAACGGAGCTTCAAACTGTATCTGTACTTACCAAAGTTTGAGTTCATGCTGCTTGATATTCAGAAAGAAACAGTGCTTACCAATGAAAATTCAGGAGGTCCAGAAGCTCCTGCCAAGGAAAAGGAAAACTGTGCTCTATTAGTTGGGGATTTACAGCAGCTTAAGGAGAGACCTGAGCAGGAAAATGATTCAGACAGGACAGAGACTTAGCCTGGTGGCTTCGATAACTGTTTCAAGCATTAATGTATATGCACTGGCTCAGGGAATACATCCCAGGCAGAGTATTTTCAGTGGGGTGGAACAGAGTTTCAGAAACTGGAATAATAAGCAAAGCAATCATCACAATGTTCTTTACAGACCATTGAGAAATGCAGTGTGTGTTGAAAAATCACATGCTTTTTTCTGTTGGTGTTGGTGTAAATATATCTGCTCCTGTCCAATGACAAAACCCAGAAAACCCTCTTGTGCCTCAGTTCATCATGTGAAGAACAAACCCCTGATCAATAGGATCATAGAATCATTATGGTTGGAAAAAACCTTTAAGGTCATCATATCTAACCGTAAGCCCTTCAACACATTTCTTGAACACTGCAGATGAGGCACTTAGGAACATGGTTAGCTGCTGGAACCCAAGGAAATTCCACACAACTGTACGAGCTGGGTAGAATGGATAAAAGTGATAGATTGGAAAGAAAGCAGTTCTGCAGAAAAGGACATAGGTAGTCACACATGGAGGACAATACTAGGGCTGCACCTTTGCAGGGATGAAGCCTAAGCACATGTAGGGCTGCACTGGCTACAGAGCAGCAAGAATCCCAGGGAAGGGCTTGGCCACACCTCAGTACAGGGACTGGTTTGGGTCTTCCCAGTCAAAGAGACACATGGACAAAATGTGCAGTGCGGGGCAAGGGAGACTGGTGGGGCTGAAGGCCAGGGCATACAAGGAGAGGCTGTGGGAGCAGGGCTTGTTCAGCCAGGAGATGAGAAGGTGTAGGGGGATCCAACTACATTTTCCACAGCCTGAAAGGGTTACAGAAAGGACAGGGAAGGACTCTGCTCAGAGAGACACAACAAAAAGCACCAGAGACACCATCAGAAGCTGCAGTCTAGGAAAATCCAGCTGGACCTAAGAAAACATTCCTTTTCTATGTGGATGGTGCATCCCTGGGACAGGACCCTGAGCGCTAGGGAATCTCCATCCTTAGAGTTGGCCAGCCTTGCCTGGACACAGCCCTGGTGTTGGCTCTGCTGCAAGGTGGTGTTGGACTCGAGAGCCCCAGGGTGCTCTGAGCACTGAATTCTTGTGTTATTCTGTGCCCGAACTTCTGATTTCAATCCTTGTCCAGCTCAGCCTGGGGCAAGTACAATCTAGTTATGACACAACCACCACAATATCTGATAAACCACTCTCTCCTTTACATAACTGAAATATTTTTAGCTTAGTTTCCTGGTCTATCCAGATCCTAATCTAGTCTTTCTCTTACCCATACACAAAGCATGTAGGGTGGTATTTGTCATAGAAATGACAACATAGTGCCTGTCACTTTTACTCTCTCTCTTCCCACCTATGCTAGAGAAGAAAGCGTGACTGAGTCAACACTCTTTCAGGGAGAGCTTTATAACATCACAAGGCTGTTTGCACCGCCTATCCTGAGAGCTGTCCTAGTTTATCCAAGAGACAGAGTGAGGAGAGCAGGCTGATTCTGATCAATCTATTAAGAGCCAACAATGCTTCATGTGTTCTCTAAATAAGATAATGAAAAGAAAATCTCTAAATGCCCACCTTCTCCTTGATCCTAGGGAAAGCAACACAATTACATACCATTCACTTAAAGAGATACATAAGTGTAAATATATGCATTACTTGTGCATAGGAGCAATGTATCTCCTAGCAGCTCTAGGAGTCACTTAACATTGGTAGGAGATTGGTTTAAAACAGGTAAAAAGAGATTTTTCACAGTGGAAACTAAATCTTCTACAAGAGGTGGAGAAGGCAAATGGGAACCGCAAGGTCAAAAAGGTTTTAGACAAATTTAGGGGCAATAGATATGTAAAGGGATACTAATGGGATGGGGATGCCCTCACTAACAACAGCTGTGGATGCTGGCAGACTACAAGTGGACAGATACAGCAAGTGGCCAGGCCCACATGCTCCTCATGAATAGCCAGCTAGGAGTTATTTTCCTTTGGTCAGAACCATAAATATCATTCACACACACGGGCACAAATAGGGGGAGAACCAGCTCTACAAGGAGTTTCCCCAGACTTACCTTTAAAAGGCAAAGGCTACCAGGGCAGCTGAAAGGCAGAGTAGCTCCTATAGAAGAAGGTAGTGAAATGTCAACGCCTCTGATGGATGAACACGGTACCAAAGCAATGTCTAGCGTGAAGAGGCAGGAGGAGAGGAAGTTGGGGCAGCAGCAAGGGACTGTTTGTCACCTCCAGCTGTGCGGCTCTCTTCATCTCCCTTGAGACAACCCTATTTGAACTGTCTCGAGGGTGGAGTAGCAAGAATGGAGAAGACTAAACGTAAACACAGAGATATTAAACAAAGAAATCGTTAGGCAACAACATACTTTGGGAAGGTCTTCTGCTGCCCAGAATTTGCTTATCAGGTCTATCAAATTCAGTTTAAGCAGTGTCAAGATGGATGCTTATAGGTGATGACGGATGTTTACAGGTGATCTCCAAGTGTTTTTAACTGATAACCTTGAAGAAAGATCCGAGCCTCACGTTTCGATGGCCCTCTTATTTAATTGTTACAAGAGAAATGGTTAATTTATTAAAAAGCAAGTTTAATGGCAGATCTTATGTTTTAGAAATGATGATGCACCACTTTGCTATGCAATATTAGGGAAAACTGTTAAATGTCAATTTGAGATTGAATTCCAGGCAACAGTGTGAAAACATCCTTGTTTCTTCACACCCTCGCATTAAGATACCCTAAACACCATAGCCCACATAGACACTGACGGCTTATCCTTCCCCTTCACCCATGGTAGGGCTGTGTCTGTCTTCTGCCCTGTGTTTCCGATTATTCTGCCCTGAAAATCCTAGTGCACAGAGGATGGGGAAAGATACGTTCCAGCTGTCAACCTTGAGGGGACCTGAGATATGTCCAAGGTCCACACCTGGACTTGGCAATCGAGCACTTCTGGTCCCATGTTTCCATACTAGAACTTTCATGCGCTGTTTAGAGATTTGAGGGTAAAACGCACCTTGTTTTTAAGGGACAGAAGCCAGAGTTTCATGTGTAAAACATGCACTGTCTTTCATTTTCTGAGGAAATGGATATTTGAAGTCTATAGTCCCAAGAAAGCTCAGGGATTTTCTGCTCATACTGATCTAGAGGCACTGTCCTCCCTGAAAGGTGCAAGCTATAGTTATAAGAGTTCCCATGGCACTTGCAAGGGTGAGGACATTGTCACAGGTCTTGCAAGACGCTCAGGTCAAGGTGATTTTTCTCAAAGGTCATGTACAGTTCTTGCTAAAGCATCATGGCTGCGGTGGCTGACCAGGATCAAGGTGAGGCTCCTTGAGCTTCATTCCATAATCTAGGGATCAAACAAGATCAACATTTCCCACATGTTGGTGGGAAATGACCTCTAGCAGGCTCTACTTCACTGCTGCACTAGGAGCAAGATTTTTCCCAGGACTGGAACAGATTGTCCCTGCCTTTGAGTAGTCAACCGCTGACCACACTGACCACCCTGAGGACAGAGAATACACTTCTCTCTGGCCAAAGGTCCCTTGTCATATCTGCCACCAAAGAGAAGCATTTAACTGTATCACTTTTTGCCCTCTAAGTCACGGGCTGCTGTTAGACCCCTCTCAACCTCCCCATGGCCAGATCCAACAAGCTCAGCTCCCTCCACTTCTTGCTGCAGAGACACCGCCACCCCGGCAGCCTTCACGGGGCCTGGACAGTGTCTCCCCATGCCTCTTAACACCATGGAGCCCAAACTGGACCCACTATCCAGGTGTGGCCACTCTCACAGTGCATAAAGGGGATGACAGCTAATTAAGAACAGCTGGCCATGCTCCTACTCGTGTAGCCCAGAATCTGGTTCTCCTTCTTCGCAATCAGAGCACATTGTTGGCTCAAATTCAGCTTGGCATCCACTCTCACTCCCAGGTCATTTTCAGCAAGGCTGCTACTCCATAGTTCCTAATTAGTAAGTTATCATGTCCCACCCTCATCCAGGGCTTCCTGCCACTGTCACATACTTCAGCTAGATGTTCAGCCCTGTAGTGGAAATATGTTGCATGTCCAAGAGTTTTGACCCAACTCATGCAGCAATTTTTTGCAGTACTCTTACTTTCCTTGCAGTCCACAGGGCAAGCTCACCACATGTACACACAGCATTTCCCACACTGTAGTGCTCCTCGTCAGGAGATCTTGTTACCCATCATATACGTGTTTTACATACATACCTTTTATAAAACGACGGATGAGGACTCTGTCCAAATTCTTGAACTTTCATGAACAAATCCTACACATAAATTCTAGCAAGAAAACATTTCCTAGCCTGCTGGCAAATGTACAGCTGTGCAATTTAGCAGGTCTTCTAGGAGATACCTGTTACAATGGAACTCCATTCAGGATCTCTGGTGGCCCTGAGCAGTCTGGCCATGTCCTCGGAACAGAGAGGACTTCAGCTTAGCCACATCTATGTCCTAAGCACCTAATTCCTCCAAAGGATACACAGCTCTAAACTAGTACCTGGCTATCAGAGTGCATGAAGAGAAAGTGTGTCAGAGGGGAAGCACAGCTGGCAGGATGTTGAGCAAGAGGCTCAACAGTGTTTACATAGGACATGTTGAGGAGAAAGATAGAGGCTCCCAGCTACTTCTTCCCAGGGTATGGATGTAGTTAGCTGTTCCAAGAAGAGAAAATACTCACAAATCTGAATTCACTAAGATCATAGAATCATAGAATGATTAAGGTTGGAAGGGACCTCTAGAGATCATCTAGTCCAACCCCCCTACAGTCACCTACAGCACGTGGCTCAGGACTGCGTCCAAGCGGGTCTGGAAGATCTCCAGACAAGGAGCCTTCACAACCTCTCTGGGCAGCCTGTGCCAGGGCTCTGTCACCCTCACTGGCAAGAAATTTCTCCTTCAGTTCCTGTGGAACTTTTGGTGTTTCAGTTTGTGGCCGTTTCCTCTAGTCCTATCAGTGGCCACCACTGAGAAGAGGCCAGCCCCATCCTCCTCACTGCCTCCCTTGAGGTACTTATAGATACTGCTCAGGTCTCCTCTCAGCCTTCTCTTCTCCAGGCTGAACAGGCCCAGCTCTCTCAGCCTTTCCTCATAGGGCAGATGTTCCAGGCCCCGGATCATCCTCGTAGCCCTGCGCTGGACTCTCTCCAGCAGCTCCACATCCCTCTTGAACTGGGGAGCCCAGAACTGGACACAGTACTCCAGGTGTGGCCTCACCTGGGCTGAGTAGAGGGGCAGGATCACCTCCCTTGACCTGCTGCAGACGCTCTTCCTAATGCACCCCAGGATCCCATTGGCCTTCTTGGCCACGAGGGCACTGCTGCCTCATGGTCAACTTGTCATCCACCATGACGCCCAGGTCCCTCTCTGCAGAGCTGCTCTCCAGAAAGTCAGTCCTCAGCCTGTACTGGTGTCTGCGGTTATTCTTCCCCAGGTGCAGGACCTCGCACTTGGCCTTGTTAAATTTCATAAGGTTTCTCACTGCCCACTTGTCCAGCGTGTCCAGGTCCCTCTGGATGGCAGCGCAAGATCTCACAGGTTGGATGGTCAGTGGTATGGTCACTCTCACTTTTACAAAACCTGAGGATACTCCATGAAATATCCACCACTGCTCCATAGCTCACATGGGAAGGGTAAACAGGATCTCCAACCTCTGCCCAAGGAGTGCCTATTAAACAACATCTGCCTTGAGGCCAACTCAGAGCTCCCCTTTCAAGACCATCAGTGGATAAGTGCTGTCTCTTAGTTGCCAGAAGCTGCCAAGGAGATTTAAATTAGTCTGTTGTCAAATGTGTGCCAAAGCATTGGGTTGTTCTGTGTCCCAGCAGTTCTCTGGAACTGCCTCCTTCATCTTTTCATAGGTAAAAACAATAACAGAAACATTGCCTGTAAGTTGCCCACCCTCCAAGCTGGCAGGGCGAAAGGAGCATGTTTTCCTCAATTGTGGCTAGTCTAGGAACTGCTAACGACAGGAGAAAGTTGAAGGGGACAGCTCTGCAATGACAACAGACAAAGTGAAATCCCTTCAGCTCCTGATTGTGGAGTGCAAGAAGGAGAAGCATTAGGCTCAAAAAGATGTCCTTAGAAACTGTAATTCATCATCTCCCAGCGGATGTTGTTGCAATCATCATCCACAAAGTTTCATCTTTGCCCAGGCGGAGGCCTTGTACATGTGCCACCACCCCTCAGCCCGTCCTGGTATCAGCATCTTGGGATCCCACTTTCTTAACATCAAGACATTCCTTCTTGCAAAATACAAAACAGTTCCAGGCATGCTTATGGAAAATGTCTGGGTGCTGGAGCGAGCCCATCGTCACTTTCTGGAAGCTGTCTGTCACACCCTCGAGTAATTCTTGCTGGGTAGCACATTGAGGTGGGCAGGGATTGATTGTGCTGGAAGCTGATCATCAGTAGGGCGGATCAGGCTCAGTTCCAGAACACTCCTGGATGACTAGTGCTGGGACTCAATCAATCAAATTGCAGAGACGACTTATCATGTATCTCACACTTTGTGCTCTTTTGGTCTTCTTCACCATCATGATCCATTTTTTTTTTGTGTGGGGGGGTTGGATGTTCTGGGGGTCTCTCCAAGGCCTGGCAGGTCAAGGTCTATGGATGAATCCTAACAGTCACATCCCATGCTCCTAATCACAGTGTGCTACCTTCCCTCGCTCAAATATCACACTTGATAAAACGCCACAAAGTCTAAGAACTACCTGCCAAAAGATAGGGATATAAGTTTACCAAGGCACGTAATTAGCTGAAGGGTGACAGTTCAAGAGTTACTGCATCTAAATTACAGCCACAGCCATATGGCAAAATAAGTGAGCAGTCAGGCCCCACCGAAATTAGGGGAAGCGTTGGAGGATTCCAGCAGGTAAATAACCACATGTTGGGAGTCTAGTATATCTCTTGATCTTTGGTAACACTATGTATGCTTCTGTTACTTAAAGCTGGTACAAAACACGCAGATACAAAACAACTGAGACATATTGGGGACAGAGGTCTTTTGGCAAGATATTTGATCTTCAAGTATATGTGTTTTCACAGCTTTAATTGCATAGCTGATTATGGATTATTGATCAAGGTTTTCCTGATTAACCTTGCCTGATCTGTCATCTCAACAGCTCTATTAACTCCCAGCAATTCCATGTTTGACCCTTTTGCATTTTTATTTTTTTCTCACCATGATGGAGCATGATCTTTACAGGCTTTTTTTTCTCTCTGCTGGCTTTAGTTTTGGAATTTAACCACCTTAAAAAGAAAAGGTCAATAGGTATTGGTACCTCTATCCAGCAGCCCATCTCATCATAAAGTCCGAAGCAGCAGCTGGATTTGGCTTGAAGGGGTACCTTAGGTCTGTTCATACAGAACCACAGAATGGTTGTGGTTGGAAGAGACCTTTAGAGATCACCTGGTCCAACCCATCTCCTCAAGCAGGCTGTCCAGGACCATGTCTGATGAGCTTTCCGTGTCTCCAAGAAAAGAGACCCACAGTCTCTCTGAGCAACCTGTTCCAGTTCTCAGTCACCCTCATAGGAAGAAAGAAGTTTTTCTCTAGTCAGACAGGATAGAATTCCCTGTGCTTCAGCTGGTGCCTGCTGCCTCATGACCTGTCACTGGCCACCGCTGAGAAGAGCCTGGCTCTGTCTTCTTTACACTCATGTCTTCTTTACACTCAGTCTTCAGATACTTATTTACAGCAATAAGATCCCTCTGAGACTTCTCTTCTTTAGGCTGAACAATCCCAGCCCTCTCAGACTTCCCTCATATGAGACACGCTCCGGTCCCTTAATCATTTTAGTAGCCCTTTGCTGGACTCTCTCCAGGAGCTCCATGTCTGCCTGCTCCAGGTGGACCTTGGCCTCCACAGCCCCATTCTTGCATGGCAATGTGCCCTGTATTTTGCTCTTGGGCAATGTGCCCTGTATTTCTTCCAGGCTACCTGTCTCTGTTTCCATCTTCTGCATACTTCCCTCCTATATTTGAGTTTTGCCAGGAGCTTTTTGCTCATCCATGCAGGTCTGCTGCCACCTCTGCTCAACTTCCTCCTCATTGGGATGGACTGTTTTTGAGCTTGGAGGACTTAATCCTTGAATATCAACCAGCTTTCTTGGAGCCCCCTTCCCTCCAGGACCTTATTCTGTGCGATTCTTCCAAGCAGATTCCTGACGCCTGCTCTCCTGAAGGCCAGGGTTGTGATCCTGCTTTTTGTCCTGCTTCCTTCTCTCTGGATCCAGAACTCCACCATGGTCATTGCAGCCAAGTTTCCCCCAACCTTCACATCCCCAAGCAGTCCTTCCTTGTTTGTAAGTACTTCAGGTCTGGACTTGCTTCTTAGGAAGCTGTCACTGATGTTCTCCAGGGACCCCCTCGCTTGCCCTGCTGTCTTGTCTCTCCAACAGATACTAGAGTGTTTAAGCACTACTTCTAGCTAGGAGAAGGCCTCATCTACTTCTTCCTGATCAGGTGGCCTATAAAAGGCATCCACAACAATGTCACCCATATTTTTCCTGCTCCTTAATCCTTACCCATAAACTCTCAGTCAGCCCATTTTCCACCCATAGGCAGAGCTCCACGTATTCGAGCTGCACTCCCAAACCAAGGTCATATATCACACACTTCGTTTCCTTGGCCTTATCCCTAAAACATCGTGGTATCATGGCATATATTCCACACTGATTTTGTGGGGTCCTTCTGTGCACCGTGCTCTTCCATGTCTCCGAGGGCCGCTTCCAACTTGTTCATCAGCCCTCTGGCACTTACATGCCTCACCTGGATTATGAAAGCGTGTGCCACTCACTTTCTTTTCAAGTATTTATCTCTGCAGTCAGATTGCAGTTGACGGGGTCCCTTCTAGAGAACGCGACGTTGGTCCTGGGCGAACTCTTCATTATGTTTCCAAATGGTATCCAGAAGGAGCATGCATCTTGCAGCGGTACTGCTGTCCCGGTTGGATGCTCAGGTTCAGAAAGGGGCGGTTAACGGGTCATACTCTGCACGAAAGCCGGGAAGTCAGTAGTATTCCAGGAGGTGGAATACTACACGAGGCTCTCCTGGAACATGTCCTATTTCACGTCGTTATCAATGCCCTAGGGGAGGTGATGGGCTGCACCCTTGTCAAGTTTGCAGACTGGTGGCGGGGAGGAGGGTTTCCAGTGGATACACTGGAAGGGAGGGCTGTCACCCTTGGGGACGGGCAGGCGGCAACCGCGTGCGGTTGTGCCAGGAGAAGTGTCAAGTCCGGGTCCCGGGAAGGAAGAGCCGGAGGTTGGCCTGGAGACCTCCTGAGGCCCCTGAATCATCCGACATACCCCTGATCCAGCCTCACAGTTCCTGGCGGCGATGAGGATGGAAGGAAGACCCACAAACGCCAACGGGACCATCCGCGGCGGGACCCGCCCGGCTGCGGGCAGCTCCCTCGCGAGGCGCCGCCGCCCC
>WBNA01000300.1:313469-334867 GCA_013398345.1 Nothocercus nigrocapillus
GGTGCATCTGCCTGTGTTCAAAGGCAAACTCTGGTCCAACAGTCACGTAGGTGGGTGGCAAAGGGACATATTTGGCTGCTGCTGGGTGCCCTGCCAAGAGACTTGGGCATTAAAGAGCGGTCAGAGGCAGCTGATGGTTTTGCTAAAACAGTTGTCCCGCTGATTCTCTGGGTCCACAGGTACTTCCTTGCATTCCTCTCCGCCGTGTTTGTTAGGGGTGTCCTTGCCCGTCTTCTGCTCTTGGCGTCACATCTGGGAGGGCATCCACTGCCATTTCTATTTGTTTGAACCAACGTGTTGAGTCTGCACGTTCTGCTGTTGGATTTTTTTGCTGCATAGTCCCCTTTCCACGCTTAGTTGGCATCCAGTGCCTTCTCTAGAATCTTCTACTAGATACGAAGGATTTATCACATCTGTTGGGCAGTGCTGCAGGTGGCTTCTCTTGGACTTTAGACAGTGAGATAAATAACTGTATACATTGCTTTCTATTTCTAGTTCTTAACGCAGTCTCCCTCACCAATGTTTTAACTTCACCTTCGTAGTCTGTGCTGGGGCTCCTGCTATTACCGTATCCACTGTTGAGTGAAAGGCCTTGGTGTCACTAACACTTATCTACCCTCAGCAGCAAACAGAAAGGGGAGACGGAAGACTAAAATTAAAAAAAAAAAAAAAATAAAGGATCGTTCAGTTAAGACAGATTAATAGTTTTACACACAAACCACACTTCAGAAGGATTTCAGCGCAGCCCGGCTGAAAGCGTAAGCAGCAGATAATCTAAACGATTAGGAGCCTTTGCTCTTAGTAAATGGGTCACAGGCCGCCAAAAATTAAAAAAAAAAAAAAATAAAGGATCGTTCAGTTAAGACAGATTAATAGTTTTACACACAAACCACACTTCCTTGTGGTTTATAGCAGTTCTTTGTGTTTTTTGTATGGTCTAAAAATACTGTTCCTTGCTTTGTTTTTTTTTTCTGCTGGGGGAAATCAGAGTGAGTGTTGCTTTTAGGTGGAAATGATTGCATTCAACCTCCTTATTTTTCATAAAAAGGTGATGCAATTGCTGTTTTCTGTGGCTCGACTGAGGAACATCGCTTAATATAAAGTTTCCAAAAGTGTTATTTCACATGATAGAAAACAGGGATCTTTAGAGGGGAAATAAATTTATTTACCCTCACTGAGGGCTGGTTAGTATGTGAAGAACAATGCGAGATTTTGCAGTGGCTGCTGCAACACGTACTTTTAGGAAATTTAAAGTTTTGCTCTTCCCTTACGGTGTCTCCTGTCTGTGTGTGAAGTGAGTCTTTGCATACAGGTGTCTGCAGGATGAGTCCCGGATGCTTTGACAGATGTTCCTGCCTCCTCTTCTGATGGAGATATCTCATCTAGAGAACAGGTATCTCATCCAGAGAACAGATATCTCATCCAGAGAACAGATATCTCATCTAGAAAAGAAAGTTACACCTTGATGGTGTTATCTTGCTCATCCTCGTGTGATGCCACTCACCCAGGGTGGTTTTTATGGGTGCGCAGCAATTACTTGCTCATGACCTGTGCAGGTTTACACCGTCTCTTTCTTCAGAAGTGATGAAGACAGTTGATAGCATTTATTTCTCTTTATAAAGGTGTGACGGTCGTGATTATTTGCGAGCTGTGTTTTCGTTGCGTGGCAGCTCGACATGTCTTCTCATGGGCACAAAGAATCAGCTGTAAATCTTCTGCTCTGGACAGAGAACAAAACTGTTGCAGCTAGTAAGTCTTAATATAGAAGGCCAGTTATTAGACTGAAGTTTTAATATTCTGAATATGACAGAATTACTTATTTTACCAGAAATGTTTGCAGTGGAACGGAAACCTTCTGTTGAGTTCTCATCAATAACTTCTAAGTATAGGAAGCCCAGTAATGTAGACACTTCTAATGAGAACTTGCATTGCCAGTTCTATTTTTGGGGACCAATTGTCTGGCTAACAATAAATGGACATCATTATAATGGCTGGCAACAACTTTGATGGCAGCAGTTTCACTTGCAGAGGCTACAAATCGTGAGTCATCAGTTTTATTAGGCTTACAGGTTCTTTTGCAAGACTTGAAGTCGTTCCCTTGATGACTTTCAACTTCAGCTAAATATTTGCAGAATGATGAGGAGCACATTGCATGTTCTTCAGATGTGCAACCCTAATAGAAGATTGCATATTTTTGGAAACTAGAGCAAAAAACACATTTCAGGTTATTTTTTTTTTTTTCCTGACCTATTCTTGATTTATAGATCACTTATGTACAAGTGCTTGTATGCAGGCAGTGGTACAGAGTAATGCTGTAGCGGTCTTTATTTGTGAGCATGGATGCGGACACCCTTGGTGTCTCCCAACCTCTTCAGACATTCCTCGAGCCTTGGGAAGAGTTTTGCAGCTCCCCAACGGAGATGGAAAGCTGCCCACAGAGGGTTGCTGTTTAGGCTCATGGAAAACCACATTAACGGAGCATTAGGAATGACTCTTGAAAAACTGGAGCACACGGGCTGCTCCAGCCTAATAGACACCAACTGTTTCTCTGTTGGTGCCTTGGGTGACTGTGCAAGGACCTGGAGAAAGTAGTTAAGGCCTAAGGATTTGCACAAGGATGCTTTAGTTTAGTTTAGTTTTGTTTTTTAATCTGTAGAGTGTCATTTTTCTCAGGTAAGGGGGAATGGCAAGAGGAACTTTTTTATAGAGGAACTCTAAGGAGGAACTATAAGGAGTTCCTATATAGAGGAACTATACATTTTGATAAATTAGGTTCTATTGCCAGAAATGGAGCATGCTAAGCGTGACTTTTGCTTGCATAATATGGGATCTGATAATACTTTTTATTTTTTCAACCATGGCTTTGGCTCTCTTTTGCCTTTAAGTAAGATGACCTGTTTTGCTTGCAGGGTTTGGGGTTTTGTGTTAAGCGGAATAGATAACTGACAATTGCTTATCACCCGCAGGCCATTTTAAATGAAGTCCTGCAGGAAGAGCCCCCCTTGTACCAGCGAGTGGCACTAAGTGGCTTGAGCAGGATAGCACCAGCACGATGGATGGGGCGAGTGCAGCCCACTGTTTTGAAGGTGAGATCCACCAGTGACTTTGGTTTGAGTTGGAGCTGTGTTTTCATTATTTTAAACAAGTTGGTGAGACGCAGCTGCGAGGTAAAACGCAACGTGATTACAGCAAGCTTCAGCTTAGGTAATTTGGAGCAGACGGCTTGAAATTTTGGAATGAATCCAGTCTGGCTGGATAAACAATACAACAATTGGATCGCATCAGGATGCAGATTTTGCTTTAGGAGGAGCAAGCCGCCGTGCATAGATCAGCATCAGTTTTATTCATGCTGCCTTGAAATCTGGGCCTGTTTTGGCAAGTAATGAGAAATTTGGATTGCCTTATTCTTCCCTCCATCGTGTACACAACTCTACACTAACTTAAAACATCTCTGTGATGTGCATGATCTTCCAGAGGAAAAATTGCCAGCTGGCAAGCTTGGTTTGCTGGTGCCAAAGCTGAGGTGCAGCGATGGTATCTGCAAACGCAGACCTCAAGCTTAATTTTCGGTTGGTGATGACATGCAAAGGACTGTTTGGGGAAACCCATGGTGTTTCAGGTAGCGTGAGTTGCATGCCAAGTTGTGGTCAGGTTTTGTGCTTTTTGCAGTCCTGCTCCCACTTGGTTTGAAATCTCTATCTTAAATTCGCCCTCATTAAAAGGAAAGGATTTTCCCAAATATTCATCTTTGACTAAAATGAATTTACGAAGTATTTGCAATTTTTCCCCAGAAATTCACCATGTGAAAGGGCAGTTTAAAAATCAGGATGCAGACTGACTCTTTTCTCAAACTTCAGTCCTGTGCAAGTTTTTATAAAAAAAACTTAAAATGAGGTTTTTGGTGTCATTTGCAGCTCTTTAAATGTGCTTAAGTACTTCTGTATCTCACAGCAACAGGAGGAAAAGAGATCTTGTTGAATTAAAGAAAAGATTTCAACCATGATGGTTGAAATGAAGGATGCAACAGAGTTTTTTTTTAGAGGTTCCTCTGCTGCCCCAGGTAACCTTAGGTCTTGTGAAGAAATAATACCAGATATGTCTCTGAACGATTTTGCTGAGCTGTTCTCTTTCTTTATGTTGGTGATCTGTCTCCGTAGCCTCGTTCATCAGCTCTGCTTCGCTCAGCTAGGAGGATGTTCCCCATGTTCCCATGTGCTGAGGATTAGAAGACCTTGTCCATCTCAGCACTTCGGATCAACCAGGAAAGCTGGACTGAAGGATGAACTGGTTGAGCTGAGTAAGTGCCCAAGTCGTAGAGCTCTTGGGAGCGTCTTCCCAGAGATGGCACGAAGGCATGCGCTGGAGACAGCCAAAATTGGCTTCCCCTTGTGCCTTTCCCCATTTTGCCTTGCTTCAGGCCCGTATTAAATGACACCCTTCAGTCCTACGCTTTGATTGTCCTTTTCGTGCACAGATATAAGGGAAAGGGTCTTCTGCCTTAAGGAAAATGAGCTGTCCCCCAGCACCCCACCGTGTTTCCCCTTGGAAGTTGTTCAGCATTTTAGCATCGCTTGACCTTGCTGCGGCGTTCCCTTCCAGGGCCTTTCCCAAATGCCAGAGCCTGGCAGCCAAAATTCCCTTCCAAAGCAGGGTTCCAGGGAATTGGGGGCAGCAGCACCGTGTCTATGCTTGTGCACGGGGAGAGGTTATTGGGGGCTGAGCTGAGGCTTGAGCTTCTGGGGTGCAGCCACCAGCATTTCTCCCTGTGGGTCAATAGCTTCGCCCCATGCGATATTCTGGAGGAAACGTGGTGGGGGTGACGCTGGCATTTTGACTTCCTTTCCCGACTAAACGCGCTGGATTTGTTTTCAACAGGGTTTTTGAGGTGGTTAAACAATGACATTCGCACTTCTTGCTTTGGAGGGGTTATTAATTCTTCAAAATTCTTTAAATCTGTGATTTAATGTGAGGAGGGCTCATGAGCTTTAACACTAGTGGAAGAGCCATGGAAAATTGCAAAATGCAAGTTTTTTTCTCGTAGTCAGCGGAGGACGTTTATAATTTACGGGAATCCCAGAAGGAATAATGAAAGAGTGGGAATTGTTGCCTGGGTTTCAGAGCTGTACGGGGCTTAAATCCTTCCTACAGAAAAGGACATTAGATATCATAAGCTTCCCCTTGGATTATTATTCCAGTGTGCTAAGTCGCTGCTCTAAAAAACTCAACAGTAATAAAAGACATCGCGTGTGTTTTGGGGTTTGTTAAAAATATATGTGACTTTTTGAACTTTTAAATAACGTGCACACAGGCTAGACAAGTCTTTGCTGCAGTATTGCAATCTGACCTCACTGATCTATTTATTGTTTGTCTGGCTGTGAATATGCTCTTTATGCACGTATCGCCCTTTCATGTTCATTTTAAAGGAGCTCCCACTCGTAAGCTCATAAAGTTCAGACATCAACGGATTAAAAGAATGACTGTGTGTCCAGAGCGCTGCCTTCCAGAAAATCTTCAAGCAATTATACAGACAGCTCTCGTGGAATGAAAATTGGCTCCTTGATATTTAGTAAACAGAGCTCTGCTTATCGTAGAAAACGTAGGCGACGGCAGCTTTTACAGTGCGACGGAGCGCCTTCATTTAGTCCTGGAGAATGCAAAATGAGAACTTTTATAGAAATGAGGTGTCAAAGATTTGGAATTAAATTTTTCCATACTGTTTTTATGGAGACTGTTAAGTATACTATTAAAGCATTCTTTTACTTTTTTTTTTTCCTGTGAAAAAACATGGCAAATACTCAATTTTTAAATCTATTTTTACAAATGAGGTTGATCGTTTCACCTTATCTACAGTTTCTACCAAACTCACTTTTCTATCATCAGTTAAGTTTCTTACTGCAGGCAGCCTTTTCAAAGAAATCTGCAAGATGAAAGAATCTCTTGTCTATTAATCTTATGGGAAAGACTGTGTTGCCTGATCAGACGTTGCAGAACAAAATGCATTCTTCCATCAAGTAGATTTATTATTGTTGTATTTTCTACAATTTCTAGAATAGATTTTCTAGAATTCTAGAATAGATTCTAGATAAATTCTAATAATAAATAAGAATAGATTCTAATAATAGATTCTAATAATAATAGATTCTAATAATAAATAAAAGAATAGATTCTAATGAATTCTAGAATTCTAGAATAGATTTTTTTAGCTTTTGGAAAAAAGCTAAATTTTTGAAATTACAGCCAACAGAGAGTAGAGCCACCTGGCTACTTGCGCTCTGGGAAATGCATGGGGAATGAAGGGTGATCGGAAGCAAGCCGGATTCAGTTAAATGCTGAACATGGGCACATGCTTAGACGTCGCTGTCATTCACTTCTGTCCCCGTTTTACTCACCAAAATGAGTCAGTGGGCGAGTGAGACCTGCATTCAATTATGTATGTTCTTAAAAAAAAGTATCACCAAACCCTACACAGTAGATAAATATTTAGCCCCCAGCCTTTGGGAAGAAACTGAGTAACGGAAAAAGAAAAATCTAGCGTCTGGATGGGGGGAAAATGCACCTTTACTTCTGAGCAAGCAGAATTGCTACATTTTCTCAGTAAATCTTAATTGTTTGATCCTTGTTATGTGCCTCTCACTGTGTCATCAGATTGAATGCCATGAATCAAATATACAGTGCGTTCATCTAAACTGCCCACAACTACTCTTTCTCCCTATGTCATCCCAGACAGCCTTAAAAAATAAGTGCTATGTGTTTTTATTGACCACATCCTGCACCGCATGATACTTCCAAGGGTGAAACGAAGAAGACTTCATCACGGTACAGTTCAGTGACTGAAAATTAGAGTGCAGATTATAAGGCCCAAAGGGACCACGATGACCAGATAAAACTGTCGCCTGTAGGCCAGAAGACTGTTCTGATTGGGACAGATCTAGGAAGAAATATCTGATCTTGGCATAAACATCTTCAGTGATGACTGAGCCAAACAACCCTTGGTTTGGTAGTCGGTTTTGTTCTGATTTTTCATTTTCAGCTTTGGGGAAGAGCAAGAAGTCTTCCTTTGAATGGTTTATTTCTCTCAATATTGTAATTATCATGCTTATCATGAGTCCAGATGAAGGAAGCCTTGAGATCTGCTTAACGCCTCTGCCATAGTGAAAAGTTCTCTATGAAATGTTTGTTCCCCACATTTCTGGAATCGCAGTGCAATCAACTTATCCCTTGGCTTTCTTTGGGATGGTCTGCCTAGACCATGGCTCTCGAGATGTTTTTCAATCTCGTGTCCTCATGGATTCCTAAATAGGGCCCATTGTATGTCCCAACTCTGCATGGGTTGTGCTGAATAAACCAGAATATCAAGGCTTGCTCTTCAGGATATCTGCTGATGCCCAGGTGTCAAATCCCAGGGACCAAGGGGTGATCATGCCTATACTGTAGCCTTGAAAAAAGAAAGAAAGAAAAAAAATCCTCTGTCATCCTCTTCCCACAGTTTCCCTAGGGACAGGCAAGTCCTTTTGCAATTAGCCTAATTGACTGGGAAAGAATCCTCTTTGCCTCGGGCTAAGGAACTGTGGGATTAAACCTAGACACATGGTGCACGCGCTGAAATGAAGGGAGCAGGAGGAAGAGGGAACATTCCTGCTCGGAGTAGGCAAACTGAAGCCCTCAGCCCGCCGTCCCCATCAGAATAACTTCATTTTGCATGCAGACACCAGTTTCTGGGATAGAAGGACAGGATTTTCCTATTTATTAGCCTCTTTGCATCTTTTTCCATTTTCTCAGCAGATCATAAGTCCCTGCCCTAAAGCATCGCTCCACCAGGCTGGATTTTTCGCCCCACCAGGTGATTCTCCAATTCGCTTTGGGCAAAATTCGGGCTCTGCTGAAGCCGTTGGCAAAATTCCCCGCGACGTCAGCGAGGCCAAGATCTCCCCCTTCGTTAAAGCTTAATAAGACATAAATACTGCTGGCGTGGGAGCACGATTCTTTGTCGTCTACGTGGCAGCCAAACGCAAATTGAACCTGCAAGTCTGGTTTAAAGGTCCCTTTTCATTCCAGCAGCCAACACCGATGCCTCGCTCCCTCTTGGGCCACTTAGGCTCGCCGGTGGCTTCAAAGCCCACGAGCTACTGGTCTAACCTCTCGCCTTCCCCGTGCTGCGCAGCAATACGTGCAATGAGCTCATCCGGATGACTCTATCGACGGCGCTGCTTGGAAAGGGCGGGCTGGGAATAAGAGCGCCGGGGTCAGCGAGCGCCTGACGCTCTCCGCAGAGCCCGTTGGTTATGCAAGCAGCTCTGCTGTGGCGGCGCCTCCTTTAATTAAAGGCTCGGACAGTATTTCCATCATAAACCGTGTTTTAAGAGGATTTATTACCCAGCTGCAGAACTTGCTGCAGGCTGAGACTCGGACAAAGAAAGCTTCAACCTGAAAGTTTCTTCTTAACTGAAAAGTCTCATTTTTATGAGAAAAATCTCATTATTTTTATTGTTTTGTGTGACTACAAAACAATAAAAGAAAAGGAAAAAACCTTTCTCCGTTCACGTAGCTCAAAGTTCTCTTTATAAAAATACAACATTTCCGGCTCATAAACAATGCAGATTTAAGCAGCCAGCCTTGACTGTGTTAGGCTGTTAGTTAACCATGAAATGCCCATTTTGCTCATGATATAGTTTGAAGCCTGAAATATCTTTATTAGTATTTGTGTGATGATTGGGACCTTGTGTGCTGGACAGATTTCAAAGGAGAAACCATTCTCCTTAATTCCCATGCCACAAATGACAACAAGCACAAGGTAGGGATGCGCAGATGAATATGGTGACAAGCTGCAATGCAGTTGCAAGTGGTTGCCACCCATGTGCTGTTCTGTGGTTTTAGCCACGGGCACGAGTAGGAAATTGAGAATAACCTGTTTTAATGAGGCAGGTGCATTATGTATGAGCTCACAGGGCAGACCATCTGCTAAGGTCCAGACCATCAAAAAGACCGGGTGTCTTTTTGTGGTAGGCAGCTTATTTCCTTGTAGAAAGGCCTGAATTGCCATTGAGTTTCCTTTTCGTAATCGATTTTAACAAAGGTATCAGTGGGTTTTCTTGAGATACACAGATTTTGCTTGGGATTTTCGTCTCACAGAAGAAGCTTGCTCTTTTGAGTTATCTGTTGAAATGTGGAAATTGGAAAGCATTGCTGCTGTTTGCTGTTCATGGGATAGCATTTAGCCGCTTGTTATGGATGGTATTTGAACACACGGGAGTTGATCCAGAGAAGGGGTGTAATGCTCCGGAAAGCCGGGACTACTCGAAGCGTCAGACAGCTGTTCCAATCCAAATTGCACGTTTGTTCATTGCTTGGTCATGCAGTGTTTTTGCATGACCATGGTAGCATTCTGCTTGTGGTTACGGTGGTCTCAGTTTTATTCTGCAGCATATGGTAGGGAATTTTTTCCTTTATTTGATTTTTTAAATCAGAGTTGTAGAGTCACCTGAAATTCTTAGCTTCTTCGATGGTGCCTGGAAGAAGGAATTTTGTACCGTGAGGGAAAGTGTCAACTCTGGGGCTCAAAAATTCAGAATGCAAACAGCTAATACATTTTGTTTTTGAAAGCCTGGCGCAGGAGTTTGGAATGGTCAAGCTTAGTGATGCTGTTGCCAACATAAAGCAACTCCACGCAACAAAGCCTTTCGTATCTTTCTGGCTGATCATTCGTGCTTCAGAACGTGAGATAATTTCTTACGCTTTGTGTTTCCGCGATGCTTTTTGCTGACATTCATCTCTCTCGCAGCAGATGGCAGTGCTACCAGTGCTTTGCGCATGACTCTACCCCGGTGCACAACCAGATGGGGACATCCACTCTCTTGAACGTAAACGCGTGATGGCTCTGGGGTTCCCATATTCCCCTTAGCCTGTTCTTCAAGCTGAAGGTGCTGAATTTGCTTCCTAGGTTCAGGGAAACCACCTGCTTGTGGTACCTGGTTGCAATAATTCCCAACAGTCACGTTGAAGTCAGTGAGAGGGTCACAACAGGTTGAGGCCAATTGCTGTTCATCAACTCTCTTCTCACACTGGTGCTTGGTCCTGACACATTTTTCCTACCAGGTAGGCAACCTGTCATATGCTTGAATTTTTTTTTTTTTCCCCTGAATTTAGAGAGTTTTTTTCCCCTCTTTTTCTCCACCTTCTCACAAAGTTTGCACAAAACTAAAGATTTCTCTTTAACTAAGAGAAACGTCCCTGCTAAAATGGGAAGTTTCCTTGGCTTGCCCATTATACACCGAATTATTCACCAAAACCAAGCAGTTACTCTTGTTAAGTGGGAGGCTGTTTCATAGCTGTTCCTAGCAGCTGTTTTGTTAAATAATAACATATTTTATTTGCAGGGCCTTCCATCTAATCAGTAATTCAATACTGTGTTTCATATGCCAGATTGGATGCTGCTTGAACAACCAGAATTGCTGGAGTACAGTAGAGCACCACTCTACTAGCTGTGTCCACTTACTACTTTTAGTAAGAAAAGAGGAAGAAAAGTGAGGTTTGCTCAAGAAGACCACCCATTCTGGACTCAACATTGTCCCCAACTCTGTCTTCTGCATAAGCGAGCTCCACATCAGATTTTGCATCCCTGGCCTTGGGACCAGTGCCAGGCCAATCTCCCTTTCTTCCCCTACTTGAGTCACATTTCCTGGTCCCGTTGGCACAATATTCAAACCCTCCCACATGTCTGTGATTTGCCCGGTATGCCAAGATGTATTAAAAGTCTGCATGAAACAGGTCCTGGTGGAAATTGCTTGAGACAGCTGTTATAACACTTTCGAGTGGAAACTATCCTGTATGTCGGTAGTCAAGCCTCACAAATAGTGCTTACTCAGTAATTTAGAGTAAATGAAGAGTAAATCACAACTCGTTGTGTTTTAATTCGGAGAAGAAAAATAGTTGCCTAGATTAGTCTTGTCATTGGTTCCAGTGGAAGTCATTAAGGAGCTTTCTTAAATTCTGCCAGTGTTTCCTAGAGTCTGAGGATCATCTGGTTTGGAGGAAGGGGAGTGTTTCTCTATTTGATTTATTCAGAAATATTAGGTTACAGAGTGCAATGCATAAAAAGCTTTACAAACTTTCTCTCCTTACCTATAGAAACTTTCTAGGAAACGGGAAATCAGTGGTATCAACACTTCACCAAAAGTTAAGACCATCGGCAGTTGTAAACCTTAACCAGAAGGTGACAGTTTGTCTGCTAACCCTCCGGTTGACATGATAGAGGTCCCCTGTAAACTCCAAATATCTGTTAATTTTTTGTCTGAAAATGTCAGGAACTAGAGACATCCTATTTATGCAGCTAAAGTTTAGATCTGAAGAAAGGGAGCAGCCCCTCAAATTGGCATCTGAAGCAAAGCACTGGAGGGAAGAAGGAGAAAATAACAAAGAAATGCTTTTACCATAAACAATATCTACCAAAACCACAGTACCCACAGTGTAGCTACCAGAATATGGCTGAGGCTTTCAGACATGAAGCATTAGCAGCTTCGAATCATAAACCACATCATCAAAAATAAAGTATCCTGCGACCCCGTAAAGGGACCCATCCTGTTGTCTCTTCTCCATGGAGGGAGAAGGACACCTGCTCAAGAAGTGCACAAAAATCATCTGTTCATCTAATCTGTGAGTCTTCATTCGGACTTCAGTTTTGTATTTCCCTTATTTAGGTCAGGTTTCTGCTGGTTCATCCTTCTCCCTCTTTGAAAATTCATTTTTCCTCCAGCTTTTTTTTTTTACTTTGCAAATTACCACCTTTTCCATTGCCCTTTCCTCCTGTGCTGTTGCCTTGTGTTGCCGCTTGTCCTCCTTCCGTCCCATCTGCCTTGTGCTTCGAGTCTCATTAGTGTTTTTACGTCCCTCCCTCCCTTGCAATTCTTTATTGGTCCAGTATTGGTCCCTTCTCTCTCCTTCTCACCCCTTCTATCCCTTAAACTAATGTCCGCAACGCTGGAGCACATCGGACGGCCTCTCCCCTACCCTTTCAGTTACTGAGATACATCCATAAGAATGGATTATATTTATCATCTTTTTTTTTTTTTTTTTTTAGAAAGCGAGAAATTAATATCTTTGCATCATGTCTGAATGTTATTCACACTTTCTGCCTTAGCTCCTGAAACCTGTTGCATCTTTCCACCTCTCGCTTTGTGTGTGACTGCACTGCTAACACAAGCACAGCTCCCTTCGTCTGTTCTTAGTGGCAAATGAGCAGAGTCCCCTACGATCATTAGTTTGCCTCCAAAAACACTGCCTTGAAAGCCTCCTTGGGAGTTTAAATTACATTTAAATGTATGCAGTGTTTAAGCTCATGATGAGAAGATTTCTCCCAACAGTAGGAAATCACAGGCTTCCTCTGAATATCATTTTTCTCCCTGCAAATATTTGTGTGTGATTTGCAATGGGTTTCCTAGCACCTTGGTAGCAGAGCATCTGTGCCAGTGCCTTTGTGGGTCCAATAAAGCTCAGCGCTCTTTTCCAGGAGATCATCCCGCCTTGTGATCCTCAGAAATAGATCCGGGTTTATCGAAGCAGTAGGGACTAGTAACTAACAGAGCTGTTGGGTGACCTAGCTAAGGATGATCAAATGCATATGCAACTTCAAGCTAAATTAAGAAGCTGAGGAGAAACGGCTCAGAAACATTCAAGCTAAATTATGTGGCAAATAATAGAAAGTGATGATGGTAAGTAATAGAGGAAAGAAGTGGCTTAGGATGAGTTAAGAAAACAAAACTTTATGTTGAGAACTAACTGTCATGGATGGATGGATGGATGTCCAGAAATTCCCTGTAGAAGTGTTAAGGTCATTTAATTACCCAGTTGCTATTTTTTCTTAAATTATTAAAGCAGCAGACAGATCCTCCAATGTTTAACATAGTCTCTCCTGACCAGTAAAATACCTATGGAAACTGTAGCTATATAACTAAGTGTAGCTATACAGCTATTTTATCCCAGGAGAAGGGTATAGTAGTTAACCACGCCTTGACCATGCTTCTTACCTTGATGTTTGGGAGCTCTTTGCCAAAATAGAACAATATTAATAAAGCTTAATGTTTTGGAAGGAATTTGATCTTCAGATACAACTGATTGTTGAATTCCCACAAGATTAGGAGAAAGGTCTTTATAATTACCTTTGTTTTAGGACCAGCATACCTGAGTATCGTGTAAAGTGAGGAAAGAAATCAGTCACGACCATGACCAGAGCTGAGTGAGAGCTGGGACAACCTATGAAAATGAACATTTGTTTCTGCATAGAATTGTGAAAGAAAGCCAAATATTAAACACGAATTAAGAAATCAGTGCAGAGCAGAAGAGGGAGGATATCGTGATGCCACCCTTCACGAAGAGGAAAAATGGACATAGAGGTAGTACTGGAAGTTGCTAACAAGTCTGGTCTGGATGGGGGAAAAAATCCCCTAGAGGTTCCCTCTTAGAGGGGAATTCCTGTCTAAGGTGGAAAACAGTTCTTGTATCTTTTTGATGTTCACATCTCTACCATATATACTCTTCCATTATTTCCTCCTGGTAGTAAACTAGGGGTGCATGCCAACTTCAAAAAGAGTGAAAAACTAAGGTAATTTTTCTTATCCCACACGGCAGTTTCCAGCTAACTCCTTCCTCAGTACGTAATGCAAGAACGTGTTTCCTCTCGTGCTTCTTTAAACAGAAATATCTACCATTATTATAAAGCTGCTTTTTCATTCTGTGAGCTTGCGTTACCACTGGTTGCTGTTGCCTTGGGTTTGGCAGTAGGAAAGCTCTGAGGGGACTCCCTTTGAACTGAGATCTTGGGGATGAGCCCCCAATTGCCATTAGGGTCTTGCATCGTGTTCACTGGGGAGCTGCAGCCCAGAAAGCAAAAACATCAAGCAGATCTAACTCAATTTATTTCCGTTTATTCATTTTGAGTCTGAGCAGAGCAGTGAGCCAGCGTCTTCCTCTGTTGCCTTGAAAAGCTGTTAATGCTATTTCAGCATATACTTCGAGAAAGTCAATCCTCTCACTTTATTATTCAGATCAACGAGTGCACACTAGGAGCGTAAGTTATTTGCTAAATGTTTTATGATTAAAATTATATAGGTAATGATCTTTTACATTTTGGCACCTAGCAATGAACTGACCTTGTGTAGCACTTTGAAACTTGATGTAGGAAGACAGCTCTTCCAAGTCCTCTGCAATGATATGGAAACTCAGTGAAGATGAATCTGGATTAATTTGTAAATTTAACGGTTTGTTTATCTTTTTTTTGACTAAACTTTTCTGAATCTCTTTGCCCAGTGATAAGGTCTTAAATCCGTACGTAGGTCCCAAGAAAATCAGGTTTTCTGAAGGATGTCCTTAGCTTCTGATCTTTTTGATATCACCCCCCCAAAAAAAAATTGGCCACTTTAACCACTTCTAAGTAGTTACAGAGTAAAAATTGGAGTGCATATGTGTAATATAAGTGTAAATGATATGTATTACATACACGAATCTAATTTTATTTGTCCTTTTTTTGGTTAATGGCTTGAAACTATTGGCAAATGCCCTCTAGGATATAACTATGTCCAAAATCTCCCCAAAAACCCAGGGGATCTTGGTTCATTAGTGGAAGGAGTGAGTCTCCCTTGGTGGCTCCACAGAGGTGGTTGTCTGCTGCCCATCCCAAGAAAATCTGGAGAAAATTCCACATCCAAAACGCAGGCATTTTGAACCATTATAAGTCTAAAAATCAAGTTATGTATTGAAAAACAGCAAAAAATACTTAGCACTTTGGGATGCTTTTGGAAATGGTATGATTTGAGCATAATGTGTAAGTATCGCAGGGGTTCATTTAAAGGGAGAGGGAACAAAGCTGATTTTGAAGTGTGCTTCTGTACCCGCTCCCCTGCAACAAAAATGCATGTTCTGGGATCTGTTCCAGCGTGGTCCGGAGGAGATGGGCCCTGGCCTTGGCCTTTGGAGCGGTGTCAAGGGGCAGGGAGGGATCGGCTCAGTGAGACACAGCCCTTTTGTTACTGCTCTGCGAGTGTTAGGGGAGGGCTGGGAGCGCAAACCAGCGCTTGGCGCAAGTCCCGCGGAGTCCCGGGAGCATCTCCCACATCCCAAGCCGCCAGGCCCTCTCCCCATCCCTCCTTGGCGGACTCTCGCCTGTCTTCCAGGAGGGGGTGGTGTGTGGGACTCGGCCGTGCTAAAAATAGTGGCTTCATGTCCCTTTTAATAGCAAAAGTTGATTTCCGATGCAACACCGTGTCGCAGGAAATCAATGTGACGTTTCTTACGAAAATCCCTGGGGGTTTTAGTTTAGGCGTGCGTGCATCACTCCTCATCTTGTCAATAGGAGGTGATGGACATGTGTTCCAGCTTAGTCCAAATCATTAGAAACTGGATTTAAAACTCACTTGCACCATTCTTTTTCAGCATTTTTTTCCCCCCTGCTTAATCTTTTTGATTTCTAAGCCTGCCCTCTGCGTTTCTTTCGTGGGCCGCAAACTCGAGATAAAGAAAGTTCTCTAGCAAGTCGGCTGTGACTGCGGCGATTCGAAATGATATCAAATTGTTCTTCTGGGTCCTGACGCTGCATGCACGCAGGAATAAGCTCGGAAGGGGATGGTCCAAATAGGAGCTGCACGTGTTAAGAAAATGAGAACTCCGCTGCAACCGCGTGGATGGTGCTCCGTGGTTGTGCCAGTGCAAGCAGAGGCATTGTTGCATTTAACCATTCCGCAGCCTTTTTTAAAAAAATATATATAGATATGTGGGTATTTATATACAAAGTGGTTTGATGCGGAAGCTGGACTTAAAAAAAATGAAGTCTTTCTCATAACCTCTGCTCCCTCCTACGCAAACGCCAGGGCAGGAACAGCCCGCGTCTTGAAACGGTCAGCGCGGGGGCGGCAGCCAGCGCCGAGCGGGACATCGCGGAGCGGCAGCAGACGTGGAAATAGGAAGGGGGTAGAAGGAGCCCTATTTAAAGGCCACAATGAGTGTTAGGGGATTGCAGGGGGCCTTGTGCATGCAAAAGGTTTGTTTCCCTTCCCAGCTAACCCGTTTGCTGCAGAATTTGGGATACCTCTCAAAAGCCTAAGGTCCCCAAGATCCCTCCTGTCATTCTGGTTGGGGACTGGTTCATCCCTTCATAGAAATCGCAGTGTCCTTCAGGATATTTTCCTTTTTACTGATTTGCCACAGCTCTGGCAGGACTGCTATGCTGAACTGGAAGTCTTAGTTCTCTCAACTCCACCTGAGTTAGAGGTGTTTGCTCGGGATGCCCTTAAAAAGCAAGAAGAACCGGTCCACGTGGATCAGGAATCCCACCAAATTGGGATGCAACACTCTCTGTGTCACAAAACAAACCTGGGCTGTCAAAAAAAAATGGTATTTTCCTATTCATCCCTGGAAGTCTTTCAAAGTAGGATCTTCAGTTGCCTACCCAGTTTCGCCCAGGTATCCCGATGTACATGCAAGAAGTGGATGCAGGCATCCCAGCTGAGCGCTGAAATCATGTGATGGCTTGATCAGGAGATCATAGCTTTTAGAAATACCAAATTAAGAATTGCAAAACTTTCAACAAACAGAATTTCTTTAGCATATCTCACATTCTGGCACCCTTTTATTCCCTAGAGTTCTGACCGTGGCTGCTCCTTGTCCCCAGCTCTGTGACCTACAGCAGTACACCTGTGAACCTGTCTGTGAAGCCATGAGTAACCTCTGCTCCAGTTATTAGACTGATCTGAACGGCTGGTTTGGTTGTTACCAGCTTCTCCAGCTCAGAACTTCCTCAGCTCGACCCTTCTGCGGGTAAGGGTGCCTATTGCAATCCCCTCATCTGCTGCTCAAATGACGAAGTCTCCAGGATTATACCTCACTCTTCCTCGTCCGCTCTTGGCCATCAGAGCAGCTGGATTCCTTTTTTGCTTCCCTGGCTTCGGAGATGGTAGGTTGGGCTCTGTCCTGGCCTCTTGCATGGCCTGATGCCCACGCTCCCAGCCTGCCAACGGCCCTCTTGGCTCTCCTCTTCCCTCTTGGCGCTGGTGGGATCTCCAGGCCCTCTCCTTCCCACAACACACAAGCGAGGCAGCGAGGTGACATTAAATCACTGGAACAGCAGATAAAAGGCCCTTGCTGTATTTATTGAGTGTTACAGATAAGTAATCCACTCTGCTGTCAGTGTCTAGAGAAACAGCAAATAAAGTACACACACCCCGTGCTTTGATGTAATGAAATCTCCAGAGGACATTCACATCAGTGGCGTTCAGAGTGCAGCTGCAGCTAAGTTTTTCAATGGAAAATATATATGGCTTTCATGGTTTTAGGCATTGCTTTCAAATGCTATGACTGTTTCTTGTGCACTGGACAATTCCATGATCTGCAAGCTGTTTTTTTTTTTTTTTTTTTTTTCCCAAAACGTTATTAAAATCATCTTAACCGTTTTTGCTGGAATGGGAAAAATTAATAGTTATTTTGTGGTTTCATACACATTAAAACAACAGTCTGGTTTTCATTTAAACCAATAGAAGTATGGAAATTTGAAATGAAGGCGCTCTTCATGTCCTTAGATCAACTTGTTATCCCTGCTGAAAATGTATAATGGCTAGAAAAAAGGGGAAAAAATCACTCTTAACCTGTAACACAGCTGCTGCATATAGTTCCTGTGTTTCATTGCTGCTTTCTAAACCTGACATCAACTTTTTTGCCTGTCTTCTCAAGCCATAAGAACTTCCTCTGTCTTGTAAATATGCAGCAATTTAGAGTCCAGTGAACCACCTACATTATTTTAAAAATCCAAAGCAACGGTTAAGCAAATTGCTTTGCAAATGTACATCATACACCTGAATTAGTATGTTGTTTATTTTTGAGTTGACATAGTGAAGGCCCCAGAGGCACCATCCCAAGTGTGAGAGAGGAAAGAGGGTTCATGGGTTTGAGGAGGTCCATCATCTTCTCTTGTGTGGGGCAGAGGGAGAATGGTCAGCACTGCCCCTTTGAGTCCATCTCCTGGCTTGGGACAGACTCCCTTCAATCTACGGTTCATCTTCGGGGGTGAGCAGATTATTGCACCACTCTTGGGCATTCCTAATAAGCCCAAGCCCTCTTGAAACTTGGGAAGACAGCTCCATAGTGAGGTCGAGTCTTAAACGGGATACTCGGAGCCAACTGGCCAGCTCAGCTTCGGCAGTGCTTCCATCATGAAGGCTGAATCTGCTGATTACTTCATGATTACTTACACTGTACTTTACTTACACTGTACTGATTGCTTACAGGATTACTTCAGTAAATTCAACGTCCAAGTGATGAACCACCCCTAGGCAGGTTTGTATCCACAGTTCAGGTCATCTGCAGCGCCAACATCTGCTGCAGACCAGAGGCAGAAGGCAGGACACAGTTTATCTTCCACGGGGCCATGCAGTCCCCTAGACGGGGGCAGTTGATTTCGATCTCAAAATGTATTTCCGCTGTGTAAAGACTTCTGACACGCTGAACTTTGCCAGGGGAATTTGCTTCTCGGGATGAAAGAGGCTTTGTTGGTTTGTTTTTCCCCCAAAGGGAAAGGAGTTGCCAAACTAACCTGGACAAAGAAGAGCGCTTTAAGATGGGATGTTGCAGCTTTATAGCTATTAGCTTGTTTATAGCACTGTTATATGCTGTAAGAGCACAGCCGGAATGCATAAGACACTGTGACAATTTATCGTAGCTATGAGAGAGGGACCTCGTGGCAGTGGACTTTTTGAAAGCCGGTATAGAGCTTTTATGCAAAAGAAGTGACATCTAAGTACGTCCTCGTCCAGATGGAAGGGTTGAATGCTGAGCTGGCGAGGGCACAAGGTTTGCATGAGTTTGCATTTGCATTACCCCTTTGAGAGGGTATTAAGTAATGAGAAGGATGAAGACTAGAAAAGGGAAAAGGAAGATATGGAGAAGAGGGATGGAGTGGAGGTGTGTGGGGAAAGGCGGAAAGAGGCACTGAAAAGAAAGCATAGAATCAAAACCATGGAAAAGTTTGATGAAGTCGTTACTGGCCCTGGTCTTGTTTCAGTGGCCTTTTGTAGCTTGCTCCATGCCTAAAGACAACAAGGGCTTTGCCGGGCCAACAAGTTCAGTCCTGCCCTTGCAGCCTCTACATCATATGATCCCTCCCCTAAATTGGTGGTGCTCCAGGCAGCGTGTTTTCCCAAGGTCATGCAGTGCTGGTGGGGGAGAGGGAAGTGTGAGATTCCGTGGGGTTCCTGGACCTGATCCATCCCCTCTGGTGTGTGTGTGTGTTTTGCAACTGCTCTTTTCCCCGCCGATGCCCTTGTGATCCGCCAGGAGGAACTGGGACTCTGCAAGTGCTAACGTCACCACTCGGACTTGGCAGTCGGGAGCGCCGCCCAGACAGGTCCCGGCTGCTGGCACACGCGTGGCCGTACTGCAAAATCCACAGCGCCATCAGGGAGTGAGCACAGACCGGGGAACATCCCCAGTAGGGCTGGGTGTCCGCAGTATCCCTTGCTCTAGGACACAACGCGGATGGGAGGTCCGTGACGCATCCGACGTTCTGAGGTGAGGCGGGCACGCTCGGCTCCTCACCTAGGACGTGCTCAAGGCCAGGTGGCAAGAGGTGAGCAGCTCTTGCACCAGTCTGTTTTTCTCTGGAGCGTGTGGTCCATGGTCGTCTTTCCACGGACAGGATGATTCTTAGTGCAGCAGCCACTGTAGGCAGTGGCAGGCCAACAACAACCTCTGTATCGGACTGTTCCTACATCTCAATCACAGACCATGACAAACAGGAGCCATCCTTTGCTATGACTTCCTTGGAGGCATCTTTATCTCTCCAGGCAGATGCCTGTGAGTAGCCTTGGGGTTAATTTATTAAGCATTGCAAATGACACCAAATATGGACATGCATTCATGAGTTGTGTCCATATGGAGCTCTTGCCAACTTGGACCAGTCATGATGAGGAGTTTGACGTCAGCACCGCTAGACTCGCCCACCTGAAATGGTCAGCCGTGGGGTGATAGGGGTTGTGACTTAGACCACTGCTTATCTCTATCAGGGTGGGCTCAGTTAGACTCTGTCACCTGCCTGTAGAACTTCAAACTTGATGTTTTCGTGGTCTTACCTAGGCTTTTCTGTGCACGGGGCAGTTCACAGAGAGCGAGGACGCCACCTCCTTTGCTCCACCAATTCCCCAAACCAGGTATCCCATCCCAGACGTGTGGAGCCTCTCAAGTATGGCAGTTGTGCTGGATTAACTGGGGGACGTTCTGTGTGGGTCAAGCTGGTGGGCAGGACTGCTCACCAGCATCCAGACCAGCAAACTTGCAGCTGGGAAGTGGCCATCCTTGAGTATAAATGTGTCCAATCCCTGGTCACAGCGGGGCCAACATCACAGCTTGCAGCAGGTTGCTGAGGGCCGTGTCCAGGTGAGTCTGGGCAACCCCTGAGGATGGAGATGCGTTTTAGTGGAGCCTCTTAGAGACTCTTCACTGGACTGTCTCCAATGTGTCCATGTCTCCTTGTGCCAGTGTGGGTTTGGTGGGCCAAAGACGGTCTTCCTGCATCTACTGAGTGCACTCACGCTTGGCCCTGTGCGTGGTGGGGCTGGTTTGACCCAGGGCAGGATTTTGTGTTTGTCTCTTGCTGAGTACTGTGAGATTTAGATGATGATAGTACTAAGGTAGGTGTAATACCTAACTCCATGAATCATGGGACTGATTTTGCATAAAATAAGGTGGCATTTAAGTGCACAATGAGTCTAAGACACTTTCCACGTTTTTTTATGAAGATCATGATATTAAGACAAAAAAAAAAAACCTTACAGTAATTAGAAGATAGCAGAGTTAATCACAGAAAAAAATGGATTCTAGGCATCTCTGAAAGTTTCCAAACTACCTTGCAGCACCTACAGCTAAAGAAACTGAGCTTCACTGTAAAACTTTGGTGTGGTCTTCTCATTTCTGAGAGTTTCTCAGGTTGTCCCCCTTGCTGTTGCATTTTTTAAAACTCGTTGGCATAAATTCTCCTCCTTGATCACAAACCTGCTAATAGTCTGGGTATTTCAGTATCAGAGTAGCAGAAGTGCTATTCCCATGGGGTTTTTTAATTGTCTCTTCTCGTCCAGTTGAATTGCAAGACAGAAAAAAAAAATGGAAGGACCTATATGAGTATTTTCCTCAGAGATTTGAACTTCCTATATCCATTCGTTTGATATGTTGAGTCATTTGTTTCTTTACCAGGGCATAAAATCATTTACCCTGTATGCTAGAGGCAAACCCAAACTTCTTAATTCCCCCAGAAAATCTTTGCCCATTGAACACAGTGTGGGAAAGACTGAGAAAAAGTCATCTGCCATGGAAGTTTTGAATCCCTTGCAGCTACGAGAGCCTTGATGAGGGGGGAGTGTGTTGGAAGGACG
>WBNA01000300.1:334957-359452 GCA_013398345.1 Nothocercus nigrocapillus
AAAAAAAAAAAACAGGAAAGCACTAGGCTTATTATTAAAATCTTACAATTTTCAGGTCATTTTCAGGAAAGATTAGTCAGCTTAACCGCAGGATGCACACATTTTATGTTCAGCAAGAAAAAGCATTGTCTGATTTCTTTTTTTATTTCTTTCCTCCCCAGTAATTAATGAAAGTCAAAAGCAGCAGCTGGAAGCTGTGCGCTATTCCTCTCGCTACGCTCTGGGGCTTTTCTACGAAGCCGGTACCCGGATTGATGTCCCCTGGTGTGCGCAGTACATCACTGATAATCCCTGCGTACGCTTCATCTCCATCGATAACAAGAAACGCAATATAGGTCAGTGCACCCATTATTTCCCTTAAACACAGCGACAATAGAGGGTGTAGATCATGAAAAATGCTGTTTAATTGAGTGTTGCTATTCTGAACAGAGCAAGTATTTAACTCCAAGCCACAGCGGATAGCATTTAATGTCACATTTGGCTTGTAATAAAATACACAATGAAAGCGGGAAGGTCCTCAGAAAATCACCACCCAGCACATGGTTTACGTTATTGCATTTATGAAACCAGTGTCGGGGGATTTGGAACATCAAAATGTTGCTATTCTGAGAAAGAGCCTGAGTTCCTTTGTTTAAGCTTTAATTCATACACATGCCAATTTATCTCCCATCATCCATTATTTTACAACTCCTGTTCTTTCCGCTAAGTACGCTTGGAAGTAGTAATGAGTTATATAACTGAGACTGTTCAGTCTCATTCCGAGTTAGCTCGTGTGCTCTTAAAATCATGGAAAATCCTTGAAATGGCTGCACGTAGCATGGCTGCTTTGCAAAGTTTGGAGAGGATCCCATAAGGCAGACACTTCTCATCTGTTTCTGGACGATGGCAGCAAAACAAATGTATGTTTTGTTTATTAAATGCATCGCATATGCCAAGAGGTCTGGGAGGTATGCTGGCATAGAATATCTCAAGGATAACCACTAGCACTTGGGTTTAATCGAGTCAGTAGAAACTAAAAATGCTTCCTAATTCTATTAGTAGCATGGTGGTCATGATCTCGTTAACCACATCTATGGAGGGGGATAATAACCTACTCACCTTTGTGGCAACCTAAGCAGCACAGTGACTCACTGCTGCTGCAGAAGGAAGTATTTTCATAATTGGACGCTGCCTTGTACAAGAGATAGCTATTGTGTATTACCAAATTCACTTTGCTGAAGCATGTTCAGATGTTTAGGATTCTATTTCTAATCTCCCTTGTTCAGTCAGGATGGATTGTTTCCTGTCGGTTGTTAATAAAAGCAAGTTATGCTAGTACCTGTTGGGCAATGCATTCCAAACCGTGTCCATCACCCTTAACATCTAAACACCATGATCATGCTAGAAAACAGCGGTAAGGTTGGATATGCCTTTCTTCTCTTACACCATAAACATGAAATTTAATGTTACAAGCCACTGTGAAGGAGCGTCATGAATCACAGCAGGACCTCCGGAGGTGTCTACTCCGACTCCCACTCACAGCAGGACTGTTGCTAAGTCAAGGCCACTGTTGCTTGTCTAGCTGAACTTATAAGAAAACTAGGATGCAAATGACATAACTGTCCAGGGACTTGTCCCAAGGCTCAAGACTATCGAGGTAAAGAAGTGTTTCCCCATCTCCAATTTGGACTTAGCAAGGTATGGCTTGTGGACATTGACTTTTTATGCTGTTCAACTCTACGGCTTAGAATCACAAAATAATTTAGGTTGGAAGGGACCATGGGTGATCTGATCCAAACCTCCCAGTCAAGGTAGGGATAGATGTAAAGTTAGATCCAGCTATGAAACTCAATCACATTGCTTAGGGTCCTACGCTATTCTTGTTTGAATAGCTCCAAAACTTGAGATTCCACCACCTCTCTGGGTGCCCTTTTCCAGTGTTTGAGCACCTTCATTGGGAAAAAGTGTTCATAACAGTTAATCAAAATTTCCCTTGTTTTATCTCTGTCTGTTGCCCCTCATTTGTTCTTTGTACACATCCAAGAAGAGTATGGCCCCATCGTTTCTGCAACCCTTTTGGCAGTGGAAGATGCAATTGGATCTCCCTTCGCTCTCTTTTCTCCCAAACTGAAGAAGTTCAGCTCCTGCAGCTTCTCCCTGTGTTCTTGCTCCCATCATCTCAGTCTTGTAGTGGATGGCCCCACTCTGAACACAGTCCCCAGCTGTGGCCTCAAAGATACTGAGTAGGGAGTATGCAGAGGTTGCCATTTCCCTTGGCATGCTGGTGATGCCTTAGCCAGTGCCACCCAGTATGCAGTCAGTTTGCGTCACTTTTTCAAGGGCACACTATCAATTTATAGTCTAGGATGATCTCACCATCATTAGGTTTAATAGTACCAAATAGCACCTACTGATATTCCCCATCACAGCCACGTGATATCCAGCTTGCAGAAGCAGAGGACTCAGTCCAAGGGGGAAATTAACCCCTCTTCTCCTTACCTGACTGCTTGTTTGGCTTCAAAGCTGCAGCACTGAGAGCAGTGAGTGTGACCGGCCCATCAGGGAGAACAGGGAGGTTGGTCATGGGGCATGATCAGCACCGACACCCAAGAATGTCTTATTATAATACCCTCTTAAGGGAAATGAGTATCTCCAGCCCAGTGCTTCAGAAGATAGATTTCCATTTGGTTTTTCAGTCACTTTGCTGGAAATTGTGTGCTGAAGTCCAGGCTGCAATATAACAAAAGAATCATTGTATTTTTAAATATTTTTTCTTCTTAATTCTGAATTCTGTATAAGCCCTATATTGTCAAATAGCTAAATAGAGTGTCTTTGTTGTCTCTAAAAGCAATTTAGCCAAATGCAAAGTGTATTATGCTGGGCATATTGTTACCCATTAGCTAGAGATGGTCAAAACATCAATGCTGACATATCTTTCTTCTTTCTTATTTAAATTTCCCTTATATCACAGGAGTGATCTCTTTATGTGAGAGACTTTTTTTTTTTCAAGAAGAACAAATCGCATACCTTTGGAAGGTTGGATCAGGCTGGGAGCCATCAAATGAAGATGATTCATCTCACCTAAGTCCTCTTCACGAAATGCAGGCTATCAGCCAGCTGTCTTGGCAGTGCTGTCTTACCTGGTGAACTTGCACCTCGCAGCCTTGAACTTTGCCTTGGGCAAAGCAGTGCAGGGATATACACCGGACTTACTGTGAGATTTGCTCACATTCAGACTACTGTGGCCAAAACGCTGTGTTATCAAGTTCCTTTACATTTGTCTTAGCGTGTATAGAACTGCTTTGCATTTTTCTTTTCTCTCTGCATGCTTCTTGCTGACTGCATTGCAATGTTCTGAACATTGAACGGCACCCAAGGGGAGCACGGCACCCCAGTGTTCTTTATTCACTGTCTGTTGTCTTGGGGTTGCTGATCCTGTAAGACTCCTGTAAGACTCCTGTAAGGATCCTGTAATCCACTCACTCACATCAGTACCCTGTTTTTCCGTTCTTCATTGATCTTGATCCATCTGAGGAAGATGATGATGGTGGCAATGAAAATGTAAGTGTACAGAAAGTGAAAATAAAAGTGTATGTACAGTGTAAATGCCCCGACCAAGATTTATGCTGAGCATCCAGTCTCATGTGTGAAGTGGCTGAGATCTTTTCAAATTTTCTTTTCTGTGGTGTTTTTCAGGAATACCTTATGTTGGTTCTCATTAGTTTAAGGGGACTCAAGATACCAAGAAAAGGGGGCAGAACAGTCCCATGACATTTATAATGTAATGTTTGTTCATTAAGTAAGTCAGAACCTCTGCATTCAACATAACCCTCATGTCCTCTGGACATATCTAACGGAGAACAAGCCTTGTGACCAAGCCACCTTCCTGGCTCATAATATGAGACATGACTTCATCCACAGAGATAAACACGCTTTGAATAACTTGAATCTGGGTTTCTGCTATGAGGTTTCTCATGTGTAGCCACGGGCGCTTTTCTGAGCTTGGGTTCTGTTAATGCTGCCGGGGGAGGACAGTCTTCTGCCATGGAAGAGCCCTCGCTGTAATGGACAGGAGCTGGCGAGCCTGGTTGATGCAAGGCTGAGTGTGTCCGGGAAGGGATGGGGCACTGGCATCTAGGAAATCCATTCTCAGCATTCCCTGGCAGGACTTCTGGGCAGCCCAAAATGCATCAGATGGGTTTTGCGGGGCAGGTCTGCGTCTGCCTTTCCGGCGTTGCTGCAGTTTTGAACTCTGGCTTCACCGTGACACGGACTAACTCCTTAGTGATGACTCCAGGTGACATCTGGATCCTTCCCAATTTATGCAGAAGGCTCAATGAAAAAGCCATTTCTCGGACACTGCCATTACCAAGGTAATCTGGAGCACGATAAGCCCTTACCTGGTCTCAGAGAAGCAAGTTTTTTTCCACGAGCTGAGGATCTCAGCTGCTGTTTGTCAAATTGGCCTCCATCCACAGAGGTAATGCACTCGAATGTTACGTAACAGAAGAACCTACAAGAAGTGTACGTTGAATTCCCTGTGTGGTGCGTATGAATATTAAATACTTGTGCGATTGGCTGCCTTAAACACTCCATCAATATTTATAGCTAGTTGGGGGGACAGTGGGAATTCTTCGGCATAAATTATTCCAAGCCTCATTCCTGTAATCCTGCAGCCTTTGCATCTCTTTATATCCTGGAGAAACTAAAGATAGATGACACACAAAAAAAAGAATCCAGTTGCCTTCTCTTGTTTAAGCATTGTGAGGTTATATAATTTAAAAGGAAGACTCATTTTATAGGATTTCAGGGTCTTTGTAATTCCTAAGTATGAAGGTTCATTTATCTTCTCAGTATCAAAATAGGGATTTTTAGGGAGGTGTAAGAGTTATTTACGTTTTCATCTCATTATACGGCTGATTTCTTCATAATCTCCCATCTACCCTGCTTTCATTTGAGGAAACTCTTCAGGAACCATCTGTAAGCTAAAGAAATACTCAGTTTCTGCATATAAAAGATTTAGCCCCATTCTTTACATGGACTTTTCCAAATAGAAACTGATAAATTACAGCACTTTTTATTCCGGGGAGACCTTAGAAATCTCTTATTCCTAAGAGACCTTAGATACTATGAGAACTTTTAAGGCCAACTTGGGAAGCCTTCCAATCTTTTTGCAAAACAGCAGTGTGACATTTTGAAGGCAGATCTCCACCTCTCTCATGCATCTTTCTAGGCATAAGGAAGGCACTGTTCTTTTTTTTTCTTAATTTTAGATATAGTTTTACTAAGTCTGTACATTGACTTCTTTTCCAGCAGGGAGAATCAGTCTGCTGATCCCTTCCAAGGAGCAAGGATATAACATGCCTGGTAATGTCCAGCTCTGCTGCTCTCCACGTCAACCCAGAAGTATTTCAGTGCTCTTTCTTTACAGTTTAGCTTTTATGGTTTATTTGGCATGGCAGTGATAAAGTCCTTTCTCTTCCTTTTGTATTATCCAGGATCAAAATGGATTTTGGATAACAAAACACATTTCCCCCAAGTGAGAATTAAAAATCGTTAAGATCAGGAAGCAACCAAACCTTGTTGTTTTATTGGTGTCTGTCCTGACTCCAAGTTTTGCATCGCTGGGTAGAAAAAGATTTGACACTTCCTCTCTGAAGGAGGAGAACATTCTTATGGAAGATGTGCATCCATCACATCTATATACAGATCTCATCCGTGGACTGCTTTGTAATTCGAGGTCTATAGATCCCTTAGGAAGGAAAAATACGTTATTCATGCCAACGCTGGAGGAGTTCCCAGCCGTTCGGCTGAACACGGAAACGGTAGGAATATAATCTACCTTTGAAGTTGGCGCTGCTTGGAGCAGAAGGTTGGACCTGAGGCCTTCCCAGGACCCTCCCTATCTAAATCCATTGATTGTGAGGCAGACAATCTGCTGGTTATTTACTGAACATACTAATAAATTAACTGGAAAGTGAGTCCAACCAAGCCTCCATGGCAGCAGTAGGCGTTTCCTTAAGCGTTCACTGTTCACAATGTTTTAAGGTCAACTCAGCTGAACCAGTGTAACTTTTCAGCCCTCTTTGCTTTTACGTGGAAGTAACTCCTGAGTCTTCGGGCTGAGCTGCGGGTCTCAGTGACTTATTTTTGTGTCTTTATCGGGGTAGATCTTGTTCCCCTGCGAGGCAGCGGCGAGCGCAGGCTTTGCGGAGCCCGTACGCCGCAGGGCACAGCCGGGAGATGGGAGGACACAGCTTCGGTCCTAAACCAGCCCAACCACTTCTAAGCCATGAGGCTGATGGGGCCTCCCCGGACGCTCCATCCTTGGCGCCTCTGTGGATACTGAGAGCAATTATGTCAGTTGTGGCATAGGGCTTTTCGGTTCAAAGTCTTTCAGCTTTAGGAACTGCACGATGCGCTCCCAGATGGCCTTCCAGCGTGATTTTTTTTTCTTTTTCTCTGAAAATATTATTGTTTGGAAAAATCCAAATTAGCTGGATTTCTGCTTTCTGAAGATGCTCGGGGAAGTTATAGCTTCTCCCCTTTGCCAAGACCCTGCTGCTGGCATCCATGGCAGTGCAGGAGGGCTAAAAGGCTTCTTCTCATGTTGCTTTCTACCATCGAAATAGCCACAGGAGCACTGCGATCCACCCCTTTCCTGAAGCCTTGAAACCTGCATTATCCTTCCCTTCTACAGTTGTTTATTGATCCATTATATTCATAGAACACAGTAGATGCAGATACCGACCATTTGCCAAATGATCCCTACAGCTTACAGGCTCTGGTGTCATTCTCTCTGTTAAAGCAACGTTCATCTTCAGACCTTTAGGAGCCCAGAGTTCACAGCTAGTTGCCCATTTCAATCTGTAAAATCCCTTCGTTTGAACTTAGGGATGCTGTACCCTCTGTTTGGCATAGAGCTACCAGAAAGAAGTAGCTTCTGCATTCTGCAAGGCAGAAAATACTTGTGGACAGATAATCCACTGTCGGATTTCTCTGAGAATTTCTGTGGTTTGGTTTTATTGAGGTGTTTATGCTTTTTTTTGTGTGTGTGTTTTTTGTTTCTTTTTCCCAGAAACATTCTGATCTCTCTGTCCCCTTCCTTCCCCGAGACTGATGGTAAGGAGGGCTTGACCACCACAGGAGCCGAGTTTACATCCTCAGCATCACATGAGAGTCTCCGAGGGCAGAGCAATGTCTCTGTGAGTGGACTCGGCGCCACAGACAGTTCATATGGTCACTATTCCGCAGAATATAGTACATGGAGGCATAATCCTTTCTATACCTTTGCAATAGTGACTGCTAACCTTCTAGCATGAGCAACTTCGCTGAGGAACTTCAGCCACCATACCATGTTGTTCCATTTCTGAGATTATTCTGCATTAAATATGTTACTCGGATACAGGAGGGACCTCTCTAACTCCAGATGTTCTTGAGCTACAAACCACTGGTTTACTAGGCTGTGGGGGTGATACTGGACTGTTTTCCTCCTGCTGTGCTCATCTCTGAAACATTTTTTATTAGCCCCATCCTTTTTCTAGCAGATAATGCTGCTGGCAGGGTTAATTCTGAATGGATGCTCCCTGCCAACAGTCCTTCCTTCTTTTTCTCTACGTACCCGGTGTGATTTCTCCAGCTGTGGATGAATGATGACTGTCAAGACAGTCTTTAAATGTTAAGAAGCTGAGGGCCTTACTTTTCTGCTGGAGTTTCCCCCACCACTATGGGCCCTGGCCCAGGGATGCACCTTAAGGCTGGTTTCCTTATGTCCAACTGGGATTTATTTTGTTGTAGTTGTACTCATGGACTCCTGTTGTTTCTCCTCTGCACTCCCAAGAACCATCTGGGTCTGTGTTCTCTGTATTCCAGATGTTAAGTTAAATCCTCACTCTTCAATTCCCCACTTACTTTTTATTTTTAATCTCCTTTCTTTTCAATTTCTTCCTTTTCCTTTTTCATGGATGCGGTTTCAGAGGGGCACCCAGTGCTAATCAGAGGGACAGGGCAGCAGCTGGACTTTGGTCACAAGTGCATTAGGGTCTCCCGTGAGGTCTTTGTGGACAGGACTTGTCTGTAGGGCACTGGTAGGACTTCATATTTTTGCTCTGTGAGCCAAAATCTGGGAATAGTTCATCATCTCTGCTGCTCTCCTCACCCCTGCCAGCTGCTCAGAGCCACTCCAGGTTGATGCCAGGGGTAGCCACCCCTTGGTGGTGGCCAGGACATCCCAAGAAGGGTGATCTCGTTAAATCTGGGTCCCACATCAGAGCCTGGTACTGCCCTTCTGCCCATCACCACCCACCAGCAGCTCCAGAATTTGCAGGCTCTGCACAGCTGCCACTGCTGCTCAACACCCTCCAACGTTGCTGTTGGGGATAGGACACTGTCCTGGATGAGGTGATATGCCACAGATCACCCGATTCCTTTTCTGTTTACATGGAAGTAAAATTAAACTCGAACAGAACGCATTTATCCTCTCTTTATTGCCTTTTCGTCTGCCGTTTGCCTCTGCCAGTCTTGTGCAATGCAATAAAGCAAAAGAAATCAACACCAGAACATAGAAAACTAACACTAAAGCAAAAGAAACTGGTAGGGTTATTTTTTTTATATATATCTGCTTTTCAGGTTTTTATATTTTTTCTTCTCATCACCCGGCATCCTGCGCCTTCCGCAACGTCCCCCGCGCGGGTTAATTTGCCGCGCGGCTGGGATGAGAGCGGGAGAGAGGAGCTGGGAGCAGGCGAAAGCTGTTCTGGTTGCTTCTGTTCACCCTCGGATCGTCACCCCTCCGACGGCAGAGAGCTGCCGGCCCTGCTGCGTTGCTCGTGCTCTTTTGCAGCCTGATTTGGGAGGAAAAAAGCCAGTTTTTCTCCTGTGACAACAGACTGGTCATTCATACCCATTGCAAGAGCTGTAAGGTATCAAGGCTGAGATTTCCCCCTTTACTTTCAGGGAAAAATCTATTTTAAACTCTTCTGTAAGCCAGTGTTTTTGCAGAAGAAAGAAAGAGGGCTCGAGGCTAAACTTGATCCTTGCAGTCTGCATATTTCAATACTGGAAGGCTGTGACTCAGTGGCCTCTGGAAGCTCTCCAAGCTATGAGTAGTTTGAAGGGGGAATTAAAAACTCAACGAGCTGCCTGTTTTCCTGAAATTTGCTTTGTACACGCTATGGAAGAGATGAGAGGTTTGAAAGGAGCAGATCTTGTCCAAGAATCATTGGCTATAACAAGTCACAGCAAGCTATGAATATTTATTTTACTAAAACGCTTAGACGTCTTTTAATGAGCCTTTTGACCAATTATATGCACAAGAATTTGCCAAAATGCCATGTAGACTCATGGTTTCTGAGGCTTCCCCACTCAGGCTTCTATCCATGATCTTCTCTGTGTAGAGAAGTCGGACTTGGAATATCGTTTTTCCCCCAGAAAAATAAGAACAAGAGATTCCATAGTGTTCCCAGTGTTTCCAGCATTGGAAAGAGGAATGTCGAGCACATGAATCAGTCTTGGGGTTGGCTGAGAGGAGTCTCCACGTGGTGAGTCTAACCGTGACTGCTTGAGACCCGGAGCTGATCCAAGGTCTCCTGTTCATCAGAGTGCAGGGAAGAAGGTGCCTCCTTTCGCCGTGTCCCTGCTTCTAGACAAGGCTGATCTTTGCTCCCATCCCAAATCCGTGTCAGGTGGACATCCCTGTCCATCCGTTGTGGTGGAGGCTAAATTTCAGTTTCTGTTGTAGCTCACTAGATCACTCTGAAGTGATCAGGACAGAAGACTGATCAGAGAAAGAGATTTTGGTTGCCTTTCTGAGCCCTGGAATTCTTTTTCTCAGGAGGAGAAAGGAGTTGTCCAGCTGGAGGAGCCCTATACTTCTTCACCGATGCACTAGAAGAAAAGATTTCTATCCAGCTTGTTACGTAAAAGCCAGAACTGGGCAGAAAAGGTTCAGCTAGTTCTTTCTTTGTGGCTTTGTTTTGGTCAGAAAATGTTCATTTGTTGGAACTAAAATATTTTTCTAGGAATGTGCTAGTTCAAACAACGATTTTGTCAGAAAAGGTCTTCCAGTTCCGAAGGAGGAAATTTCTAGTTAATGGAACAAGAGGGAATCACTTAATTTAACTGCTAGTTTGGTGAGTTAAGGCCCTCAGCTGAAAAGCAGCAGAGCCCAGGTCATGTCCTTGTTCCAGCAAATGCCTTCTGCTCATTCAAAGTTGAACAGTCCCGAGGGAAAAGACCCACACAAAGATGTGCTGGATCCTCATAGCGGCTTGGGACACGAAAATTAGTGAACCTGAAAATCCCATATTTTAGGCACATTTCGTGGACACTAGTTGTTGGCTGTCCCAGTCCTCTTGCGCTCATGTTATTTTATTGTATTGCTGGCAGGGTTTAAGGGATCTACAGAACAGAACCAGGCAATTGCAGAACAACTAAGGCTAGAGGTACTGGAGGCACTGCAGTCCAAGTCCAGCTCCCAGTAGGGCCAACGTTGCAGCTACAGGAGGTTGCTCAGGTCTGAGTCCATGCAAGTCTGGGCAATGCCCAAGGATGGAGAACCCTCTTCGCTCAGGGACCTGTGAGGATGCACCTGGGGAAGGGATTTTGTGTGTTGCTCCTTGTGCCCGTTGCCTCTTGTTCTCTCAGAGAAAAGTCTGACTCCATCTAGGCAGGTTTTTAAAATGTCCACGAGTTTCTCAGGCTGCAGAAAGCGACGCTGCTCCATCCGGCTGCAGCCTTGACTGCTGAGGTTGTCTGAATGCCATTGGGACTCATAAAGGAGATGCACAGAAAGGAAAGGTAAGGGCACCATAGCAGGAAAGACGAGGGCTGAAAGGTGACAACCAACATGAACAAAGCTGAACCAATTCCAAGGCAGCTGGGATTACAGTATGTGAACAGCCTTCAATTCCTCTTCTCGTACTCACTTGCACCCCTTTTTTGTCCAACGACAGAAGTTGCATAAAAGGTTAACATCCCCCCCAAACTTGTATGTAAGCAACATTCATCCATTCTCTGGCGACTGCAAAAGCTGCAAAACAAAAGTTACATCCACTTTGCAGGGCAAGAAGAAGTCCTGAATTATCAAGCTAACCTGCCTTTGCTTCTGCTTCCCCTCTCCTCTTCATAAAAGGTGAAGTATTGTTTTCGTATCGAGCATTTTGAGTATGTAAATGCTGTTGGATGGCAAATATATGACCAATCAAAATCACAGAGCGAGCACATGATTTTCACAGTAATATAACACCTTTTTTTGTGTGTGTTCTTTACTACAGTGATAATTTTTACCTTGTGGTCTCTTCAGGCCTTCTGTATCTCTGTGCTGCAGAAGTTGTTGGGTTAAGGGTGCCGGAGATGCGCTGACAACTCCGTATTTCATTTGTTCGTGAGTGCTTCCTCCACGTCCCTCGGTGTACAAGGCTCTAGGGTGAATGCGAGACCTTGTTGGGGGGCAGAAGAGCTCCATGCGTCCCGCCGGGCACTGACACACGTGCAGCTCTTGGCACCTCGTGGAACATCTCGGGCTCTGGGCGCTAACCGGTCCCACGGCACCGCTCCCCTGCACACAAGCAGCGGGGATTTACTGCTCCCAGAGGTAACGAGTCTCCCAACTGCATCCATAGCCTTCGGAAAGCCTCCCCTCCTCGAGCACCATGCAGGCAAGATCTTGTGGTTTGGCCGTGGTGTCTGTGCCTCTCTGACTTCTCTGTGATTACAGGGGTGCTAATTATTTTTATATGTAGACCTGGCTGGAAAAATAATCATAATAATAAAATCCTTACAAAACAATTTTGTTTGTTTCTGTTGTTCTGTTTTGCCAGTTTGCCAAAATTCCAGTGTTGTGTTGGGCTTTCTGGGGTTAGCTCTTCTGAACCCAGGCCTGCCCTCCTTCCTGTAGGCACTGTGCAAATATGTGGAAGAGGGGAAAAGGGGGAATTTCCCAACTCAGAGCAACAGCTGAGTAAGAAATAGCAAAATCCACCCCCCATAAACTACAGAATGTTTTTTCTTCCTCGATTCTTCCCAGCATTGTGAGTGAGCAGATCCTTTTTGTAGCTATAACTTGCCACATATCCCAGTCATTGCAATCCTGGGGACTTGCAGTCATACTCTTTGTCTTTGCATCTGTCTGTGGTCCTGTCCCTCCTCTTCTTCATTGCCACCCTGCTGCCTTTTAAACCTTATTTTGGCCCTTTTGGAGAAAGGAAGATCTTCCAACAACATCTTCCAATGAGATGTGCTTGCTCCTAATTTTGTGGAATCTGTGTCTGACAGGAGGAGTATAGGTTGAGCTCAAAAGGCATGTGCTCCCTATGGCCTGCTGGCCGGTTTGCCCGTATGGGTAGTCAATCAGTATACTCACATCTGTACTACTTTTGCCAGTTGATTGTTATAGGGTATCAGAGGGCCTTGAGGGCTCTGTAGGGGATATATGTGGATCTAGGGTTCTTGTATTAGGAAATCCATCAAGCTTGTTGTAAAAAGCCTGGATTTCTTCACTGGACTTCTCCTAAGCAGCTTGTATTCATTAAATCATAGAATCATTGTGGTTGGAAAAGACATTCAAGAGTCCAACCATAAACCCATCACCACCATGCCTAAGTGTTGCTATTCTTCATGTTATATCCAGCTGGAAGAGCAAGGGTGGTGCTGCAGATACTTACGCTTTTCTTATTGATTCGCAGGCTAAATGTCATCATCAAAGGAATGCAAAAGTTAACGAGCAATCCTTCAAAGGCATTTCTCTTCTTGATTTCAGAGTCTCCTGAAATTGGACCATCCGTTGTCGTTCACACCACTGTGACATTTGGGCACGATCACCTGGACTCGGATCCCGCAGAGGTGCAGCAGTTAATTCTCAGTCACCTGGAGAGCCTTGTGCCATCTCTGCCTAAACCAGCCAGTGTCAGATGTCAGAAGTGGAGATATTCCCAGGTAATCCATGATGGGATCGGTTAGCTGAGAGACACTGCCTGGATAACACTATGGTGCTATGGTGCATGGACACCCAGATCTATAGGGTGTCTTCATCCTCAGAGAAATAGAAGAAAAGGGGTAGCTATTCAATATCTATGGCACATTCATCCACGTAGCCATGAGCAACATGCAAAACCAGCCAGCTACAGCAAGGTCATTTCTAGTAATCTTTGCACATGGAGGACCTGGCTCAGCGGTAAGTTATGCAGTGCCCCTTATAAGTAGGAACAGCAGCAGTGTACAGGAAGGAAGTAAATCCCACGTCCTTCAGTGAGATTTTTGTTGGTATTCAAAAATATGACTCAATCTGTCTCTTCTGCATCCAAAAGTATGTGATATTATTAGCAAAATTCCCACCCTACCACAGAGTAGCAGAGTGCTTGTGTTCAGACAGACCAATTGTTATTATTTGATTTGGCCAAGCTCAGTTTAACAGTCTGTTACGTGAAAAATATTTTAAAGTAAACTACCTAAGGGTAATAATAGCAAAATGTGTATACTTTACTGAGTTCTCTTAAAAATCCAAGGAAATTATTGGCAATTTCCTAAAGTACTGGAGTATAGCTACATGTTTACCCAAAGCCTCTTAAGCTGAATTACACTGCTGAAATTGAATGTGGAAGCTGATGCAAAATATTTACTTAAAGCAGTCCCCTTTAAATTTCTTTCCTTTTATGAAGTCTGGAAAAGTTTTTGTAGATGGCTGCTTGTAAAGTTTACTCATGCCCATTGATCTGCATCCAATTTAAGAACCGGGTCTTGCTAGCACAATGTTTATTTTACCATGCATTAGATATTGATAGCTTGCAAATCACTTCCCAATGCATAGTAGTTGTAATTGGATGTCATGTAAAAATGATCTCAGCGTGTGTTTTAAATGCCTCGAAAATGAAAATGATGGGATGTTTTATATATTCCTCTCTTTCGGTGGGTTTTTTTGTTAGCAACGATATCTCCTTGTAGAGCAGTCACTGTTAATTCTTCCTTTTCTTATACCACCTTCTTTTCTGCCCTTGCGTATCACCTTTCTGCTTCAAACTGCAAGTGAGCATGGGAGGTGCAGGTTGCCTGGAGCCTAAGAATTTGATCCATCCATGGGTAGACGCTGGGTTAACCAGCTCCCAAAACAGAGTGAGGAATATTTTTTAACAAAATTAATGCACCCTTGGTGCTGCAGCTACCTGACATAAAATCTGGCTACTTTGTTCACTGCTGCTAGCATTAATATGCCCTTTCCCTGCACTGTGCATGGTTTCAACATCATGATAAAAGTAACATATAAACACATCCTTTACGTGTTTATAATTTTATTTCGATTTAGATTTATTTAGATTTATTTCACCGTGAAAATATGGATAAAGAAAAAGACAAGAAAGGAAGTTCAGTTACAGTTACAGTTACAGTTACAGTTACAGTTACAGTTTTTGAATCCTAACAAAATCAGTTTTTCTTGAGGGCCAGGTGAGATTTATTGTGGTTACACCTATAGCTATGTCTTTTAAAGGCAGCTGAAACAGTGGCTATAGGAATAAATTTAATTTTCTGTAATTGTTTCACATTTGTAATCTCTCTAAATCTCTCTATCATTAGGGATATGTTACATTTCCCCTATTGAAAAAATTACTTTCATGCATAATACTCCTGAATGATGCTATTATTTTCTCCAACACCAGAGACATGCAATTTGCAGCTCTTCCCACTTCCCTCTCCTGTCATTCTTCCCTGCATTGCCTGCTACCTGCCATGCTGCTGCTAAGTAAAATAACCAATTTCAGCAGCTGCTTGTGCTTTATGGCATTGTCAGAGGAAGAATTAGCACCAGTCTGTAACTCAGTGGGTGAATGTGGCTAAGTTTTAGGTTGCAAGGGAATTGGTGTGGATCAGATCAGTGATTCCAATAAGGAGATCTCTTTTGCCAGGTGGGCATCCTATAAAATAATCACTAGCTAAATTGCATATCTGGGACAGAGCTCCCTCTTCTCCTTAAAGCCATCTTTGCTTTCAATTACAATAAGCTTTTGCCACAGAAGCAAAGGGAACTGCTAAGATAGATACATCTTTCCCCTGACTCCTCTAGACAGGATTTATCCTGCTTGGTAATTAAATCCGGCTGCAATGTCCTTCCTATGGCCAAACACAATCCTGGGATTAAAATGCAGACATTACAATTATCCGTGGCGGATGAGGGATTAGGACTTCCAAACTTCTACTGACACTACTTAGTAGCACAGCTGTGGTTCTGTATCCCCTGCTTTAATTACAGTAAGACACTCTTAGCATCCAGAGTCAGCAGCTTCCCAGCCTGTCATGTCACTTTGACAGAGATTTATATGTGGGAAGGGGAGATTGGGAAAATACAGCGTTAGAGAAACACCGGTAGAAAGGGACCTCTTCAGGTGTCTAGTCCAACCCACTTGACCAAAGCAAAGAGCTATTGCCAACACTCCGTGAGCTCAACCTTTATCTAGCTGAAATCTTCCAAGGATAGAGATCCAGCAAGCTGTGCCCTATAGCTAAAGGTAATTTGGGCTGTATTTTGGACCACATCATTAAAAGAATAGGAAGGAGGGACAGCATAATGCCTATCACCAGTATGTAGAACAAAGACCTTTACTATGTGGCACACACTTCATTGCCAAACAGGTAGAATGATGCAGGCTAAGGTGTGAAAGTATCGCTCTTGGGATCAGGAGGACAAATCAGAAACGTTTGTACAGGGAGTGTAAAATAAGCTTAAGGTGCTCAAGAATGAAGGGCATCCTTGCCTCATTCTACTAAACCTTTCTTCATCTTTTATGCCTAGTGACCTCAATCTATTTGAAAAAAAAATGACGATGAACTGCTGACCTAAAATGAGCTGGAGAAACAAGATCTCTACCAGGTTTTACAGAAAGTTGATAGACTGTTCCGTTAAGAAAAGGTGGAGAATTGGTCACAAATTCATTTCAGATGATTGCCTCCTTTAAAGAAGATGATTACATGCTGGTAACATAAAATACAGTCAATAACATAAATGTAGATGTTTTACAGCTGATCTGTACTTGGAAATGCCAAATAATGGCATGGCAGCAGCCAAGAAAATTATATTTAAGATGAATACAGTGCATATTTGGAGATTGAAATCAAATATTTATCAAGGCAGCCTTAATCAGACCTTGTCCACATGCTATCTACAGATAGAAAGTGTTGGCTGTGTCTCTAGCAGTGTCTAAAAGACTGTTCTGCAGGTCAAATAGAAAAGGAGGCCAAAGCGATAGGGCTGGAGACAGGATGGGTTGTACAAAGGGTATGACCAGGAGTAAAATGAAAAGCCAATGGGTTCTTCTGTTGCTGTGTTCATCAATGGTGGCTCTTGTAGAACCACAAGAACTAGCCTAGCTGTTTATGATCCCTCCCTTGGCATGACAGTAGTGCTGGTGCATGGTTCCCCTGCCCACTTTTAGGACTTTGGAGACAGGACTTGGTTTGTTTGGATGAAATATCTTTCAGTTCTGTCATCATTTATTGAAGGGCTTTATAAATATTTACACACTTTCCCACAGCTGTAGTCTCAGATGATGAAGGTCAGCAAGGCCTCAGCTAGTTCAACTTGAAAGAACGCAGATAAAGCCAAAACCTATGGGAAGAGGGTAGCTGAACCCTTCAGAATTTCTGTTTACTTAGAGTGTGCTAACAACAGGTCAGGCCATGAGGTTTGTGGGTCATGATCTTGACCAAGGCAGGAATGAGTATCTTAATAAGTCTGAGGTAACCATCAGATGTTGAAAGAGGTACAAATATTTCTTTGAAGCAATAGCTTTCTTGGCATTTAGTATATTTTCAAGTCCCATTTCACAGAGTTTAGCACATAAAACATCAAATTTTGACATATTACATGGTGGGAGGAGGGGTGAAACCAGAGATATAATTTTCATTCAATGTTTCTCGGATTGCACCACCAATCATGAACTGCACCTGCCAAAGGAGGACCTCAGACCTGGCAGAGTGAGGGAAAAAACATAGGTGTGCTTAAAACGTGGCACTGAAGAGGCTATTCACTGTAGCCTATATGTAATGGAAACAGAGAACACGTCTGCTGATCTGTCAAAGTTTCTGTGATATTGTCCAGTATCACTGATACCAAATCAGTGTTTCTGGTATCGCAGATATCTTTGGAAACCTGAAGTGTTGACTCTGTTAGGGGCTTTTATTTTGTCTCTGCACTCTTGAGTATGCAATTCTGCTTCTCAGGAAAATATCTAAGAGCTTATGCAAGTCCACCTTTGCCAGTCAGAGGTCATCTGTCTTCAAAACCCTGAACTCAAGTTATGTAAGACTCACCTCTCCATGGACTATCTTAATTTCTACAGAAACTGTCTGGGAATAAGACCTGGGTAGGACTATAAAGTTTCTAACTTTCCACCTGCAGGAAGATTTTATTCTAATGATTTCAACCTGGTGGATAAAGAGTTGACTATGGTATTTTGATCCTTAAGGGTAGAACCTGGATTGGAGGGTGCTTCATATGAAGGCATGTCTGTCAGTGAAACAGTTTTTTTCTGGCAAGAAATTCGGGTAAATACTTCCTTTTTCTTCTTCTGTATGCTTTTCTTTTCCAGGTCACAAAGGCTGTACCCAATTCTCCAGGACACATGATTCTTCATACTCAACCTCTCCTAATTTGTGGGGGTGATGGATTTACTCATTCCAACTTTGATGGCTGTATAGATTCTGCCATGAGCCTTGCAGAAGCTGTAAAGTCTCATTTATAAGGATTTCAAAGTCATCTGCTATACACAGTCTGAATTTATGATGAATTTTACAACGTTAGATTGAACTCTAGTTCAGTGTTAACATCATTGGCTTCTATTTTGCAAAAATAAATAAAGGAAGATCTGTTGAGGTATTGTAATAATTACTGGGATGGAATTGAACTGAACTGAGTTTTCTACAATTTGTGGTATGAGTGGTTACTTTGCTGGAAAGAAACCTTTTTTGAAAGCTTTCTTCTTACCCATAGCACTCACCAACTTCGTCAAGTGTTACAAGCTGTGAGGGATACTGGATGTTTCTTAAGAAAAAGCACCGTTCACTCCCTAGCTGCCTCTTCAATTGTTCGCATCCATTTATTGACCAGTAAACACTTAATCTTTGATCTTTGCCCAGAGCTCTCATTCATGTCATCAGTTCTGACTCTACCAGTTATAGCAAGGAAGTCTAAGTCCGTATAAGAAATACTGATGGCCAGGTCCAGCCTTTGGCACTTGCATCTGTGCCATGGTTGTCAGAACCACTGAGCTCCAGGAGTCTTGATGGATCTGCCGATGATTTTACAGCCCATGAAAACGATATCAAGGAGAACAGCCTGACTTGAAGAAGCACAAAATCCTTGGAGCTGAATGAATTTGATTTGAATTCCTAAAAGATTTTAAAAACAAATGTGATTGTGTTGAAAATACTGCTGGTCAGAGTTTTGGGTATTTATAAGCTACTAAACCATTTTTCTGTGGAGTCTATTTTTAGATTGGTCAGAAATTAACCAAGAAATCATTTATGGATTCTAAAGTTGACTTTAATTTACCCTTACTCTTTAATTGTCAATAGCATGTTTAGCACCTCTGAGTACCCCTCTGTAGCACAGCGCTGGAAATAGCAAACCCTGATTCTCAGCAGACAAAATTTTAGCCATGTATCCTTTAAATGGGTACGATTCAGACTGCTTCCTAAGCCCCTGCATTTCACAAAGTTCTGACACGCAATATTCACAGCAACCAAATTTTATTTGGCTTTATGTGGCTATTTCTAATGCAGTATTTTAAGTGCCACTAAAAACTTTAGAGCTTAAGTAAGATTTAAAACTATCGTTGAAGGATATTTTATGTTGCTGTCTGATTTTATTCACTTCTTGTTCTTTCTCTCAAGGGCTTGTGTTTAAAACTAAGTGTTATGATCCACCCCGAATCCTTTTGCTTCGTTCGCTGCATGTCGTTTAGGAAGAGGAAGAAGTGGTGGGCATGCATGCCTGTGCACACATCTTTTACAAAGACACCCGAGCACATATCTTCCAAGGATCAAGATAACCAAGAAATGCCATGTGGTTATGGAAGAGCAGCATGAGGAGCAACATCCCGTAACTGCAGAGAGCCATCGGGTTATACTGAGTGCAATGTCAGGGTGAAGATAGCAGTAATATCCCAATTTGATTTCTAAGAGTAGGGGTGGATAAGATTTTTGGAGGTGTTTTAGCAAGCGAAGTTGTTGCCTGGAAGCCTCCAGTCCTGTCTCCTGCCGTACACTCAGCCGCATGTCCGTATTTATTATATGGGACGTGAACATGACCATAGCAATGACAGGACGTAACAAGGAGCAACAGCCATAGATTGCAGCTGGAGGAGGTCGGGCTGGATGTGAGGAAGCATTTCTTTCTCTGGAAGGGGAATGGTCCTGGGACAGGTCATCAGGGAGGTGAGACATCTCCATCCTGAGGAGTCTCAGGGCTTGACTGGGCCCAGCCACAGCCACCCTGACAGGTGCTGGTGCCTCCTGCCCCATTCAGTTTTGAATGGAAGAGAACCAAGCCTCTGCAAATACAAATAAAGATTAATTCAAGAGTGTGGGGCAGGCAGAAAATGAGATATCTCTGTAACTCTGCCTTGTTCCTTTGACAGCCTGGCAAATGGGAGCCTTCCATGTCAAAGAGCAATGACGCTTCAACTGTTTTATTCTATTAATCAGAAGAAGGCTTGAATACCACCAGTGACATACAAATAAGAGTAAAGGCCTCTGACCCCATCCTTCCAGAAGTCTTACAGCTTTGATTGGCTTCAGATCTCAGAATATCTAATAATGAAGAAAGCACAGATTCAGAGATTTTGAGGCCAGAATTTTGATCAAACTTGAGTCACAATGACTCTCAAAGGCTGATTTTTTCCCTTCATTCCCCATTTCAAAATGCTCTTTCCTACAACTTCCTTCCAGACTGATTTAAACAAGAGCTACTATTCATCTTTCCTTTATAGTATTTCTTAGTCAATGAGTAAGAGAAGAATTATTAGCTGCAGCAGACAAATGAAGAGAAATGTTAACTAAAATCCAATAGTTGGAAGTAACTGCAAATCTTGTAATAAGACTTCAGTAGGAAATTCTATCTTTGCTTAGTTGCCAGGGTCCTACTTTTTATCAGTTAAACTTGCACTGATGGGAACCCGACTGGTAAAGATGCCCTGGAGGCGGAGGACAGGTTGGGGTCACATCTCTGTTAATGGTTACCAAGCCCCCTTTTCTCCATTTTGTCTGTGGGTGGATCCCGGGGGATTCATCCCATCCATGTTCAAACTCATGTGGCTGATTTCATAAGTGTTTGCCCAGAGGGCTGTAATTTTTGATTAACTGGCAGATACATCAATCAAAATCCAGATCTCTGTGTTCTCAGACAAGGGTGATTGCTGTGTCTTGGGTCCTATATGCCACAAGCTATAGCTAACGCCCAAATATGTTAATTAAATTAAAGCATTTCAGCTCTTGAGCGTCTACATTGGTGTCTTCCTTGTCACAAGCAAAGATGCTCAAATTGAATATCATTTCAGCAGGACTGACTCCTGCCCTCCTGCTCTGCATCAAAATGCAATCACAGCTTCTTACATTTTGTTGATCTCCTAACATATAACTACCTTGAGACCTCTGTCTAGCAGCAATTCTTTCTCATTAGCTACTCTTCCACCAAAGGCTTGCATCAGATGTATATTCTTCCAGGAAATATTTTACATACTGGCCAAACAGCAGAATGATAGGTGATGGCAGCAGGATTTGGTAGAGTCTGTCAACAGAAACCTTCTGAGCAAATCCTAGGGTTTGTCCGTGTAGACCCTTGTGTTACTGGGACATGCCCACTGGAGCCAGCAGACGGTAGAGGATCTGGGAAGAGGCATCTGGGACACCTGGGAAGAGGCAAATGCAGTTGGCCACTGCTTCTCAACACATGCCATGACCTGCTCTCTCATGCTTCAAGGACCCTGCTAGTGCAGATGTAGTTAAGTCGGTGGAGAAGAATCAATTGCCACCAGGACATGTGCATTAAGATGTCTTAGTTGAGCAGCGTTGAAAGAGCGGCTTTGGGGTACATAAGAATTTATAGGCTAAGCATGCAGGCAGGTGCAATAGGCTGCTTTTTGTGAAAACCTTTTCTCTGTTTGGAAGAGTTATTTTTCGCGAGAGGACAACATCAGGTAGCCTTGTAGCAAGACGATTCCTGTCTTGAGCAAAATCGTAATTGCCTTAGTAGTTTGGAGATCCAGGGTCCTTTAGGGGCAGGGGGAGACGTGTCATGCGGGCACACAGCATTCCTGAATGACATATTCATTTGAACTGCTGCCCAGTGAATAGCATTTCTTCCAACCAAACAGTCCTGAGGTGACGGCACGGGTGTGGATCCTTGTTCCAGGTGAGGCATAGAGCTGAACATTTTCTCCCTTGGGCCTGCCGCTTTCAACTGAAATTGGTATCATTAGTGGTATCTACTCTCAATATCTCCCCTCCCTTGGGAAGGAAGATATTTCTGCCACCGCTGGGATACGAGATGAGGAGAGCTGCCCTTTTTGGAGCTGTAGATCTACGATGGAATGATGAGATCTCTTCAAGCACATCCCTTTTGAAGACGGGCTTTGATGGGCTTCCACCACGTGCTATGCCTTCCTATGGTGCTTTGTCTCTTCCAGATACCTTTTGGATATCTCCAAGGCAAAGTTTTCCTTTCCCCAGACTTTATCCCTGGTCTCCGGGGCCTGGGATTTCTGAGATTTAAAGCCTGAGATGAAGAAGGCATGCAGTACCTCACCCGTTTTCTGTGTCCTTTGCCACCCCACTCAGCAGCAAGCCCACATTTCCCCTACCCTACTCTTCCTTTTGACACCTATTTCTCCTTGATCAAGGTAAAAGCTTTGCGCTGGTACAGTCCAGTATCAGCTTGAAAACCCACACCGCTGAACGGTGGCACCAAAACCACAAGCAATGATGACGGACAAGTTCCTGTTCAAGAAATGCAAAGGAGAGCCTGACCCTGCACCTCCCAGGTAGCACAGTTGGGTCTGGATCACTGCTCACAACCACAGCTCAGTGAGCGCTGCCTTGGTCGGGCGGCTCTTCCTCCCACCTGAAGGATTTGTTGGTCTACGCTGTGGTTGCTCTGTGCTCCAGAATCCAACGGAATAAACTTGGCACGGCTTCAAACTGCAATGACGAGCCACGGAGTTGGTAACGGGCTGAAGCTGGGATTAAGAGTCCGAGCGCTCTCTGGGAGATGTTGAGCGAGCGCTTTGCGCTGCCGCGCGGAGATTTCGGAGAGGCGAGAGCCGGTTTTGCCTCTAATCCAGGCTCCAGCTCTGATGTGTTGTTCGTAAGCTGCTTTGCGCGGCAGAACTGAGACCCTGAAATAACCAGAGCCTCCTGCTGCTGTCCTGCCTGTTGTAGGGCTGCACGGGCGCTCTATTAGCCTCGCTGGGATTTTGCTTAATTCTCCCATTCAGGTTACACCTTGGAGATCAGCTGGTGATGATGCAGCAGTGGCTCTTTGGAGCACGGCCAAGTCACAGTGCAAGGAGCAGCTTTACAAGCACGGCAAGGCAGCCGTATCAAAAAGCAGAGAGAGAGGGACTTCTGCGAAGACGGACCGTGAGAACACATGGTGCAGGACCAGAGATACGGCACCTCCAGGGGCAACCCAAGACGAGGCTACCTTAGCTTCGTCCCTCTCAGCTTTCCTTTCAGAGCGATCTGAGCGAAGCTCCTCATCTGGAAGAAAATAAAACAGGTGAGAAATCTGCCGAATTGGAGATTTTACATTCATAAAAGGGAGTACCGGGAAGATTGCGGGTAAAGGCAATTGCTGCTCTCTTAGAGACTGTGATGCTGCGACCTATGGAGTCCCTCAGAAAGCCTCCAGTTCTGCCCTACTGCAGGGAAAGGGTTAAGCTAAACCCAGGTTGGTTTGGGCACGGTCCTGGAGTGCCTGGGCTCCAAAGGAGACACGTTCGTTCCCGGAGAGCCAGCGGCCTCGGGCAGGGAGACACAAGGAGTCCCAACCCTACCCGTGCCGGGTGCCAGCTAGGGCAGGCGGGCAGACCCTCTTGCTCCCACCGCCAGCAGAGATGGAGCAGCGAAGACGCCTTAGCACCGGCTGCCCTGGGAGATCCGAGGCACCCTGGATGGCCACCGGGTGGGAAGCACCTCCGGATTTCCGACGCGGAGCGTTTTCCTGCGCCGCTTCTGAGAGTCGAAGTCACCAGAGCGAGCGAAAACCCGCGGCCTCCTTCCAGCCGAGCTCTGGAACACGAAAGCAGCAGCTGGTACGAGCACCGCGAGCGCCTCGCGGCCGTGGGAAAAGGAGCCTCTTCCCCGTCACCGCCTGCCATCCGACCGCCCCGCGGGTCACGAGAACATTGCGGTGAACCACAGCGCGGCTCGAAGTGATCTCCTCGGTGCGCGGAGCGGCGCCTCCTCCCTCACCTGCGCCGGTGCTGGGACGTCCTTCCTTTCTCAGCGCTATCGCCCGCTCACATCTCCCCGCTCTGCGGCGATGGGGCGCGTCGCCCGTCTTTAAAGCGCGGCGCGGGCTGGCGGGCGTCACCTCGGAGCTGTGGGAACGGAGGTGCCCCGAGCTGCGCACGTATGGGGAGACCTTTTTTCTTTAAAAAAAAAAAAAAAAAAAAGCTATGCAATTTGAGTTTGTTTTTTTAAAAAATAATATAGAAACACAAAGGCAGTGGGGTTCACATAGTCCCGGACAGGCTCAGGCTGAAGGCGCCCCTGGGTGGGAGGTCCGGGACCTGCTCACACCAAGGCCGACGTTGCAGCTGCAGCACGTTGCTCGGGGCCACGTCCATGTGAGCACGGGCGATCCCTGAGCAAGGAGGTGCGCTAGCCCTCGGGCACCTGTCTCGGGCAGCACGACTTGCTCGGGGAGCTCTTTGGGGAGCAAAGTCTGGCCCCGCGGCCTCTGAAACCCCTTTGGGCAGCGGAAGACGCAACTGGATTCCCCTCCGTCTTCCTGCCTCCTAGGCGCACAAGCTCCTGCAGCCTCTCCTTGTAACCTCCAACCCCATCATTGCAGCCCTCCACTGGACTTGCTGCAGTCTACAGGTGTCTCTCGTGTACTACGGGGTCCCCAATGGTTACGATATGCAGATGTGAATGAATAAATAGATAGATAGATAGATAGATAGATAGATAGATAGATAGATAGATAGATGAGTGCTGACCAGTAGAGCGCTGCTCAGTGACGGAATATAGGTCACAGCCTCTTCCCAGACAGCTGCTCTCATTGCCCAGAGCGGAGGGAGAGGGAACAAGCCGATAGGCGAGACGGGACGCAGCATCTGTCCTTCAGCAGCCCAGACAGCGCCTATCAACTCCTGCGTAGCACCCAAAGCCCTGGCGAGGGGCAGCAAGGCAGAACGCAGGGCAGCCCGCTGGCCAGTGCATCTTCGTGTGCATCAGCCCCTGGACAAGCAGTGAGTGCTCATGTGGCCCTTTTCCATCAAAAATCACTGAAACACTCTTGATACCTTC
>WBNA01000300.1:359562-410807 GCA_013398345.1 Nothocercus nigrocapillus
GGAGGTAGTGGAGTTATGCTGGTCCAAAGTGTAGGCTACCAGCTTGCTCTGCTTCAGATCTGCTCTCTTTCTTAACACATCTAGCCTGTACAAACCATACTTTTTATTTATCCAAAGGGAAATTTTGGAGAACAGCACGGGACGGTGCGCTGCAAGCATAGCTGAATCGGAGCACTTATAAATAATGCCTCTGAAATACCGAAATACGGCTTTTACGCTGATCTCCTGGCCCTTGCAGGTGTGTCAAGGTCTTGCTGAACTCCTGGTATTTGCAGAGCACAGACAGCCTCTGCTGCATGCTAGCCCGGTATTACCACTAACCCTGTGCTAGGAAGATGAACAAGTTTCCCAGACATCATCACGTGGCTAGATACAATTTTTGGCTATTTTTCCAGATAAAATGTCGTGTTACATTTGCACCCACGGCACCGCTCTCTGCTAACAGGAAGCAAAACAGCAAATGAAAGTGACCCAGCTGGCCCCTGCTCCTTTGCAGCTCCACGGTCTCCTAATGGGGAATTAACCTCCTTGTGCGTGGCAGATGCTCGTGAGGAGGGTGCAGATTATTAGGTCGGCTCTCGCCCTCGAGTTGCCCGTGTGCTCTGCTCCTCGCCTTCCCCTGCTACGGCAGCAGGCGCGGATGCCGTTCACCAACTCACCTGCTGTCCCAGCTTGAGATAAACCCAACCTGACGCCAACTTCGGCATTGCCAAGATGACCCGATCCGCACTTGAGGTCTTCGCTGGCGTCTCCAGCGTCTTCCCTGCTTTGCTCCATCCCTCCTTGTGGCCTGGTCAGCAGGGAAAAGAGACGATGAAAAGGAGATAAGAGATCCAACCGTGCACTGCAGAGCTGTGGGATCTGCCGGAGTCTTTACCCAGAGAGCATGAGTTGGTTTCCTTCCATGAAGGGGCCATTTGAAGGCTGTGAAGTGGCCCCTCTCTGGTCTTCCCCTATAGCTCCTGAAGAAGAGCGCTTGGTCCCGTTACTATCCAACAGAGAGAGAGCAAAAATAGATGGAACGAAAAAGCCCCCCAGAAGCACTGCAAAAAGCCCAGAAATCCATGGACCTTTCATGCTCTGCTGCTGGGAAAAACAAAAAAAAAAAGACAGAAAAACTTTCCATAAATCATGAAAACAACCAAAACAGTAAAAATGGAGGGGGCTGAGAGCAGAGATGACATCAGCTGCCTGCAGCTGGAGAAATGCAGTCCAGAGCAGGCGGTGCTGCTGCACGGTCTGCGCTACAGCTGTGACTTCACACGTCTCTCGTGCGTCCCCACTGCAGCATTTCCGAAGCATCGCGGAGTTACGGAAGCAACTAGGGAACGCCATGGAAAGCAGGGGAAGCTGCTTGCTGCTGGTGGGACAGTGGCAGGATCCCCTTATGAATAGGACAGACAGCTCTTTTTTTTCCCTCCCCCCTCAGCTGTCCTGAAAATATTTCTGCTCCAGGATGGGAAACTCATCCAAGGCCTCTTCCTGTGCTGCAGCAAGTTTCGACATGCACGGGCCATTTGGTGAGCGGATGCATCGCAAAAAGGGGGTGTGTGCAGGGCACGGAGACGCTAAAGAAGGAACCCGAAGCAGCGAATCTGACACTTCATCTTTCCCCGTCGTACATGGCAGGAGGGGTCCTGCATGGGGCATTAATGAGCTCAGCATCCAGCTCACCTTTCTAACTTTTTGAAGTCTGTTTAGGTGCATTTTTGGTGCTGTTGTTGTGGACACCTTGTTCCTGTGCCAGCCCTGGCTACTCCAGGCATCAACACGTTGCTGATGCACGGTGGAGGAGAAAAGCAAAACTGGAGGGTTCATCATTGGTTCTCATTGTACAAAGGCCCCAGTGGGTCACTTTTTGTGCAGAACTTTGGAGGAAGCCCAGGTGGAGCTGTCTGGTAAAGGCAAAGTTGTTTTGTTAACAGTTATAGGAACCTGTTACGTCTTACATTTATGTGAGGATCCTCTGCTCTAATCTACCTAAAAATACCTAGAAGACATTTTCCCATGGGACTCCTCCTCCTGTACTGCTTGCCTCCACCTATTATTTCTTAATTTGGTCAGTAGGACAGAGATTAGTTTCTTGATGGGTAATTAAAATGCATGTATATGATTTCTTGCAGCCGATATTCCCTGGAGGTCCTATTTTATTTTATTTTTTTTTTCCACGTGAAAATCCCAAGCCCTATTCATCGGTGCAAGGCAAACACGGAGGGCATTGCTCTGGGCTGCTCCACCCTGGACCAGGGCAACCGGTAATTTTTGAAGCAATGTGATATCTGAACCATGTACTGGTGAGCAAAACAAAGCCCTAACACTGTACGGCACACGCAGATTTTCGCAAGCATGGGTGAGCAAAATATGCGTCTAAAACTCAAGGGCATTAAAGAAACCTCTCCTAGGAAAGCAATCGGAGGGTTAATTTTAGCTCTGGCTTGCTCCCTTCCTTTTTTTTTGTGTGAATAATGAAATTAGTTGTTCCATAGTCTCTTGAAGGCTGAGCTTAGTCTTCTTGCAGAACAATACACGCTGTGCTCTTGATGTGGATGCACTTATGGTGAACTTTGAGCTACACATCTGCTATGGAGAAGTAACTCTTATTCCCAGTTGACCATTGCTAGCAAAAGATTCAGGCGCCATCCATGCCTTAGCATATTTTTGCTAGCTGTATTTTAGCCTGACAGGCAGAAGGGATGGATAGAAACTATTTATAAACCTCATTAAAAAAGCACCAGCAAACTTATTACTTTCGCTGGGTGACTGCGAACAGGAGAGGAGCTTTGCAAAAAAAAAAAATAAATAAATAAAAAAGGGAATGTTCGACTAATCTGCTGTCCATTATCGGCAAAGCCCCTTAAATCTGTGCATTAACTTCCCCGTCGTGCCGCAGATGTGCCGAGAGGCTGCACAGGGAATATCCTCGGGCTGGTTTGTGTTGCTGCCTCAGCTCTGGATTCACCAGGAGGGCTGGGAGCCGGTGGCCAGGAGCCACCACTCGCACGCTGTTTATAGGGAACAACCTCCGGGCTCGCTCCCTTTCTTGTGGGCACTGCCTTTTCCAGCTTCCTTCAAAATCCCTGCCCGCGTTTTGCCATGAGCCTGCCGGGAGAGGAGGATAGCATTGCCTTGCTCCGGGACATTTCCCTGCGCGCTCCAAGTTGATTATAAGCAATTTGCAATAGGACCGGTCCCGCAGACTCCCCTCAAGACACCAGGTTTGCACATTCCCAGACCCCATGGTCCTGGGGATGAATGCTGCCCGGGATCCCAGGGGATATTTTCATTTCCTAGTGCCTGGCAGCAACGGCTCCGAACACAAACTTGAAGGCTGAATGCAGCTAGCAAGGAGCATCTGAATCGGAGCATATTTGGGGCTAGGGAAACCTTCTGGCTTTTCACGGCATAACGAAGCACCACAGAAGGGAAATTTGGGGTCTGAGCCCGCCACACGTGTGAAATCTTCCTCATCTCTCTGTCAGACCCAGGATCAGAGCACGAAACCCTCCGTGGGGCGCAGCGCAAGGAAATACGTCCCATCAGGCCCCTATCACTGCCCACAAGGACATCACCGCTGCAGAGATGAATTCTGCCTATTTTTACTCACAACTGATTTTTAATAGAGCACAAAATCACCCTTACGCGCCGGATTTCCTCCTTCAAAGCTGCAGGTGGTTGAAGGACTCTTGCAGAGCTGAACCAGCATCCTGATGGAGGACCCTGGCCCAACTCCAGCCAATCTTTCCACAAAAGGAGTGATGCCGGTCACCCCACACCCACCCATGCTGGGGTGCTGTGATGCTCTTGGCTATTTACTGCTCTAACTCCAGGAGGCATCATCGTGGGAGCTTGTGGAGCCCGCACGACCCCTTTCCTTTTATTTCTTTTATTACAGCTGTCCATTTAATCCCTCCTCGGTAGCAGTCATGTTGACAGATGGCTCTACAGGCTGCTGAAATAAGGGTTCTCCCTGTATTGGTGGTTGGAAAAAAGACATGGGCACCCAAGGAAAGACGCAAATGGCCAACGGAGGACTTGGCATATCCTTAGCGTGTGGTCAAGAGGGCCTACATGTCCTTTGGTAAAAGAATCCATTGAGATAGGAGCCCTTGAGATAAGAGGCATAAAAGGGGCTTTATTTAGGGAATGCAGTTGCTTCTCTATGTTTCCCTGTGCCTAGATCTCCTGAATTTTATAAACCGTCAATGCTCCAAAAAGTAGCACTAGGATATGGGAAGGGGATTTCAAACGCAAAAGCCAAAGCTGATTTTTGCGAGAGCATCTCACTGGAGACCCTAGGTCCAAAATGGATACAGGGCTTGGTAGTTATTTTAGGCAACTTTGATAGCACCACTGATTTTATACATCCGGCGATGAAGCCAGAAAATGGATGCACACAGAGATGCAGGGAAGGCTGCAAAAGGTCTATTGGTCTTATGCATATCAGCTTGTAGCATTTCTTCTACGTGTCTCCGGTGCTGGCATGGGCAGAGCTGAGGGGATGCATTTAAATCCTTTACGTTATCCAGCACTGATGTGGCTGAAAATGAAATTCACTCTCCAGTCCAGAGCATATGTACAACAGCCACAAAGCTGCTGTTGCTAAAAGTGCACTATTATTATTGCTATTAATATTACAATTATTAGTGGTAATAATAGCAATGGCCAATGTGGTTGACAGAGGATCCATGATGTCCAAAAACACTGCCGTGTCCTCTGTCAGGTTCTCAGTGGGGACCCCCATAGGGTCCCTGGAGAAATGTGGTATTTGTCTGGGGCAATTTCTTAAGAAAGGAAGACTTTCCCTTAGGCAAAAAGGTTTGGATTAGAGATCATTTAGGAAAATTTGACATCCACAAACCCATAGGATGTGAAGGGATGCACCTACAAGGTGCTAAGGGACCTGGCAGACCTCATTGCTAGGCCACTCTCCGTTATCTTGGAAAGGATATGGAGACTAAAGGAGGTGCCTGAGGATTGGAAGAAAGTCCGTGTCACTCAAGTCTTCAGAAAGGACAAATATCTATGATACTGTGAAGCCACTGCTTGCCCTAACCCTAAGGCAAAACAGCACATTTAAGAGAAGATCAAGAGAGCTGATCCTGTATTCCCTCTCCACTGCACGCTCTCCACCATGGTTTTTGCTTTCATCCTCATCCTCTTCACTGATGAAGAGGCAGAACTATGAGCTTCAAAAGCTGAAGAGACCAAGAAAGTAAAAGGAGGCCCTAGGAGCTCATATCTGTTAGAAATGGCAAAGTCCTGTCATTATATCGTGTTCTATACAAACTGCTCGGTCTGGGACCATGTTGAAATGGAGTTGGCTCTGCTAAGCCTGCAGGTGAGATTGAACCGTTTCAAAGCCAGGAAGAACATCGGATCACACGGTTTCTCATGCCATCTCACAACCTTTGACATGAAAATAGACAAATCCTCATTCTTTCTCCTCCTTCTTCACAATTAGAGGTGTCATTTAGAGTCACTACCTGAGACAAGCAGGACAATCTTTGTGTCTTGTTCTACGTATGGGTTGTCCTAAACCTCGTTTTCACCTCACAAGCCTCAGCAAGAGCAATTTGACCATTGCATTTTCATTTGCCCTTCTTGATGCTGACAGCACCAGCAGTGACATCAACATCCTCTAAACCTGCGGGAGGCGTTGTGCAGCAAACAAGACGATAACTTCTTTGAGAAGAAGCCAGAAAGGGTACAAGACCCTCGAGTTCTCATCCAAGGACCTAAATTTGAGCACTGAGTGTGTTTGAGCATTGGCATTGAGTGTAAGTGAGTGAAGAAAGCAGATATACCGCATGTTTCACTGTTCCCAAAAGAATCAGTTTGGTCAGTCCTCTGACCATTATATTTCCCCCCATTATAGCAAGATACGTGCCTTGTGTTCCTACCAAAAGGACTCCTAGGCTTGAGCTGAGGATGTCTAGGAGCAGTGAAACTATTTGGATGCTTGTTTCAGTACTTGATTGACCCATGGACCCTGTTTCTCTGAGGAGGCTTTCTGGCTTCCCCTTGAACCAACTCAATACTCCGTCTTCTATTGCTTTGAAGAGCACACTGGTATGAATACCTCCCTCTTTCACACAGAGCAAGAAAATCATTTCCTGAGCTTCTTTGAAGAATAATAAAGGTTGGCTATGCCAACCCTTTCCTTTTCATCCTGGATTGTTACAGTCGTCCTGCACCTGCCAGCTGGTTTGTGCGGTCCACTGGTCTTGCTTACTCTTCTCATGGGACTCGGCTCCACACAACACGCTGGGAGTTGGAGCATGTGCCCTCAGTGGGGAAGACCTGAGTTTGAAGGTCAGGATCTGAAAGGGTTTGACTCCCTATTCTGCCACTCACCCAACATCTGGCTCCAACTCTCCAGCCCCCCAAAAAATTAAGCAGCAAACTACCATCCCACCCCAGGAGCTACAGAAAAATCTACAACCAATGGTCCCTGTAGGACCATCTGCGAACGTGTAGGACCATGTCTTTGGCAGCAGATTAGGTGAGGGTAGCCCAGCAGAGGCATCAAACTGCACGTGTAGGCGCTGGAACCCGGGCATGAATCCCAGGCTGACATCAGCTCGCAGGAGGACCCAGGCGTCCGGGATGAGGTACTGAGTACCCCTGAGCTGCTCCTGGTGAAGTCAAGTGACCCAGAGGGTCTTTTTCTCTAGTGGAAAAACCTCTGCGTCTTGCTGCCATGGAGAAGTGGCGTGATCACCAAACACGGAAATGTTTCCTTAAATGTTTACTAATATTTGGTGCTCTTTTCTGGGCTGCGTTCAAACTGAAATCTAACCACAGGCGTCAGTGACTTCCTGTCCTCTCGTCCTGCCCACTGTTCACTCTTGCCCCCAGGGGAAATATCAGTGATGGAAAGAGCTGGTAGAGGCTAAGTGGGAATATAATTGCTGTTTTCCTCCAGCTAAAGGGATTGCACAGACCATGGGGACGGTCTCCGCTCTGAGGGACGCAGCAAAAGCCGCAGCCCAAGCTGCAGCACGGGAAATCCTAGATGAAAGGACTCAGCCGGTCCTTCTCCATGCGTTTGGCGCCCACCTTGGATGTCCATCCTTGGAGATCATCCAGCCTAACCTGGACAGAGCCCTATACAACCTGCTGTAGCTGTAACGTTGGCCCTGCTATGAGCTAGAGTTGGACCGGAGACCCACAGGACGTGTCCAAGAAAGGACTTTATGCCCCTGTGCCTATTTCTTCCGCGTGCAACAGGGACTGGTGGTCTACTGGTGCCAGGGTGAGCAGCGACGGGGTCATGGGAGGAAGGACTAGATGGGCTTTCCTCATCCAGCCCCCTCAGGCCACCTAAGTCTCCGCAGGGCTGGTTCTTCATGGAAAATAAGCAGAATATTACAATTGCCTCATTATTACGGGGATGTTTACAGCTGTCCCGGCCCGTGGGGGAGGGACGGCAGAGCCAGTCTGTTTGCAGCTCCCGAAAGGTCAGCGCGGCACAGGCGGCTACCGTAACTCGTGGACTATATCAGGCATTGAATTGTCCGATGATTACTCATCTCCAGCTTAGATAAGAATGGAGACACACATAATACCCTTTGCTAATAGCAATCCTTGTACCAAAATCGGGGCTTTGCTTATTTATTTATTTATTTATTTATTTATTTATTTATTTATTTATTTAATTTATTTATTTATTTACTTATTTATTTATTTATTTATTTATTTATTTATTTTTGGCGCAGGCTTCACTGGCGTTCCCTTCGGTTTTGGGTCCTTTTGGGATGTGAGGTTTCTTTTGGACTAGTTGTAAATTGTTAGAATTATCCCACTTGGTCATAAATCAATCGGATTTTACTTCCCTGCTTTGCACGTAATCACGGAGCGGTGTTTAAGGAACGGCATGAAACTTATTAAACGGGAGAACAGAAGGTGCATGGAAAGATGAGAAAAGGAGAGCAGAGACCTTCAGAGCCCAAATTTGACTGAGACCTCAAAGAATTACAGTCTTTTGACACTCATAAAGCCAGAAAACTAGTACAGGGAGTGTGTGAAAAGACACATAGTGACTGATTTGAAGGCTTCCATGGGGAAGACTGACCTTCACATCTTAATGACGGTGATAGAATTGGATGTCCATACATCCACACTTGACTGTTTCTTATCAGAGGCCTTTGACACGGTAGCAGTATCTGACCTTGCTTATCACAGAATACACGGAAGCTATATAATGCTATATGTTAATAAAGTCAACAAGAAGAAGAGAAGCTGCAGAGCTTGGCCAGCAGAGCAAGGGGATGTTTTTTCCCTCTACTCATCACTAGGGAGGTTGAACCATCCCAATTTGGCCCCCCAGCTCTGGAGGGACATGGAGATCCTGGGGAGGCCCCACCGAGGCTGGAGTACCCAACGCAAGCGGAGACTCCAGGCAAGCAACCTTTGATGGCAGGACTGAGAGGGACAGAGGGAATGGATGGGGACAAGAACTTCTCAGCAGCAACAGGCGACACAACAAGGGGCAGCAACAGCTGCCGATCGCAGTCCAGGGGGTTCAGGCTGCACATGAGTCAATGCATTTTCCCCCAGAAAGGGAGAAGCCCTGACACAAGCAGAAAGCCAAAACTGCTGATTTTTTTTTTGTTTAATTAATAGCCTTTTTTTTTTTTTTTTTTTTTTTTTCCCAGCCCTGAGCAGATATCCTGCAATATTTTCTTTCTGAAATCCAGAAACACGGTGTGAAACAGGCAGTGCGGGATCCCCCGGAGCTGCCGTCTGCCGTGGATGGGGCTCTTGCCAGGCTGCTCACCCTGCTGAGACCCCTCTTTCCAGACATCATGCCACCTGCTTCCCTGGCCTTTCCAGCCACCAGTTCCTTCACGAGTTTCACGAGTTGGACCACGCACATCATCACCTGCCTCTGGCACTGGGGACCAGGGTGCCACCACCTCCAGGTTCCCATGCACCTGGCACGGTGGCATCACAGAGCCTTGGCACTTCCCAATAGGATGTAGGGTGAAGATCTGGAGGGTCTGGCACCCCTGCCATGGACTGCAGGGTGCCCATAGTCTTTGGGATCCCTCTCCTGCTGGGATCCCTCAGGATGCTGGGGAGTTGGAGGATTCTGATGGAAACCCACCTCCCAAACTGGCTGTGAAGACACCTGCTCCTCCAGACAGAAACTCTGTAGACACTTTATCCTTCCCAAAAATTGTTTCAACTTCAAAAAAAAAATTTTTTTTTTTTTGGTGAGGGGAATGAAAAACGCTTCCATTGGAAAATTCATGATCAGTCCTAAACAATAACCCAAACCGTACTAAGACTGCCTCTGCTTGACCCAAAAGGAGAAACACAAGCCAGGGATCCCAATCCTGTCCCTGTGATCCGCACCCCATGCTGTGAAGTGGCTCTGGATGTGACATGGTGTGTCTTTTTTGGGGATATCTTTACGTTGAATGCCTCCACTTTGTTGTTTGGAGGTTTTTTTCTTTCTCACTACCAGTGACACATCAGTGACTGCTTGCATTGGGTAGTATGCTGCCTTGTATGACAGAAATGGTCTCTCACAACTTGAAAAGGAGGTTGAAATAAATTGTTGAAATAAGTTGAAAAGCTGAAATAAGTTAATCAGGACATGAACTCTGAAAGAGGTGTGTGTTCAGCTGGAAAACGAATTAGTTCAGGTTTTACAGTGACTCTTTAAGAGACAATATTAATTATTTCATCCTGAGTAGAGTAGTAGCAGAGAGAGTCTTTCATTCTGATGCCATAAGTGGAAATCAACCCCTTTGACTCAACTAAACTGAGGTGTTTGGTTGGTTGGTTTTCGTTGGTTTTTGGGTAGCTCACAAAGATCACAGGACTTCTTTGACCCAACTGGGGCCACAGCCGTTGAGTCTCAAGATCCAGACAAATGGGTCTAGCAGACATCAGAGCACCATTTGTTTCTGTCGAGGGAGAACGGAATCCCACATGAGAGGACCTTCAGGCTAACCTTGTCCTGGGGGCCCTGAACATCTCCCTGCTAGGGACTGTCTCTGTAAGGCCATTGGAACAACGTCCCTCTGGAGAGGTTGTTCCAAGTGTAGAGTGTAGAACCAACTGACTTCTTGTTCAACCTACTTCAACCTCTGACCCAGCATACAGCCTTCAAACACTGGTTATTTTAAATAATGAGGGTTCATACCAAATGGGTTCTTTGTGGTAATGCTGGCAGATAACCTCTGGGCTTCCGTGCTTCACCTCCTGCACGCCTTTCTTCTACTTCCAGCATCAGAAGCATCTGTTTATTACAGCAAAACTGTGAAGTATTGCAAACATTGCTGTCTTGGGATGGCAGAAAGTTAAACAAGTCCCATGGCACAGAATCAAACTATTAACTGGGAAGTGCCACACTGGATCAGAAAGAAGCAGACGACCACAAGCCAACACAAGGATTGTTGCTTGCCTGGTATTTTAGCGGGTACTTTGCATTCATCTACTGAAGGATCTGAACTTAGCACTAGGATTTCTTCACCAAAACCTCCCGAGACAGCTCTTTCCCATAAATTCTCCAGCAAGCATGTGGCACTTCACAAAAAGCAATTACAAAATTGGCAGTAGCTGGAGCCTCAAATTCCCTAGACTCTAATGTGCGACGGCACAAAGTGGCAGAGAGCAGATGCTGGGTCCAGAGGCTTCTGTGGGCCAACGCAAAGCAGGAGGCAAAAGACATGCATCATCCCAAAAGTCTAATCAAATCATCATAATCCTCTGATCACTTAATCGTAGAGGACCCTGGAGGTCTCCAGGCCAACCTACTTCCCAGAGCAGAGCTAATTCTGAAACAAGATGTAATATTGTATCAATGGCAAGGGCTTCCTTACCTTTTCTCATCCTGGTTCAACTCAGCCACAGATCATTTTTCCCAATGTGTCTTGGCCCCAACTGTTATTTTCTATTAGAGTCCAGAATTACAACTGTCAATGGCAGGTTACCATCGTTCACTCCAGGGAGGTAGTAAAGTCAAGTCCAATGACCTTCCTTTCAAGATCATCTCTTTTCGTCAGTCAGGAAGAACTCAAGTTAACTTCTGAGAAGGACTTGAAGCCTGGAAGATTTCTCATACTAGCTGAGACCTGACTTGGCAGGTTTTCCAGAAGGTGCTTTCTTTGTCTTATAGATATCTTTGCCATCCGATGACTTGGCCTGAGAGTTTGCAAAGTTACCTACACGTGCAGCTTGATTAAGTTTTGAAATACAGAAAACATGCAACCTTCAGCATCCAGACCTTAGACTTTTCGGTTTTAAGATTTAAATTTAAATTATCCACTCACTTAGTCAAGAGTTAGCGTTCAGTCACGCTGAATGCTTATCTAATCTGGCCTGTGTAGACTCCCTTTGATCTGGCAAGGACTTTCTTTCCGAAGGACAATATTGCTGCACAGATCACTCCAAGTTGGGCTTTGCAGGAGGATAACCAATTTGATTATATGGACATAGCAGTGTTACCTTAACCCCAACAGCCTAAAGAGCTTGTAGGCAGCAACTTCATGACCACTAAGAGCTACTGGGGACTGTCCGTGTTTTCAGATCTGGATACCCAAATATGTAATACCCACAAGATACCTACATGGACTTCCCAGAAAATTCACTCCCCGTGTATGCTCCTAAAAGGACTTGCTGGTTCCTGGGCTCATCTGAAACCCTGACAGCCACGACGTAAGAAGCCTGTTTCGAGTTTATTTAGCTATTTTTTTAATAATTCAAGCCCATAATCTTTGGGCAGTTTCATTCTAATCAAATCCTTCTCTGCCTGCAAGATGAGCAGAAACCTGCATTTTGCAGTAGAGAATCATTGCACTATTGGCATCAACATTTCTTACTACAGCTGCCAGTTTTGATGGCTGTAGCTCTTTGCTTTAATAGCTTAGAGCTCGCTGTGTGCATCTCATGTTCTTGTTTATCCCTGGCTGAAATTAGCACTGAGTTGCTGCAGAAATTGTTTACTTTGTCGTTGTCGATTGAAACTAAAGGTCAAATAATCAGACCTGGGCCTGTGCACAAAACTCAGTATCTGTTTATAGTTTGTATTAATAAGAATACTTGTTTGGCCAAGGAGGCTCCACAGAGCAAACGTGAGAGGCCATATACTTGAAAAAGAGAGAAAAAATAGCATTGAGCCCAGCAGAGAGCACATGGTTGAAGGAGGATATACCCAGGAGTCCTAGGTGAGACACAGCTCAACAGCTCCTTGAAAGAACCTCTTTTCCCCCTTGCTACCCACGGCTCCAAGGCTGATCGAGCGCAGCCTCCAGTGAAGACAAACCTCACACCACCTCGACTCAGCCTGCGGAGCTGTGGCCAGATGGCTGGGAGGCTCCAGCTCAAATAGCAGCCGTGAACTGGACACTGGGGCACCGCAGTAGCACAGAGGTAGCAACAGAAAGGTGCGGGGTAGGGGCAGTAAGCCAGAATATCGCCCCATTTCCCAAAGTCGGCGGAGTGTAGGAAGGAGGGCAGTGTCAAGATACTGCTATTGCCACTCCTTGTCTGCACTCGAAGAGCAGTGTCTGGCTGCTTTGCAGACAGGGAAGTGGCCAATTTTCTCTCCCCATGAAGCATCCTCCAAACCAGGCTAAGGCAATGTCTGTTTGAAGGCATCTGGCTACCTTCTCCAGCCTAAGCCTGAGCTGAGTGGCAGAAGCCGTGTGAAAGATACAACCCACAGCCACAGCCAGGCCTTGACGTGGACACACTTAACCCACCCCACAGCCTTTTATTTCTGTTTTATTTCTGTTTACACCTAAGCCATTTGGAGGAAAGCTGACGGAGATGCACCTTCTTGTACTGCCATCACACCGCCCTGTTGCAGGATAGATGCACCAGACCTGCGAAAATCATTATGACACACCTTGGGACTCAGTCTGCAGCCCCCAGAAGTAGGATTTGACTTGGCCAAGAAGTCTCTAGTGTCTCCATAGCCATAGTCACCTCAAAAACTCATCTGCATTGAGCTAGATCGCCCTGTGTATCTTCCTGCAAGACTGAGGCTAGCTCAGAGACATTTCTTGCAAGAAGAATGCTTGGGGGCTTTAAAAATGATTGCATCTGTCACAACAGCAAATAATTTTGTCTTCCAAACCTTCATGGCACAAGTGTTTTAGATTACAGAAAGCTAACACCCATCTAGGACAGGTACCCCAAGACTGCAGAAGTCATGGCTAGGTGGGATAAGGGAAAGACAAACTAAAAACACACTGATGAAAAAAAAAAAAGTCTTTGCAATTAGAGCAATTTAAACTTAATGATTTTTCACTACTTTGCCCCACTGGAGTTGTGTCTCTTCAATGAGCTTTCAATGCCATGACTTGGCTCCTCAGGAACAACAGAGAGCTGTTCTCTCTGATCTGAGATGCCCTAGCCCTGGCAAAATGCAGTGCCCAATAGAAACCCCTATGTTTCCTTTGAGTGCAAGGTCTCTTAGAGAGGTGTTTCTAGTACTCTCGGATTTATGCCTGGTTAGTCATCAGCAACTGCATTCCTCTGCACCAAGGTTGTCCAAAGTGGCTGAAATTTCCAGCCGCAATTGTTGACACTAGCCAGGGAACTGAAAATTCACTTGGATTGCTGGCAGCAGCTCAGTTCCCATCTCCCAGCAAGAAATTCGTGTCCTCATTTTCCACCCCTCTTCCTTGGGAAGGAACTAGAGGCAGGGAAGGAGAAGCATCTGTAGAGACAGACAAGACAAAAGAGGGTCGTATTTTTTAGATGCTGGGACAATATTGCCCTGGAGAAAATGATTTTGTTCCATTCCTCCCCTACTGTGTCCCCTCTTCTCCAGTCTGTACCCCAGGCCCCAGACACTCCCCACCAAAGCCTCCTCCCTCTTTTTATGAGCTGGATTAAAAAAAGGGAGGCTCTGGTATTATGGAAAATTCTTTGTGGCTTTCTGCGATGCTTAGATAATGACAAAGAGAACTATATCATCAATAATTAAAGCCCACTTGTCTCTTTAGAGTGAAGCGCAGAGATTTGTTTTCCTGAGACTTCATCAGCACTAGCCCTGAGCAAACCAACGGCTCCAAAATAAGGATCATCACAAAACTGCAATGAAACTAATTGAGTTTGGAAAAAACAAAGAATGGCAAGGTCTCATTTCCAAGCACAAGCACATGCACAAGCACCTCTGCAGGTTCAAAAGCAGCAAGGGCTGCAGCTCCCTTCAGTAGTGTTACACGACTTCTGAGTCCTTTCTATGGGGTGTGTGAGTAATTCTGAAACCCTCACCCCTTGAAGCTAAGCCAAGCTGTAGTGAGTAAGTCACTCTGAAAACTCAGACCTTTTCTTTCATTGGTCAATATTCTGCAAACACATTGTAAATTAGATGGATTTCTTTGCTTATTCAGCATTTTGGTATGAGTGGCTTTTGTCTCATCAATAATGCTTACTGGTTCATTCATGAATGGTTGCACATTAGATATCTAGTCATTCTTTTACTCAGAGACCTAATATCACAAGTTTTAAGAAACGATGCATTTCTGCTCTTTCACACAAATATATGTGTTTTTTCCACGCATCAAATTCTAAACTCTAGCTCCATCACTACAAGTTTAACTTGAATCGGGAAGTAAAACAGAAAACACTCGTGCATGATGCCTTGCTCATCTTGCATCTTCTGACTCTACCTTAATGAGATATTAACTTTATATGACATGCTCTAATTTTTATATTGGAAGAGATCACAGGCAGCCTAACCATAGCTCCTTTGTGAAAAGCTCTGGCTCCCTGAAGCAATGCTGTAGGACCCCCCTCAATAGTTTGATACTTAACATGTCATGCCATGGCTTGCCATGCCTTGATACCACCATGCCATGTGGATGGATCACATGGATATGGCACCCAACAGCAGAGAGATATATAAATGCCTAGTTTTGCCAGAGGCAGAGCAATCTCTAAATCAGCTTCACCAAGAAATCGAGGTGAAATATTCAAGCAAGGTGTTCACACGGCCTGCAGCAACCAGGGTGGTTCCACACCACAACCACAACATTAGCCTTTGGTCCTCCCTAGGGGTCCTGGCTTCCCTGGACACAACATGGTCCTTCCATGACTGGAAGTGGAAACCAGCAACAGGACACCTTCATGATGAGCATCTCCAGCGGTCTTTCAAACATCACTTAAAGACTAAAGAACAAGTCTGGGGCACCTAAAATCTGCAATGAGAAAGAAAAAAAAATTGGTTATCCTTTTCCCAGAGGCAGCAAGATAGAATTATATCCGAGTTAGGGAGCTAAATGCAAATGGGATAAATATCCTCATTGGTGCAGGATACCTTCTGTTTTACATCAGAAGCAGTTTGGCCTCAATTCCTCAGAAAGCTATAAACCTGCTAGGACTAAAATAACTGAGACAACCTCAATCCAGGGAGATTAGGCCTGTATTTTATAGCTAGTAGGCTGAAGTGGATACATGCTAGTATCCAACGTTGGACACTAAAGCGTTCGTTGTAGAGTGTATGGGTTTAACTACTCTATTATTGTGCTTTTTTTGGAAGCTTGCCTGGGAATATGCTGGAGTTCAGCAAATGGAAACTGAAATTCTTGGGCTTTTTTATTTGTTAGCCACCGCTTTTTGTTTAATCAAGACATGTTCACAAAGAGACGTTTCTAAAATCCAAGCACAAGAAAAAGCAACACGGGAATACCTACTCAAGTCGAACTCTACTCAAATTTTTGAGTAGACCTCCAGGACCTCCTGATATCACCAGCAGTTTCAGCAAGGACTCAGCTGTCTCCTTCACCAGGACAGTGGCCAGGCATGTGCTTGAGCTCAGGAGACCATGTTCCTCTTGGTGAGGCTCCCATCCATTTAGTGACATCCTCTTTCCCCGGCCATAAAACTCTGCCTCCTGTCCCACCTGTCCTGCCTCAGGGGCTTGTACAGCTGGAGAAAAAGGAAGGGTTCAGTCGGCTGTTTGTACTTCAAAGAGCCGTTACAAGGATTTCTTAATTAACCTTACACCCCACTTAAAAAATGCATAACAACGTAAAAGTGCCAGGGCTGTTCCCCATTGAAGGACAGCTGGTTTCCATAAGACACTGTTGCTTTTTCATGTAGGAACATATGGAATGTGTTAGCATTCTGGCAAATACCAAGAAGCTGCTAAACCTTTTTTTCTATCGCCTCCTTCTACTGACACCATAGTTGAGGATGGTTTCTGTGGCTCTTTTGCCTTGGATAAAGACTAGTTGCAGGCTTGATACCACAAAACAGGGACCTTGGGCCTGCCAGAACTCTTCATGGGCCCAAATGTACCCACTTCCCCTCTTGCACCTCAAGGTGATGAAGCATCCTGCCTGTGGACCACCAGCTTCCCCGAGAATTTGGCACCAGGAACCCACCCCAGGAGAGAAGAGGCATCTGAAAATGAGTATGTCGCGCTATGACTGGTGATGGCTGGGTAAAAAAGAAAAAAAAAAACTAAAGCTGGGCTTTGGGGAAATCATGGCATGACTACACTTGCAGGGATCATTAGCTCACAACAGCAACATGACCTATTGCAACTAACCATGACAAGGTAGAGCTTTATTTTTTTACAAACTAGTAAATGAACACCTTTTGAATCTGAAAATGTAATTCAGTTCATATTTGGAATCATTTTCAAAAATCTCTCTATTTGTCATTTCCAGTCTCCAAGATTTTGACCTGTTTTAGAGGTTTCACAGCTAGCTTGAAGAGACATTGTGTAAACAGGGGCTTTTAGAGCTTTTATGTTTTACTACTTTTTTGAGACCTCATCAGACAACAAAGAGTTTGAAGGTTACAGTTTAAAAGGAAGATGTTTCCAAGATGTTTAAGGGCGGATTAATGTGAACTTAGCGGAATTACTTCTCACTTCCTAATTCTCTACTGCTTCCAGTACTGTTTTTCTGATGGTTTTTTTGTTTGTTCGTTTGTTGATTATATATATATAATGCAAAGCTATCTTTGAGTGCCTGTGTGAATGGACAGGTGGATGCTCCTGCTCAACTGAAGATGTTGGGTGCTCCATCTGTCCCCATGAAGTCATGCCATTGCCCTACTTGGAAAGCACTGGCAGAACTTACTAAGGGAGAAAAAATACATGGGGCTGGAAATTTCTCCTCTGATATCTGTCCCGAACTGTCTTTTACTTGTGTGGGACTGTGGGTTTCCATCCAGATTAGCACGGATGGAAACGGCATCAGAAAGTCCTCACCACAATGTGAGTTCTACAAGCAGCAAAAAATAAGTTAATTGACTCAAACTATGCTTCCTTCTATTTCTTTCCCAAGGACTGTTTCTAGGAGAATTGCAAAGGAGTGCAAAGAAAGTTATTTTTATTTTTGAAAAAAATTGAAGAAAAAAAGAAAGTCATTCTTCAGCTAGACTTAATTGCTCTTTTAATTATGCTGGACCTTGAGGGCTGCTCTGAGCTTCTGAAACACAAAATCCTTAATAAAAATTTCAGTCTTGATGCTGTCTCATGTGGCCCTTATTGCATGATAAACTCAACTATAGAGTGGTACAGTATATGGCTAATACATGTCAACAAGGCAAGGAGACATAGAAAACCTTGTGCCACCGATGTCTTGACATAAAACTGTTGACTTCTGTTGAGCCCTGTGGATTTACACAGAGCAATGCTTTGGCCTCCTACACCTAACTGTTTGGGATTTAGCATTTTAACAAGCTTTTTGCACAAAATGAAAACAGAATCAGACCAACAACATTTGAATATGGAATGCAGGAATTCCGGGACCACCTCTGTACAGAGTAACAGCTGGTTTCACTGTCCCAACCCCCTTGACAGGTAATCTGTCCTTCTGCTGCTCTCCAGAGGAAGGTCCTTACCAAATAATGAACATTTTCACTCCTGTCATGCAACTATTCTACCATCAGATTTTCGTGTTTGATCATCTGCTCATTTTAGATGGCTACACACCACACTTCTGTTGGCCTGCAGTGCTTTGCACATTGAGGTTTGCTCTATTACTGCACTAATGGGGCTGGAAGAGGCAGAGTCACCCTGTAGCTGCATGTTTCTGTCCACGAAAACTATTTCTCTCATCAAACTGATTATCTGAATTGAGGTCATGACGTAGGCGTGTTTGAGAATGATTTTGGGTGATCAGGGGCAGGGAAACGAAAAGCCAGGGCTCACTAGATCAGCAAAGTGCGACCTTGCTTCCAAAGTCAGCAGGCCACAGAATGAAATTAGATCCAGCATGCAAAGTCAAGCAGAAGACTGCTCCATTTGAGCAAGAAAAATGACCAAGTAAAACTAGAACAATGAGTAATGGAAACAAAACTGTAGACTTGCTGTGCACTCCTCAGGTTCCCACATTTTACAGCATAAAAAACATACTGATAATGGTTTGTGAGAAAGAAGAAATGCTTTCCATCTTCTGCTGTTTATTATAGAAGTTTTTAAATAAGGTCTATTAAGAATACAATACCTTGAAATCAGTACATTCAGATGCAGTTTCTCTCACAGGTCCTCAAAGAGATGGCTGTGGCCTTCACCTCGCTGAGAACAGCCTCCCATTTGCCGTAAGATGCGGAAACCTAAAGAGTGCACTTGGCTTTTGAACATGTAGTCTTCTTGACAGAGGTTTTTTGTCTTTCTATATTCCCTTTAGACGTTTTATCTATGCTCTGGAAGATGCCAGAGATTAGGACACATTGGTTGGGGCGGGCTCCCACCCTTGATTTCCAAGAGGTCTTTTTTGGATGTTTCTATAGAAGAAGCCAGATCTACTGAAAACAGAATATTTCAGCCACTCAGCTGTGCAATCTGACCAAAAATTAAGAGGATAATCTAGAAAAGTAGGCAAGCGGACCACTTCCAAGAGTGAGAGAACAGCATAGTCTTGTTTCTGGAGGCAAACCTAGAACTACAGCCTTTAAACAAGACCAAAAGAAGAAGGAAATGCGCCAAAGGTAAAACCTTCATGACATCTCACTTTTAGTGCATGCAGAAGAGGCTGAAGAAGAGGCTGAAAATAATGGAAGAGGGGAACTGGTCATGGTTCTTGCTAGCTGGGCCAGGTTCACAGCTGATGTGATCTGTTCTGCAGTAATGGAGAAGTACGAAACAGGAGGCTGATTGGTCAAGACTTACCATATATGTACCATATATGTAAGGCTTACCCCCAGAGATCACCCCAGCCAAAGCTACACAGATACCCTGGGTTTATGTCCAACTTGGTGAGGCACGCAGGAGCCAAGCGGCAGAGCGGTGCACTGAGAACAAGCGTCCTCAGGAAGACAGAGTCCAGCCAGGCTCAAATACGACTATGTAACTCGACAGCAAAAATCTGCCTTTTGCAAGCGCAGTCTCAGTGGTCTCAACAAGACAATTTACCTAGACTCGCAAAACTTCGAGATTTTCTTCTACCCTGAGTTGAAAGGGAGAGGTAATATCCACCCATCCACACACCGGCTTCATCATTTCAGATTCTGTGATATTTTTTCTTCCCTCCTGCCACCAAAATAATACATGTTTTTCCATGATTTCTGGTTCTGTTAAAATCTGAGATGGCACATATTGATCTCGGCACATGTCCACATGCCCAATGTGGCAAGCCTTGCTCCAGCCAGCAGACCCAGCATTGACATTGGTGATATGCTTCCAGCTGTTGCTATTTTTTTTTTCTTTCTATCATTCACTTTGAATGAAAAGCTTCGTCTTTTTTTTTTTTTCTCTCTTATAGGCTTTGCAAATGCCGCATATGGTAATGAAATTGAGATTCTTTATAACCAAAAACACTAAGTATAGTTTCTTCTTGTCATAACTCTCTCCAGACGCTGGTACTTTCTATGCTCATGGAAATTCAGCACTCTTTTCAGCCTCTCTGAGAACCTCAGCACTCCAACTTTCAATGGAAAAAAAAAAAAAAAAAAAAAGTATGAAAAGAATGCAAAGTGGCTGCATTCAGCTCATAGTATTTTATTTGCGCTGGATCTAGTGAAATTGGAACTAGAACTTTGATACAGAAAACAATAGATGCCTATTAATGCCGTTGAAATGTTATTTTTCCTAGAACAACACTCAGATTTTTCTCCTCCTCTTTCTCTGAGCAAGCAGTAGCCTCTGCATTTGGCCCAGGCAATGTTCTTCTTGCGTTACAGAAACCGAGAGAGCCAAACAAGTGCGAGTAGAAATAAAAGCCAAGATTTCTTTGGAAGCCAAAGAAGTCTCTTTCTCCAGACTTCAGCTCCAAATATTTTTCAAGAGATGAAACCACAAGAGGCAGTGTTGTCTCTTTCACCTTCTGAGGTGGAGTGCACTGCAAGGCGCTATCCACAGTAGCACAAGCACATCCGTCTCCACAAGTCCATATTCCCATGTTCTCCTCACCGTTACTGGGCGGAAACGATGAACGAACCCTTCACACAAAAAAGGTCTCTCGAAGTTTAGTCTTACTGATTTCTTCTAATCTCTTGGCTAAAGTCTGGCATCCAGATGTTTTCTGAGAGCTTGAGCTCTCTTCAAAACTTTTGCCCTATACACACTGAAGAAGAGCCGGAAAGGCTCTTTCATCCTTGGCTTTGTACACATGGCTGAACTCCAAAAGTGACCCACTGCCATGATGAGTGATTCCCCAAGCTGGATGATAAATATCCACTGGATGATGGGCAGGAGAGTCTATCTGGTCTTCCCTTGAGTTCAAGCATAGTTGTTGACTGCTGTATACAGTCCAGCTTACCAACACGCTACGGGGAAATTTCAGGAAGATAGGAAGGATCAGCTTTCATACGCCAAAGTCCACACACACAAGGAGAGGAGGAAGAGGAATCCTTACCTAGAAAAGATGGAGGGAGGAAGACAAGGAGATATTTTCATTTCTCTGAAACAAAAGAAGAGCTTCCTTCCCAAGCTGATTCCCTCCTTCTCATATCCCTCCACCAAATCTGCCGGGAAAGCCTCTTCCCTGCCCTTCCAAGAGGGAGGGTGAAAAGAGTTGTGAGATGTCAGTGTGAACTACAAACCACACATGGGGCATGACGCAGGGACAAACCCATAACCCAAAGGAAGCTCAGACACTGTCACTGCCCTTGGGTGCATCCTTACACGTCAAGCCCTCCCGCAAGGATTGGCATCCTACGGGCCCCAATTTTGCTGAGGCCCTAGAAGAGCTCATATTCAACTGCCAATCGTGTCTGGGGTGTTCAGGGTTTATTTTTAATCTCCTGGGCAGGAAAGAGGCAGTATCTACAGCCCAGCCAAGTGCATGCACGTGTCTACTTCGGACCATCTTGGAACTTCAGAAGAAAAGCATACGGGGAGTTCCCACAATGAAAAGATATCTTCTGAAGGCTGAGGGATTCACTTGTAGAGATAAACTTAAGCTAGGTATGCTTAAAACAGAAAGAGGGAGAAGCAGGGTAGAAATCGGGTGCAGCAGTTACTGTTAATTGTTAAACAGTTAATGCCATCTCTGCTCGGCAGGGTGAGGGGAATGATCAAAAGGGGTTTCGGAGAACCACAAATCAGAAGACAGGTGAGGCTTAGCCAGTTTCAAAACACACTGTCTTTCTCCACAACAACACTAGTTTAGACATCACTTAGGCAGGCAGAAACCACAAGCATCTCAAATCGTTTGAAATCCTACCTATGATAAAAGGTAAATGTGAGAAAACAACGAGTTTCTTTGCAGCTAACCACATTTTCGTGTGTCTGGCAGACACCAAGACTCAGGCACGCACATAGAAGATGCCAGCCTGAGAGGTGATCACATCCGGTGCAGGACGCATTGCTGAAACAACACAGAGAGATTTGCATGATTGTAATGAGGAGCCTACCAAGCCCGCAGTTTGTAAAAGATCTCTAAGACGTCACTAAAGTTCTTTTAAGTTGCATGCAGCACTTGGGGAATATCAGCTTTGTTGCTGGAAGGGGAAATTCTCCTTCACATCCAAGAACACCAAGCAAAGACCTGTGTCCTTCAGCGAGATCCTCATGGATGTCTTTGTGCGGGTACGCCCAAAACTAATAGGTGCTGGCATAATGAAATGTATTTTCATGAAGTGAGTCCCTACCGAGCACATGAAGCAGCAACGGAGGGAGCGGGAAGGTGGATGAGGATTATCTTCTACCAAACCGGTTGGAGCCTGGAGCTCCAAGAGAAGGTGGAGGATGGTGGGGTTGTTGTGTGCAACCCCAGGGCATGGCTAGACAAGGCATGGCAGCCCTGATCCAGTGCTGGTGACTCCTGCTGTGAGTGGGAGATGGAGTAGGAACATCCTGAGTTCTTCAGCAACATTGCCGCAATGCTACGAAGAAAGCACGGGAGGCCACCAAGCTCCTTTTAAATCATGGCGTGAAGAGTCTCATCTCAAAAATCTGAACAGTCGGTGTCTCCCCATTACGAACATCTTTGAGGAAGCCCTCTGTGGTCACACAGGTCTTCAGCAAAATCTCGGACAAAGTAGATTGTCATCCAGTGGAGACTTCCTACTAGGGGAAGGAGAAATGAATTTATTTAATGCTTCTCTTTGCTATTATAAGTATCAATAGTAGATAAAATGGCTGGATACCTGATTCCAAGTTTTTAATATCCCTGTTTTCCTGTGGCTTTTATATTACAGTTACAAACTATGTTTCACTTGCACAGACTTTGATGCCTCCACTACCAAGCACAAAAGCAAAACTGGTTTGTGTTTCTTTTACCCTACAATGCCTTGAAACAAAACAAGAGAAATGCCTCTTATGGTTCAGAAAAAAGAACCTGACGTTAAAAGTGAATTTGAAGAGTTCCACCTCTGCTGGCTCTCACCAGCTGAACATTCATTACCTACTATAAAAAAGATCTCCTTACCCAGGCCTTATTTAAATGGAAAGATGGTACAAAATGATATTTTAAGGGACAAATAGGGGTTCTTACTGTAAGTATATATTTTTTCTCTCTTGACGTGTTTTCTCTCTTGACACCTAGGCTAGATTCCTCCCAGATACTCCGAAACTACAAGTGCAGAGTTATTCATATTTGCAAACAAACATCCAACTGTAGCATCCATTTGCTCCACGTAAAGGCCATGACAGGTTGTACCTCACACCTATCATATCACAAGGTTATAACTCTAAATCTAGAGTAGACTGTCAGACACCAACTTCCTGGAGAAACACATGATAAAAAAAGTGGGATGCCAGCTTGGGAAGTTTCCCCACGGAAAAAAATCTGAAGAGCTGCCATATGATTCTCCCCAACACCCGTGAATGTGCTTTTCCTCTATTAATATTGCCTAAGCTGGATTCAAGGCAATTGATTTGTTTTCCAATAACACGTGACTTCCCTGGGAGCTGATAATTGCCGTGTGGTCTTTATCCCAGAAATCCCAAACCATGAGCTACAGACCCTTCACTACAGACGCAACCTACACTGGCATAAATCCCTAATGCCGCTAACTCACCAGGCTTCACCAAAATTCCCAAACTTCAATGCTCTGCTGGTAAAGAATTTTTGTTCAAAGCACCCAATTTAAAATAAAATTAAAAAAAAAATCAAAACAGAAAAAATCTGTATGTTCTGCATAATATTGTGGGTAAAATACAGCCAAACTCATGAGGGGAGTTGCTGCTGAGCGAGTTACTGAATTCTTTGCACGTAACGTTGGTCTGTCGAGCTGTGGTTGCTAATGAAAACATGCGGCTCCAGCCCTTACTTTCAGTCTCCAAACTTCCAAATATTTGATAACATAGACATTTGAAAGGCAGTAGCTGTGGTTCACTTGTTCCTCTCGCTCCTTTTCTTATATGCAAACAAGAATTCGCTAGATAAATAAGTTATGTTTACCTTTAGGAACCACCTTCCCATTACCAAAAGTAAGCGTGGATGGGCAAGAAAGCAATCAACAGTTTCTCTGAGACCTCCAACCAAGACCTGTGAGCAAAACACGCATTTCTCTTGCTGGCTTCAGCCGATTTGGGATTTCACCCCAAAACTTTCATCCGATCAAGCTAATTTAGGTGGCATTGCTTGCTCAGCTTCGGAAGCAGTTCTTTTGTACAAGGGCAGCAGGGAATTTTGCATTCATTTTTCCTAGAGGGGAAAGCACAAAAGGCTGTAGGGTTAAAGAATACAGGACCACAAGAGAAAAGGCAGTGAGGGTTCCTATGGACTCAAGTGCCAAGCTGTTCCCTGGAGCCAAAAGAAGACCAAGAACAAATCCCATCCGTAGCCACCAAGTTAGAGTTTAACTTCCAGGAGATTTGGCCACAGTGGGATAGTGGGACCTCACCACTTGCTACCTCCTTTAGACTATCTCTTGCTTGGTAAGAACCAGTGAACATTTCTTCAATTTTTTTCCCAGGCATCTTTTTTGGATTTACCAGGAAAAATATAAGATGGCTTAGCAACTCCTCAGCTAGAAAGTGTTCCAGACATCATCACCCCTTTCGTTATTTTCCTTTGTTTAATGAGGAAGTTTCTCTTAGTGTCTCAAGCCGTACCTTTGCCCCTTGCTGTACTGCCTGGCACTATTAAGAAGAGATAGCTCCACCACCTCGTAAATGCCCTTCAAGTTGCTGCAAGCTGCTCTCAGATTCTCCTTTTCTTGCATCTTCCCTCACAAGGATGCCCAAGACACATTATCCAGATGTGACTTCTTAGCATTGAAGAGAGGAGCAAAAATATCTTCTTTCAATCTACTCTCCATGCTGCTCTCAACACGGCCCAGGATGCGGTTTGCTTTCTCTGCAGTGAGGGATGACGTTGGGTCATATTCAACACCTTCTGCTATAAGCCCAAGGTCTTTTTCAGGAGAGCTGCTTGGCCCCTTGGTTTGCAGCCTGCATCTGGGCATGGGGTTATTCCACCCCCCGCCAATGCAAGACTCTGCACATCTCTCTGCTGAACTCCAGGAAGTTTCTCTTGGCCCAATCCCCAAGTTTCTCGAGGTCCCTCCGGACCAGAGCTCTGCTATTCTCAGAATCTCAGCCACTCCTCCTCGTACCGCAGCGTCCACGGAGCTGCCGAGGGTGCGCTCTGTCAAAGGCCTTGCGTGGGAGGCAGAGCGAAAAAGGGCACGGGGGAGGAGGAAAGGCCAGGAAATATCCCAGAGGTGAATTTTTTGTTAGTGAAGTGAGAAGCACGGGAGCTCAAAGGGAAGGAAGCGCCATCAGAGGAAAGCCAGGTGGAAACCTGAAGCCCCGGGAATGCTCTTAAGGAGGGTGAGGAGGCCCCATGAGATGCTCCCATCAGGGGTACCAAAAGCCAGCAGCTTCACCTGAACCACAGGCAAGACATGCACAGGGACCCATGTGTCATTCCTGGTGCCTTTTCTTAAGGACTTCAAGGGAGCAGTGCACGCGCCGGGCTTTGAAGGGCAGAGATTTAGCCAGGTGGCATGTAACGGCACTTTACTGGAGTGGTGTCTGCTGTACACAGTGTGCAGGGCTGTCAGCAGCAATAATCAGACACAGCGTACTCAAGAAAAGCTTTTGACTATCGGCCAAGCAGGACTTACTCCAAACGCCTCGTGCACCGCTTGTAACCCTTCAATGCATGTGGCTGCAAGGAGAAGTCAGCCAGAAATGGGAAGAATTAACACTTTTGTCTCACAGAAGGAACATGTTACCTTTAGAAAAGAGCACGTAGTCACTGGCTGCCTCCGAGGAGATTACATGGCATGCTTGTGCCCAATTTCACAAAAGGGCTCTGAGCTTCCGTGCAGAAAGCTTAGGACCTTGCTACCCGAAGAGTATAACTGACGTGTTGGAAGAGCTTGGGATGTTCTGGAGTTAACTTGGATAGCACAAGGCTCCAGGTTCCCAAAGGACTGGCTCCTAGCAATCAGGTCTCTCCCAAAGCAATGCAACCACCAGAGAGGACTGCCGGGATCGTGGAGAAGCAGCTGGGCTGGTCTCACATCGCCACGGCCCCAAAGGGCAGGCCGGGTTTCCAGGACTCATTTCCTATGTCACTGTAAAGCAGTAGCTCCCGAGGTCAGGGAGAAGCTGGGATTGTGACCAAGGCTGCACATGGGACCTCCATATCCAGGAATGAAGACGTTAGCCTAACAGTAAAACCAGCAATGGGATTGGCAACGGAGATTGTTTTTTTTTTCCCCCTTTCCGTAGCTTTATCCTGCAGCTTTTGTTTCTTTAAAAAAAGCACCATCCATCCATCCAACGCATAACACGGAAGATCTTTCCCCTCTCATTTCAAAGCCATCTGTAGCCCCACCTCCAGTGCAGAAAGCTACAATTTGGCAGGGAAACCGAGATAAGTTCCTTGGAGCAGCTCTCTGCAAAAGACTGGGGACCTCCAAGTTGCATACCGTGTCTCCTCAGCACATTTTGTACCTATTTTGTTTTACTACGCCTATAAACAAGCTGCTCCGGGAAGCTTCTCGGCGGCGATCGGGCCAAGTTAGCTGCAAGCTGAGAGACCTGGAGCTTGTGCATGGGGGCACTGTTTGGGCAGAGACCTCCGGGGCTGCCAAATCCCTCCGGAAGGCATCGTGAGGAGACGCAAGGATCTGCACAAAGCAAGCTTGCACAGACATTTTAAAGGCCTGGGTCCTTAGTCATAGCAGCCGAAGCAGATACAACTTGTACTTCACTAAAGCAGAAAAAAAAAACCCAAAAAAAACAGAATCTCCAGCCAATGTTCTCAGCCAACCTCAGATGCGCTCGCAGCTATGAAGAAACGAGGTTCTGGGGTCCCTTTTTTGTTCCATTTATTTTATTATTTTGTTTCCGCTGTTTCCGTGCTTGTCTGTAGCTCTTGTGCAATCAGAAAGAGAACTGTAAATTCATCAGCTGTTTTGCTCCCTGCAAGTAGTTTGTGCAGCCGGGCCTCCTCCTGCAGTTAAACTCACATGTCTTGCTGTGCTGTGCCAGCGTAGTCTAACTCCAGCGATCGTAAAAATAATATTCCAAGTTTAATCCCAAAGAAAGGATTACTGGAGATCAAACCCATTATTTCACAATAAATCCCTTTAAGGGCCTTTTTTGCTTTTTTTCCACCAGTGATCAAAGAGAGTGGATTTCAGCTCTAACATGCTGCTGCTACCCAACAGAAGAGATCCTTGCCCAAGGCACAGGGCTCAACTTTTACTTTCAGTTTTTTGCACAGTATCAAAGGAGATTTATTTTTTTTCTCCCTTGCCAAAAATAAAGTCTAGTCTAGATTCTCAGCTGCAGCTGAGAGTTCAGGGGGAGAAAGTAGCTGCAGCTGCTTTTTGCAGCTTCCTAATCTTGCAGGATCGTTTCTGATGGACTTGGCTGTCCACAGCATTTCTTGGTTTGAGAAGCTGCAGCAGAGAGTCACGTTTCAGATTCAACAAGGCAAGATTCAGAGATCACCAAAGTGATTTTTTTCCCCAAATATAAGACCGGACTTCACTCACCCTTCCAAACTTTTCCTCCTGGGGTAGGTCGCTGCACGATGCTACCTGCATGATACCCTGTGCGTGATATCACTGTACGACACGGCTTTCGCATCCCACTCTCCAGGGTTTGGATGTTACAGGGCTCATCTCTTGCATGCAGGTCTTCCATCGCATTATTGCGACCCCGATGGAGTCATAAACCACAGAGCCCTGGGCCTGCTGAGCTTGAGCTCGTCAAGGGAGCTGGTCTCTCCCTTGGCCAGAGGCAGCGAGAGACCAGAAGGCTCCAGGATGTGAGAACTAAGATGATCTATAGCAGAAGGCCTCCACCACATGTCCTCCCCCCATAGCGTAGCTTTGGGAAGACATAAATGGAAGCAAAACCAATACCAGCCTTGACCATTTGCTGCATATAAATAGGATGAACTTAATCGGGTGAGACAGATTGTGCATCATCATTACTGTGAAGTCAGGCTCTTTATGGGTCCTCTGCTAACCAGACCGTATTTTTAGTCTTAATCTCAATCTGTTAGAATTAGCTCTGCTAAAGTGAACAGAACGATACAGGTCAGATCAATTATTGTGAAAAAATTCAATTATGATAGTGCCATATGCAGCGCTATAAAAAGAATGCAGCTGTACATATGGCTGACGAAGGCGACAGCAGTTAGCGGCACAAACGTCCACGACATTGCCATGTCCTTTGGTCCTTCATCTCTTTCTACATGGGCCGCGTTGAGTTGAGGAAAATTGCATCCACTAGTCCTTTGCAGAAAACTGCAACAGCTTTCAAATAGCCTTGCCAAAATAAAAGATACAAGAGGCATCTCCCCATGGAGGCTGCATAGAACTTCTTCTAAGAGAAAGAGTTGATCTGGCTTGTGATATGAGAATTTCCAGCAAAAATTCAGGTTTGCCCACAGCAAGGCCAAGGGAAGAACGCAAGGGCGAGATCATCCATCAGCACAAGCAGGGAAGCTCAGCTGGCACCCAGCAAAACAGTGAAACCAGCTATGCAAAGTGCTGTCCCGGTTACGAAGGAAACCAGCCAGGGAAACAAAAAAATAAATAAAAAATAAATAGATAAAGAGAGACAAAAACCTCTTCTATTCACCCTCTGTTCTCCAAGGAGATGGTTTTGGCACTGAGCATAGCACAAGGAGGTAAGTCGCTTCTAGAGAGGGTGCAGTTTGGGTCTCCAACTCAATAGGAAGACAGTGACCAGCACTATCAAGTTAAGCAACATGCTCTGAGACATTCCCACTAATTGAACTCCAAAAAGGAAAGTCAGTGGATGGAGGAGTGTTCAAATATCTGAAGGATGCATTTAATGTGTCAAATGGCACTGGCATCCTCATTCTGCACAAGCTTCCAGATGGTCCATTCTTTTTTTTTTTTAGCTGGACAGCCTGAGGCACAGTGGCACAGTGAGACCTCCTATTGTTTTATTTTAAATCGAGGAATATATATATATATATGTATATATATATACACATATAAAAATATATAAAAGTCTCCTATCCCAAATAAATTATTTTTGCAAAAATAAAACCCAATTTTCACAAATTTGCTTTTGTTTTTCTACTCCTTCCCCCCAACCTTTTAGATAACAGAGCTCTCAGCAGAGAGTTAAATGACTCTCTTGATGCTTCATAGCCCTTATGTTATAGTCACTGAATCCAGGAACCAAAGGAAAAAAAAAAAAAAGACCTGGGGCAAAATAACCCAAAACAGGAAAAGACCTTGCAAATGCAGTAGAAATTAAGATGCTTTCGACTATTTCTTTTTTTCCTCTTTAATTTTTTTGCTAGTCCCACAGGAGCATCCACATGAGCGTAGCCCTTCCTGACGCTGAGAGCTCAGATCTGAACAAGTGCGGGAGCAGAAGGGGTGGAAGGCAAAGTCCTCCAGGCTGGTGTGCAGGAGAGTTTGCAGCGTTTATCACATGTCTGAGGAGGACTATCAGTGCCAATGTCACTGCTACAACAGGATGCTCAGGGATGCGCCCAAGTGAGTCTGGGTCATCCTCAAGGACAGAGATCCCCCGCTGCTTGAGGACCTGTCCCAAAAAGCACCACTTGCATGGGGAAGGGCTGGTTCCTGAGGTCCAGCTGGCATGTCTTAGGTTACAGCTTGTCTGCTGCTTAAGCTGTGCCCCTCTGCGCAGAAACTGGCCCCATCATTTCTGTAATCCCGTCGGGCAGTGGAAGATGGAGCTGGATACACCTTCACGTTCTCATCCCAGCTCCACCATGGCCATGGTCTTGCATTGGACTTGCTCCAGGGTGTGCATGTTTCTCTTGCCCTTGCCAGCCCAGAGCAAGGCCCAGGGTCCACGTTACCAAGGCTGAGGGGAAGAAATGCTCCCCTCAACCTGCTGGCCGTGCATACCGGGCTGCGCTAGTGAGCATGGTTGGCCTTCTCCCTTCTTCTGGAGCTCGCTGGTGGAAGATGCTAAAAGGAGCCATCTGAGTCAAGCAGAAACACAAAGCTGCTCCATCTTAAAAAACGCCTGGGTTTGAGTCAAACTATACAAGTTCTGAATATTATTTTAGACTAAATTCTTCCTCAGGACACGATCTCCAAGGGTGAAAGCCTGGCCTCGCCGAGGCCCAGAGCAGAACTCCTGCAGACCTCAGCAGGGCCTGGATCCTGCCCAAAGCAAACACTTCAAGCCTGAGCCAAACTTCTTCAGCTGCAGACATTCGCTTCTATTATTTCTGTAGCCTTTTTTGTCTCACAAAACAGAACCTTCTGCAGTGGCCATCCATGAGCCGTTGACAGGGTGGAAGAGATTTAATTTGCAGTTGAAAAAAAAAAAAGAGGCTAAAAACGATGGCCAATTAAAAACAGTATGTCTGTAACATGGTCTCTAAGCATGTTGATGTCAGCTGGCTGCTGTACATAACTCGAACCCTTTGGGCACTGGGATGATGCTCTGCTCTGCTTCTGCATAGCACCTAACCTTGCAGGACCCCACATCTGTCACAGGAGCCTTCCAGCGACCGTGCTACAAGCAATTACAAATACAAGCATTTTGATTTTAGCCTTGTTGACTTTCATTTTGCCAGCATTGTTTGCCATTCCCAGCAGGCCAAAAGCATTTTTCTCCCGGGGAAGAGGGTAGTAACAATGATGCTGAAGTGCTCTCCGCTTTTATGGTTGGACGAGTAGAACATGAACTCGCAGCTTTACAACAAGTTTTGCAACTTCTCATGGTTTGTTTTAAAGCCTGCACTCCTGAAAACCAGTAGTTGCATCAGTCTCAACCCTCCTCGCTGTCAGAAGGAAACGTCTCCTCCACGTGGGGAATGGCTCTGAAACCCAACGCTGCGCATGTTGGTAAGGCTGGAAAACAGAGACGCTCCCATGCAGTAATAGCTTGGGTTTTCTGAGATGGCAGCGGGTTAGTTAGCCAGTCCATCACGTGGCGAGCAGTGGTGGTCCTGGATTAGGTACCAGCTCCGTGGCACGCTCTGTGAACCCAATCCCAAGAGCGGAAGTCTCAGTGTTGTGTCCATCAGAGGAGATGTTGGAGGAGATGTTGGAAGGATCACTTTAACCAGTGCTCTTCTGGTCATAATTCTATGTCCATTGCTTGTGCTGAAATGCCAAGAAATTGTGCTACAAGAAACTTTACCCACCTGACAGCCATGGGAAGAAGTAGACCAGGCTAGACCTGAGTTCAGATCTCAACTCTCTACTGATAACCCAGAATTTTTCGCCATATGTTTCTAATTCTGAAAATGTTCTGAGCAGCAAGAAACACAATACACTCGGAAAGAAAGAAAATAAACCGAGTCTTCATGCTACCTTCATTTGCTCTCCACGCGCTTTGACATTTTTATGTAACTGGAACTGGGACGCGCCCTTCTCGTTTCTATATGCCAAGTTGGTGAGCTGCCATGTTATTAGAGCCCGCAAATCTCTGGCTACATGCGAGAAAGGAAGTCGGGCTCCAGCAAAGGCAAGCTGCACAGAACTTGCTCAGACACGCATATTTCAAGCGCTATCTTCTCCCATAGCCCAAAGGACATTGCAACACCATCCAGATACAGAGTCTCAGTGTAACATGCCAAAGCGGTTGCTTATATCAAGTGCAAGCCACTGAAGGCAGATGCAAATTTTAGATCTCAAGAAGCGCAGGGCTACTTGAACCCCTGGGGTCTCCAGAGCTTTTGCCCCAGGACACAGAGGAATTTGAGCTTTCGTGGCGTATTCATTACTTGCGTTTTTCACTTGCATGCACAGGTTGCCCAGCAAGACCTTGGCAATAAGGACGTTGAGTAAAATTCATTCCAACAAAGCCGTCTTGAACCTTCAGCTCTTCTGTTGCAGCACACGTGAGGTTCAAGGTTAAATGTTTGGGCTGGTGACAACCCGAGGGGCTTAAAACTGCATTTGATGCTGGCTCTGCACCATTTCAGCATTTCTTGGATTCACTCAGCCATTGCTCACATTTGAGCAGGAGGATCTTCTGAGAAGATTTTACTGTAAAATCAGTATTTCCAGAGGGAGAACTCTTTACAGGCAAATGACTTCTACGTCACCCTCAAAGAATTAGTTCCCATTCGAGCCACATGTTTTCTCCTTCCTCTATCTGTTCACCTCAGCTCAACCCCTCCGAACATGTCTGAAGAACTGGAGCCATCTGAGTCATTCACGGGAGATGCGCTACCCATGTAGTCACCTGATCACAGGAGCACCACCAGAGCCAACCTTCACACTGCAGGGAGAACAGGCTGTTCACTCCACTGCACCTATTGCTCTGTTGGTTCTTCCTCCTACGGCCACAAAGAGAAAAAGGTAGAAGTTTCATTAAACATAAAAAGACTTAAAAATGCACAAACGTAACAAATTAAAAAGGGAGTTTTTGTAGAGCTGGTGGCTCAAAGCTGATTTCACCTGGGACCAAAGCCAAAGCCAGATCCTTCTACCACCACCCAGCTGCATCCTAAGGAAGCTCTGAAAATCCCCAATTCCCCACTCAGAAAGGAAAACAGGCAGCTCCCCCAAAATCTCTAATGCGTATACTTTACTTTGCAGCAACAGAGATGCTTTTTTACATTAGACATATTTTCTCAATTGCACTGGCACAGGTTGCCCAAAGAGGTTGTGGCATCTCCTTCTCTGGACATATTCAAAACCTGCCCGAACACACCAATAAACTCTCACATCTCAATGAGTCATTATATGCTTTTTAAAAAGCCCCACTCCCCTAGAAATAATATAGCCATGTTCTTAATAAGCCCATCATTTCAGGTAATTTGGGAGGTTTTCCACAACAAAATGTTTTTGCTTTTTTTTCCCCCTGGAAAACTTGGATTTATTCCCACTGGAGCTTTCCATCAAAGCACATAGGTATAAGCAGCAGTTTGGTGCTCCAAAACTTTCTGCGGGATAAGGACCTACAGATGTAAAATTCCTGCTAACGAATCTGGCTTTTTCGCCTTCCATTTATTGACTGTCTGGTGATGCGGTGCCCTCCTTCTCCCAGCCAGAGATCCCCTTCCCGGGGCTTGCGGTCGCCCTCAGTTTATTGGGATTGGCGAGGTAACATGACCAGGCGGTTAAAGCACTCGCTTGGAGGGATTTGCACGTCGTGACGGCTCCCCGACCACCGGCGCTGCTCAGAGAGCCGGCGTTCCCAAACTCTTCGCACTGGCGACCCTGCTCCCGGCTTCGTTCCCAAGCTCGTGCCCCCACCTCCACAGTCCCTCAGGCTCTGCTGTGCTCTGTAAGTGCTATCGATCCCCCCAGATTTAAAACCTGGGAAACCACCACAAAGTTATCCCCAAACCCAGTTATAAATCACAAAACACTTAGTGTTCCTTCACCCATGACTTCTATTCATTTCTGACTCCGTCAGAAGGACTTTTGCATTATTTCCCAGAGTGGTAGTTATATATCACTCACCAAATTTGGCACTACATCCTAAGCAAAGGACTCACAAGCTCTTATTTCCACTTTTTCTTGCTTTTTTTTTTTTTTTTTTGTCAAGGCACAAACTTAATTTCAGTTTTGCAGACTGGTTGTGATTTGAGATAGGGTCTTTAGTATGTTCCATACGCCGACAATAATCAAGCTGTTATCCAGTAAAATATTTATCTTGAAGCATTTCTGCTATATTGCAACTCAATTTACTGTAATTCCCAGTTCAAGGATTGCTCTGGACCCACACATGACTTTTTAGGTGGTAACAACATATGTGACCATACAGTAGATACAAACCTGTGCATTGTGCTGCAGGATTTTGCTATAGCAGCTCTGCTTGGTAAAAAGGAGGACTTTTGCAAGCCAGTTGTTTCCTCTGAAGAGGGAAGGTTTTATCTGTGTGACTTTCAAATGCAGAAGCCAGAAAAGTCAATGTAACTCTCTCATCATTGCACATGCATTTCACCACCGCTCTAGATCGTAATCTTGACTCATTTCACCTCGCATCTTTCTGCGTCTGTTTTTTCTTTTTCTTTCGAGATTGCCTAGGAAGTTCCAGATAGCACCTCAGATATGTATGGTTAGTCTGGAAATAATTTTGTTCTTGCATTGCAAAAGAGCAGTAGATGTCTCAAACAGACTTAGGCTCATCGTGGAGCCCCTGCTCCATGGATCAGAGAAGATGCAGTAGGAAAGCATCCTTGCAAGAGATGTTGACCATCTCTTTCTAATAGCTTCTCCATCCATACGCAACATGAAGCCTCTATGAGAACAACTGATGTTCCCATGCTCACATCAATGCTGGAGCAAGCGTTGTCCTGCCTGATGGGTCTCTGTAGCTCCCACACTATGTGCTGGCCTAGGCACCTGGGCATTCACTGTTTCCTTGCATCAACAAGCAAACGTCAGCCTCTTTTACACTTTGCTAATGCCCTTCCAGGTGGATGACAGCAAATGCCAGCCTGAGACCCCCAAGGTTACAGTTGAACAACCTTGACATCAAATGGGGTCTTTGATCCTGTCATAAGGTTTGCTCTTTGTGTTGACTCTTCATTAGTCTCGCGTAGGTTCTTCCTCTTACATCTTCACACACAGACATTCGCCAGAGCTCAGCTTGGCTCCATCGCAGGCTCTGCAGCTTTTTACTGCCACCTTCCATCCCAAAGATTTTGCCAGCAGCTCCTGACGCAACGTTCTCAATGCACCCCCAAAACTTCTCAAACCACAGGGAGCAGGACTATCCCCAACATTACACCAGCATTTTCCAGACATCTGATGGAATTTTCTCTGGAATGACATCCTCCTCCTCCGCTGGCCTGTCCCAGAGGTGGTGTGTTCCATACTTACCTTCTTCCTTTCTCTGCATCAGTTCAAGATCTCCCCCAGCTCTTCTGCTCATCGGGGTGCTCTAGCTCAACAGCTGTTCTCCTTCTTCACCAAGAGGTGGAAGCAGAGCCTCCTTACCCTCCAGCGTGCAGGGCCTGCACTCACACACGTTCATTAGCTCTTAATTAGGCGCTCTCCATGTATATGCAACTGCAAACAATGTCTGTCCCGAGCCAAAATGCTCAGACGAGACTATCCAAGTCCAGTGATCTTTGCAGAAGCAACACGGAGGGCTTTCCCTTGGTGCTCGGGCATGTAATATTCCAAAAAATCTGCAGCAGGACGCAGTTCAACAGCAGCAACACGGTCATCCTCCTTCAAGACCACTTGCCTGGCTGGGTGAGGGAGATCGGCTGTGATTTGCTCACGTTTTTACAAGCAATCTAGGCTCAAACACATAACCTGACGCTCTTACAGAGCCAGGGCTGGAGATCTCATGGGGTGCAGAGCCAGGAGGGCGCAGAGCAACAGGGGAATCGGAGCCCTGCTCCCAAATATATAACTGCGTGTGGGAGCAGAGTCCATCATGCCCTGGAAAACACGTGAAAACATTGAAAATAGGATGCTTTTGTAGGATGCAATGTGCAATCCTTCCTCTGTTCTGCTGGCACTCTCCATAGAATGAAGCTCTTGACTGAAGTTATGGGGATGCAACAGGATTATTCCCCAAGCATTATCCAAAATACAGATCTAATCAACTTTTTTTTTTTTTTTCTTTTTCTGGTTTGATTTGTAATAAATTATCTCAAGACAACCACCTGCCTACCGTGGATATTTATCCAAAATGCTTAGAAGCACCGATTACCCCAATAAAATGGGTGAATTTGGGAATTAAAACAGGAACAGAGGTGGCTCTTATCTGTGTGGCTTGACTTCTTGCTGTTGCTTCACATTTTCACTTTATGTCCTGCCTTTACCCCCACCGCCAGCCCAAGCCAATTCCCACGCTGTGCAGAGCCGCTTATCACCTATCAAAGGAAGAGAGTGGGTCTGTTTTGCTCAGCCTGGGATTGAACAGCACGCTATTGCTCTAAACCTGCACGCACCGGGGAGGCTGCAAAGTACAATTAAAAAAAAAAGAAAAAGAAGAAGAAGAAAAAAAAGAAAGAAGCTGAAGTTACCACCAAACAGTCAAGTTGCAAAAGTTTCAGTTATGCAAGCGTACATTTCCTGGGTGTGAACATCTGACCCGCAGTAAATTAGGTGGAGAAGGAAGTTAATAAATGAGCACAGGCAGTACAGTCGGTGAGCGAGTGGATTCAAAACTTTCTAAATAAAAGCCGTCATTCAGACTGCGGGGCTTTGAGTCACATCGGTGTCACTGCTTGGCAGCTGGGCTCAAAGGCTTGCAAATAACGCGTGCATGTTCCGTAGGTTTTGTGGAAGGGAAACCCTCGTTGCAGGGAGGATTTCCTTGGACCGATTTCAAAATCTGGTGTCCATCAGCTCCAAAATTACCTCTTACTGCTCCTCCATCTCCATTTCCCTGCCCTGGGAATTTGCCCCGGCTTGTCGGCATTCCCTGTTGCACCAAGGGCTCTGAGGTAGTCGCTGGGTGGAGACGTGGGGTCCTCGATGTCGAGCAGGGGGAAGGAGCCCTTCATCTGCCCTGGTGGCTGTGCCCTGGTCAGCAGAGCCCATGGCCAGGGCAACCATCTAGAAGGGTGAGAACATCCCGGCTGATCTTAATCACAAGGTAGAGTTTCTTCTTGAAAATGCCAACCAAGCAAGAGGACCTCAGCCTTCAAAGTATAACCACAGCTCCATCATCAGGGACTGCTGTTTCAGCAAGGTCATATGGTATCACTTTGTGAGCAGGACCTGATTTTCCAAAGGGAGACCAGACTGAAGCAAGACCTCTAGACTCTTTAATCTACACCATGAACTTAAGCGTTGACAGTTGTGCTTGGTTGTGTGACTTGAGTCTGTCAAATGCTACGTAGGAAGGCATGTTCTTCCTGTGCATCCCTCGGCAGGACCAAAAGTGGTGGGCCAGGGTCCCAGGCCAACATTGCCCCTGCTGTAGGTGCAATTTTGGCTTTAAGATCTCCAAGGATGCCCCTCTACCTGAGATTTTCTACCGTTCTACATTAAACTGGGCACAAACTCACCAAACTCACATCTTGATAAGGACTTGATAGACACAATCAATAAAGTTTTGCTCTATCCCATAACACCTGCTCAATGTCCGCTTAAAGTTTCTGCACCCGTGGGGATTTTGCCCAAGAAACCAGTTGTAAGGTCAGCTGAGGCCATCAGTCCCACCACGCGTTTTTTTCCACTACCTGCCTTCAGCATTAATTTCACTCCCAACCCTGCAGAAGCAACAACTCAGCACACTTAAGCTTCTGTCTGCATAGGTGGCAGGACCCATTGGGACACCCCAGTTGGCCACCCAACTGATTTCTCCAGTCAGGACAACAGGCAGTTGCAGGATCACAAGGTGCCTGTGGACTGCAGAGGGCTGCAGCCTCTTCTTTGGTTCATGGCCTTGCTGAGAACGTCAGCATGCAACTCTGAGGCCACTCACAGATGTTGAATTCCGGCTTTTTCCTTCTTTTTTTTTTTCCTCCTCCTCTTTAAGAATAGCATCCGGCTGCCCCGGTCCCAAGCCCACGGCTCAGCTTTGCAGCCAGTCACAGCGGTGGCGGAAGGAACGAGACGGCTTCAGCAGGATCTATCCAAGCTCTGGTGACTTGGCCTTTCCAAACTCCGTTTCCATGTCGTGTGTGCGCAGCCTCCTGTTTATGACTATTTCCGTAGAGCATTTTAAATCTGTCCTTCCAAAATAACCATTCAATGGAATAAAACAGAGATCAGAGCACTATGACGTAGCAATGGGTTGCCCGTTCGAATGGGGAAGCTGAGCAGTGCACAGGGCCGCAGCCACGTGGCCCTCGGGTGACGCTGGTTTGAACGTGGTTCAGCAAACACCACCACTACAGCAGAATTGTGCTCCTTACTGAGACTTGGGCAATCTCATGAGCGTGCAAGCCCATAAAAGCACAAAAACACACTTCAGGACACCGTCCTTCTTGAAGCTCCATAATTTGTTAGACTCGCAGGCAGGACCGACACTGCAGAACTTGCAACTAACCTGGTCTCTATCTACCTGAGGATGACAACAGAGATGGGGAGAAGGTGGCATTTATATTGTGCTTTTAAATCTGCTGGCCAAAAATGCCCTCTCATTTACATCCTTGTTAGTTTTGAACAGTTCCTAACATCTCATTCATATTCATGGCTCTCAGTTTGCTATTTCTATCTCTGGCAGATTGCTCTGAGGTTGGGTTTGGTCTTAAAGAGCCGTCTTGACTTCCCCTCTATGCCAGCTTGGCTTTTTCACTAGCGAGGACTTTCTAACTGGGCCACCGGGTTTGAAGCATCTGCTAAAATGTCCTTGAGCATGTCATGATAAACCAAGAGCAAGCTAATTCCCGATTCCAAGCCCAGCTTTGCTTTCTGTCAAGCCAATACTTAACAGGTTCCCTTTGCGCTGGGACATTGTCCAAGGTGGAATTACCATCTACAATTTTCAGCAATTCCACAAAGATTTTACAACTCTGACAGCCTGCATCACCCTCCAGTCTGCCATGGTAAACAAGCTCTTCCCTTTTCCTCTGTTGCAGATGGCAATTTAGGCAGGCAAGGAGGTTTGGTGTTTGCTCTCCTGAGTGAGACAAACATCATTACTCTGTTTTTTTTTTCCTGGAAGGATGTTGACCTGCAGCGATTCGAGAGGAATTTTTGTTTTTTCCCTTCCTCTCCACCTTTTCAGCAACGTGGTGGCAGATACCATTTGCAAGAGGAAAGATCCTGGAGGCAAAGGACCTTTCTAACCAGATCGCAATCAGCAATCTGACAGCCCAGCATGGCCACCCTACCTGAATTCTGCCATCCATAAGCAGAATTTAGCAGCATTAATATGATGCAACTTCACATCTGGCCTACCCTTGAGCAAAGGCTTGGACTAGAGACCTCCAGAAGCTTTTGGTGACCTCAGTGGTTTTCTGATCCATGCCAACCTCTTTTGGTGCGGTTTTTAGCAGTCATGTCCCGCAGAAACGAGCCCAATGTGCTCTCAGTAGAAAAGGAACTAAAGTCTCACAAACCCAGGCTCTCCTAGGTGTATCTCCTGCCCCAGTAAAGGTTCTATTCAGTGATGGGTTGTCTTGCTCATGGGACAGGAGGCATGTCCTCACTTACACGTTCTTCTTGAGCTCTTTAATCACCTAAAATCTGCGCGATAGCTTGAAATGCTGCCCTTATCCAGCCAATAACCATCACACTTGAGCGTATGTGTCTCAGACCTCACATTGCACCCCCCACCAACGGGAAACTCTTGAGTGAGGATGCAGTCGGACTTCTCAGGAGGGACCCACTTCTGTTTGCCTTTGGCATCGCACGACGATTCTGCTTGCTGCTCCTGGCAGCGTGCTGTTGACATCCCAAAGGCCTCTCCACCTACGTCTTGGCATCCAAGGACAAGAGGACTATGAGATGCCGCTACCGCTGATGAAACTCCCTCTTTCCCCACGATTTCTGCACAGGGCATGGCTGCAGAGACCGCAGAGAAGCAGGTACTGCAGAAAAGAGGCAACCACTAGCATTTCTGCTTTAGGGAGAGACAGGAGCTGAGCTATGTCACTACCCAGGTGCGAGGGAGCAAGTTCTCCCCAGCTGCCTCCACGGGGAAGGTCCCCAAGAGGGAGCAGGTGACAAGGACAGCATCCCCTACCCCAAGAGATGGGAGAGGGGGGGGAAAACAGCATCCCCAGTACAGCATAAAAAGCATTCCCGCACCACCTTCCAGCGTTAAAGCCCTCGGGGGACGTTCCGCGGCTTCAGCGTCCAAGAACGTTTCATTTCCTCCAGCTTCCCGCAGCATCCTGCTTGGCTTTCTCCGTCGCTTCGTCCACCCACTTGCGGTCTGCAGGCAGGAAGGCTCTAGCAGCCCTGAGCAAGAAAGAGGGCTAAGTCTCTGCCAGGGTCCTCTCACAGCACTGGCATTTGGAAATTTTGGAAATGACAAGGCAAACCAAGGCAAAGTAGCACTCTTTCCAGGGAGTATTCCACCTTTTTTTTTTTTTTTTTTTCCAGGGTCCTCTCACAGCACTGGCATTTGGAAATTTTGGAAATGACAAGGCAAACCAAGGCAAAGTAGCACTCTTTCCAGGGAGTATTCCACCTTTTTTTCCTTTTTTTTTCTGGAAAAAAGAAATGTCACTATCCTCGCCACTGTGCAACCATAGGGTTTCACCATACAGAGTTGGTTATAAACTCAACGTTGACAACTTTTTGTTGGCTTCACAACATAGGAATTACACATTAAATTGCTGATTAAAAACGTTTAAATGCATCTGGTTTCCTAGTCTTATAAGGGGCCACAGATTGGAGGGGAGAGTGAACTAAGGTGCAAGAGATCATTTGTACAGAAATCACTGTCACGTTTCAGATGGTAGGTGGGTGCTTTGCAAATGGTAACACCGGTATTATTTTTCCATCGCAGAAGAAACCAGTAGCTTTAGAAATACATTTGGTCTTCACCTAATGGGAAGATCTTCCAAGGGGTTTTTCACGGTGACGAGATCATTTCAGGGAAGCCGAATTCTGGGCCAAGAGACCATGTTCAGTGCTACAACTCGCAAAGTTGCATCAGAGGAGAGCAAGGCAAGCATCACTCGGGAGAAGACTCGCAGGAGTTTCCAAGAGGAGACGTCCAAAAGGCAAAGCAAACTCCAAACCAAGCAGAAGCAGTCCCGAAACGTCCAGCAGAGCAAGGGGTTCGTGCTATTTATACGCCTGGCACGCACAGCCACACGCTCACGTGGAGGCTTCAAGACAGCGAGAAGACTTCAGTCCAACTTGGCACTCAACGATCGTTCAGGTTTGGGAAGGAAATTGCTGCTAATCAATCGCAGCAAAGGCACCGGCTGGAGGCCAGCAGAGGAGAGTCACTCTAATGGGCAAAGCAGATGTTGCTAAAGTCATTGCAGAAGTGAGACCGGCCTGGGGCCAGTGGTGAACGTAAGTGATGCTGATCTGACCCCGTGAATGGAGAAAGCAGAGGCGCTCAGGAGAGGAGCGAGGTGGAACAGGGGTCACACGGCTTTGGTGGGACCCATAGGGGCATTCAGGCTGGAAGGACTCCCTCCTCAGGCCAGACATCCAAGATATATTGGCTAAATTGGTCGCGTTTACCACAAACTCTGTAAAGCCAGATCATCCTGCTGTTCCATATCGGCCTAATTTCCCAGCCTTCGGCACAGCCCCGCACGTTTGCAGTCCAAGACTTCTCCATGTTGGATTTCTCTCTAAAAGCCCATATGAAGCCAAAAGGGGAGAAGCAGAGAGTAAGGCCCACGGTTCTTTGTCCTTCCACGATGGATCAGGTTGCCCAACTGCAGCCCATCATCATCAGGTTTCTCAAGATTAGGTTTACTGCATGGATGCATGCTGGCCAACAGGTATGAGGGACTTCTTCTCCAAGAGAGTTGGCCAACGGGGTCAACCCTTGGCGTTTGTCTTCAACAGAGATTTCCCCACCAAGGACAGACAGCTCCAACTTCTTCCCTGCAATGATTTCACCTTAAAATACACAGGGAAGGCATTTAAAGGCAAGTGAGACGTGGAAAACGTTCAGGCAGTGGAGAACTTGAGAGAAACACAAGCAAACACAGAAACAAGGAATAGGGAACTTCCAGATCACAGCTGCACTACCACCCTACTTAGGGAATTTTATTTTATTTTTTAAACAAGGGCAATAAGCAGAAGCTCATGAATACAGTGACATTGAGACATCTTTTTCTAAGTGCCTGCACGGGCTAGTTTGAACTTTTTGGGGGGGAAAAAAAAAAAAAGGGAAAAGAATAAAATAGTGATGCCACAGTGGGGACACAAGGAGACATTTCAGCAGGGACGATGCAGACTTTCACAAGCATGCGCTAAACGCTGGCTCTTACTGCTCGAGCCGTCTCCGAAGCAGCTGTTAAAACACGCTGCAAGATATCAAAGCAGCTCTAATTAACTTCCTGTTTTAGTAGGACTTCAAAGTCTTTCCGAGAGATCGCAAAAGCAGAGTTTTTGTAGGACAGTGTCTAAAGGAAAGCAGCTTCAGGCACCTTCAGCTCAGAGCCCGGATGCATTTCTGCTACTCCAAATGTTGTAGTTAGTTAAAAAAGGAGGGGGAAAAAGTCTACATCCAAAGAACATTTCATCACCCAGCAGAGGGGAAGGAACCATCTTAGAGTCAATCCAAGCCTTCTCCAGACCATCATCTAGAAACGTATGAGAGAGTTTAACCCTAATATGGAGACTCTAGTGATGCCCCAGGAGGCTGCCAAGCTGCTCAGGACCTGGAGTTGTAGGTCCCAAGGAGATGGGAAGGGGCTGGACTTTTTGGGTCTGGCCATGGAGAAGCCACAGAGCTCTGCAATCAGCTCCCAATGAAGGGGACAGGCAGGGATAGAGGGGACAGATGAGTCCAAGCGCTTCTTAGCGGTGACATAATAGAGGTCATAACCATGAAAGGCAGCCCGGGAATATTCAGGTTGGATGTGAGGAAACACTTCTTGCCCCAAGAACATCAAGTACGGAGCAACTCCCAACCAACATTTTGAGCAATGCCCTGCAATAAAAAGGGACTGTCACTCCTTTTGGGGAGCGTGTAGCATCCCACCACATCCCAAAAGAAAGTCACCTCCACTGTAGTGACTTTCCACCCCAAGGAACGAGTGGAAAGGCACCAGGAACCTTGTACTAGAAGAAACCGTTCCCAGGAACCAGATTGAAGGCTCAAGACATCTCCAGCCTCAAGCTGACAGCCCAAAAATGCTTTGGGAGTTGGCTAGTTTGATGGTCCTTTGCTCACTTAGGACTTCCTTGGCTTCCTGGAAGATCCCGGATCTTCTTCAGTCTCGAGACATATGCTCCTGTGTTTATTTATCCATTTGTTTTGATCTTTTCTGGTCGGAGACATTTTCCCACATACCCAAGCCTGCCTCCACTCCAACATGCCGGGCTGGCCATGATCCTCTCCTTAAGGAGACATTTTCTTAGCCTGAAATCGCAAGTCGGACGTTAATGACTTCCTTGTGCCTCTGTCTGGAGTTCATTCGTTAAGTCTCTGTCCCCATTACACGCTATTAAGACCTACACACACACGAACCCTTGCCATGCTTTGTTTAATACTTTTTTCTGAGAAAAAAAAAAAAAAAAAGCAAGCTGTCACGGCCAAAAATAGAACATTTTTCCATTCTGAAGAACAAGAAACATTCCTGGGAATTCAGACAAACCGCGTTGGGCAAAAGACGTCTAACAGACACCAGCGCAGCCTGCAACATCCCACATTTGCTCCAGTGTCCCCCGCCGCAGGGAAGCGCTCAGGAGCCCCGTTCCAACGCCCCTGGCTGCATCCTTCTCCCTGAGAAAGTTTTGCTGCCCTCCGGGGCATATATATGTATTTTTCTGTTGAAAGAAGAAACCTCTCCAGAATAAGTCTGATGTGGTTTAGAGCCTCATCTTGCTATCCCTATCCACGATAATCAACGCTGGTAGATTTTATAGCAAGACCTGCATTTTAGATTTCCTGTTAGGAAGTCTTTCACATGCCCACCGGCATAGAAGATATAAGAGCAAATATATGCAATGAAATCACGAGTTGTTGAGGAAAACTTGGTACAATGGGGAAGATTTGATAATTTTAGATTTATTCCAGAGATTTTTTTTGGAGATCCTAATACTCCAGCAATATGACAAGGTTTACAACTAACACCTCTGTCACCCCGTGCACAATTGGCCACAATGCTCCAAATTTGACTTTCACGGGAAAAATCATCTCAGCCTACCTGAATCTGCTTAGAAACATGTATTTCAGTTATGTGGATGAAAATGGGGAACTCTATCCTTAAGGACACCCAGAGAATTTTAGGAGCCTCCAGGCTCTTTCCTGAATGCAGGAAGAATCCCAAGTTTCATTGATCTTCCAATATATTTTTAAATTTATGGTTACCGCGAAAAAGACTTGAATGCTTGGCAATTTTACTGATGATACCATTAATCAACTAAGGGTCACAAAACCAGAGCCAGCAACAAATACCACACAGGCAACTTGAGTGATTTGTATGTGAAGAAGGAAAAAATATATATATATAAATAAATAAATAACACCAGTGCATTTGGCAGAACATTGTTCACAAATGGCCCGAATACAGTCTTGAAGGAAGCAAAGGATTTCTTGACAGTCTTGGGGATAAGCAAACATATCCCTGTAATCCCAGACAGGCAGTGTCTATTGGAGAAGATGGCTGATTCTGATTGCTCTTAAATTTCCAGAGAATAATTCACTGGCCTTACACAGGACCTCTGCGTGGGTCAAGCAGACATGAGTGGATAAGTCCCCGTAATGCCGAGGGCTGCCAATTTCCTCCAAGCTGCCACATTTCCTTTAATTCCCGCTTAAATTCTTGGTTTCCACCCCTTGGCCAAAGGAAACCTCAATGCACCTGCTCATTCCTTTTGGTCCCTTCATTTCTAAGCAGAATTTGGAATAAAACCAGGATTATCACCTTTCATGCAGGAGCTTTTGGAGAGGCGAAAATACCCTCTTGATCCAGTCATACATGGGGAAGGGGAAAATCATTTCCTAATTGCATTAAATATACTCATAGACAGATTTTTTTTGTTGTTGTTGTTGGAAAAACACCAACTTGGCACAGTTTTTCATGGGAAAACACCCTTCCAATTGGTGCTCTGTCACCCAAGGCCTCAGCTCATGACGGCAAATCACACCAGGCAGAGAAGGAAGAGGAGGAGGAGACCCGTCAATCAGCGGTCAAAGCACCGAGGCTTCGACTTGGAGTACAGAGAAAAATAATGTTTTAAGTCTCTGCTGCACCCAGCTCAAGACCAGGATTTGAACCCAAGGTACCTGTAATGTTAACACATACTAGTGCAAAAGAATCAACCACAAGCTTTGTATTTGGGCATATTACCGTCAATCTATCTTAAAATATATAAAATATATAGTATAAAAACATAAAATATGTCAATTATACATTACCTATATTTAAAATATATATATTTTACAGATGGAGGTACAATAAACCCCCTTAGAGGGAAGCTGCCGCTGAATCCACCACCTCCAGGGTGAGATGGCCCAAGATCAGCATATCTGGAATAGAAAAATCCTTCAAAAGATGTCTCACTTCAACCAGTGGTTATGGGGAGAAATCACTTCTGTTGTAAAGGATGGCAGATTAAAGTGTTATATTTGGTGTTTTTTTCAGGCCTGAAGAGGTAAGGATCAATACAAGGAGCGTAAGAGCAGCTGCTGGCACACACATTGCTTTTACTTCTGTGATGAAGAGAAGAAAAAGGGGGGAGAAAAACAGATTTACAGCATCCCGGCTGTATCGCAGCAGCCGTCCCACCTGTAGAGAGCACGGTGGGTCCAAAGCACTGCACGGTTACACAGAAATCAGAGCAGGCACCACATCAGCTAGTGGTGAAAGACCACAGAGGAGATAAAGATCAGCCTTCAGCAATCAATGGAGCAAAAAAAAAAAAAAACAAAACCAAGACCAAGTTGCAACTGTGGCAAGACCAAAGCATCGTCTCGAAGTGTTTCTGTGGGCAGGATTAACTGTTTCCCAGCTGGAGGCCATGGGGCACGACGCCTTTGGGAGCCAAGCATCCAACCGCCTGGAGTTCCAGCTGTGGGAAAGGCTTGCGAGAGGGGGCAGGTCAACCCCAAGGCTGGAGCGAGACGAAAGTAGAGCGATGCCGAGCCCGAGCGCTGCTAAGTCATCCGATGACTCAAAACACTCATTTGAAAGTAACGGCCTCACATCTAAACAAAATAAAATTAAAAAAAAGAAACAAAAAAAAAAAAAAAAAAAAAAAAAAAAAAAAAAAAAAAAAAAAAAAAAAAAAAGGAAGTATATGCTCAAGATAGAAACCAGTGATGACACTCTTGTGGTTTTAAATTCAACACACCATCCAACTGGTGTTTGGTTTTCAGCCAGATGGCTGAAATATACACACACACACACACATATATATATATCTATGTATATCTAAAACTCGGCCAATTTCACCACTAATATAGTGAAGAGATCACTGTGTCACCTACTTTACGGCAGGCAACCTGAGCACAGGCGGTAACCCGCATAGCAATGGTGGCCAAACATATAGGACTTGTTCTGCTGTGCATCCTCCCCGGGGAAAACCTTCTGTGCTCATCTCCTGACCACACTGCCCTAGGAGATGCTACCTACAAGCACAAGGAGGACGTCCCCAAGCCGCGTGATCTCTTGGGAAATGCCACCTCTGCACAGGCCCAGTGGTCACAGCTGCGTGTTGAGTGACAAGGCGACACGGAGTTGCAAAGGGAACAGCTCCCAAAGAATGGGTTGGGTAAGACATGGGGAGGTTTTTATCCTCCTGTCTGAGGAGGTAATAGGATCTGAGAACTCTCCTTGCCAAAAGATGCAGTGGATGCCAAGAGGTCATGCATCAGTTTGACAGGAAACTGGACCGGCACTTCAAATTTCATCTGACAAAGGTTACTTAAATAGACAAAGCACCTCAGGCTCAGGAAGTCCCTGCCCACCAACTGATTTTGGTTTACTGGCTCATCTCATATACGTACAACCTGTCTCTTACTCATTCCCGAACGCCTGTCTACAGCCGCAGACATAAGCCACCAAGCTAGATAAACCAAAAACCCAAATAGTTGTATGGTTAGCACACTCAAAATCAGAACTGACAGTCTTATATTATGAGCTCTACAGCACGACATGGATTAAAAAAAAGAAAAGGGATGGCTCTAAGCAAGAAGTCACCATGGGGTTATTCAATTCTTTGCTTCAAGTTTACCTTCTTACCCTCGCTTTGCTTTAAGGACAACTAAATTTTCAGAAGAGCCACAAGGCATTAATCAAACATGCTGTTGTGCAACTCCTTCCATGATCAAGTTGCACTTAATCCCTAAATTCTTCTTCAAAAAAATAAAATAAGAAAAAGAAAATGAAAAAAAGGGTTCCACGTGGAAAGACGCGAGAGAGGAACTGGGCAGCTCTTCACAAGCTGTGCTCATAATACGCACGCATAACCATGCGTGGTCTTAAAAAAATCACTCCGGCCTGACAAACAGATGTGCGAACAGCCCCAACACCGATGGTTTTGTCAAGAGGAAGTGACAAGTAGCAGCAGGGCCCCTCGTACCATGAGTCACTTTTACTAGCAGCCCTGCAGAGAGACGTCGCCCAAGGCTGGAGGCATCAAGGGAGGGCAGCGCGTCAAGCGGGGAGCACGGAGGAGGAGGCACTTTGACTACCAACTGCTGAGCGTTGAGAAGGGCCCAAGCAGATCATGTACAACCACTGCAGGGAGTGGAACAGAGTTTGCACTGGGCACAGAGCTGCTTTGAAAAGAGCCCATGAGCTTCATTAGAAAAACGCACTCCTCGAAAGGCATTCAAGTATCACACCAAGCTGCTGCTTGCCAACACATCAGACTATACCTTGGACACCTCAACACTAACAGAGGTTACTTGATCATGGAAAACACAACCATAAAATCATTATGGCTGGAAAAGACCTTTAAGATCATTGAGTCCAACTGTAAATCCCTTCAGCACCATGCCTGCTAAATCATGTCCCCAAGCATCTCATCTATACTTGGTGGAGAGCTCAGACTGTTGTCTTATCTTGCTTCAGCATCCATTATATTTTTTATCACGCTGGCAAAATTACCGGCTAGTTCTTTTCTTGTATTGATCACTCGCTCATCTGTTTTTGCTTTGGTTTTTTTTGTTTGTTTGAATCCCCCTCATTCTTCTGTTTGGCACACTAGCACCTTCTGTCCTCTTATTACAAATTCTTCTGCAGGTACTTCCAAACGTCTCCAAAAACCAAAGAGTTCAGACTCCACTTCATCAGGCCATGGCTATAGCTCTACAGTTTACTCCAGTCCAGCTCCACTACTCTGGTCCTCAGTCCCGTGTTTCTGCCATCCATCTGATGGTTAAGGCAGGAGAAGGTTGTCTCCTTGTCTTAAACATAATTGCAACCGTTTCCTGAGCTCTCTTACTCTGTATCCTCTTTCCACTTATAAAAGGCAGATGGTTTCCCGGATAATCAAGGTGTTATCCTTGCCCACGCTTCCATCCATCTACCTTCTGATTTAGGTGAGAAGCGTCAGATCCTTTATGAACAGGTCCTACCTCCCCAGAGGAACCCAAAGTTGTGCTCTGGCACTGCTCTGAGCCAAAATAATCAAGATTTCCTACTCCTAAGTTTATTTAGAGTGGAAAATGTCCACCTCTGCCCACAGTACCTACAGCACAGAGCACAGGAGAGACCAAGGCTGAAGGCAAAGCTGAGGGACCTGCAGCAGGCTGCATTTGCAAGCTGCAGGTATCCCAAGATAACAGCAAGGTGCCAATCCAATGCTGTACACACTAATCCTCCACACCGAGGGTGCCTACCAGCGTGACCAGAAAGGTTTCTTCAACCCAAAGCCTACTTGATATTTGGAAATAAAACAGATTTTGGTAGAGTAGATCAGAGAAGTGAGATGGGATGGAAACTCCGCGATCCTCAGAGGCTGCCAGGACTCAGAGAAGGCCAGATATATACACCTTGATGTAGGAGTGGCATTAGTCCTCCTCCAAACGAGAGGTTGAACTATAGACCCGCTACGGAGCTTGTCTAAACAACGTTTCTGTGAAGCTAGGAAATGTCCACCTACAGGAACGCTGTATTTTCTGAGAGCATTGCACATTCTGCTTCTAGCTGCAGCTATCCTATGTTTCAGGAGGCAGAAAAGCCCAAGGCCAAAAATTTAACTAAGACCTTTGCTAAAAACTGTACTATGCAAAGCAAGCAACCCCTGGTAGCCCTCAGCTAAATGCAACGCAATGACTTTGCAAGAACTCTGCAATGGGCAGAGTCCCTAGCGATTCCCACTAGCCACGATCAAGAATCTGCTTCTCCCTCCTCGGGTAACGTAGCAATCGTGAACCATAAGCAGTCCATACTCTCATCATCAGCATCAAATCATCTTGTATTGGGCAGGAGACATTCTGCAAATCTAAGATTTTATCCAGAGGATAGGGCTTTATTATTCTATATGGCTCGAACCAGATGGAGCTGGATACGTTAATAAAGCAGGACACAAGTATATGAGATAGCAGAACAAATTATTACACAGAGCTTTCCCTTTCCTTTTACATGCAAGAGCTACTGGATGCTTCATCTTCCAAGCCCAAATTATCTCTAGCCTGTAGAAGGGCAAAAAAACCACCTTTAGCCCTGTTCTTACTCTGCCGTAAGAAATACAAACCCTACACAGATTTGTCACTGGATAACACGGCCTAGGCTAGCTGGCATTTAATGACCACGTTTAGTGTTAATTTAATTAACACGTCAAGTACACGGGCACATCACTCCCATGAGGTGGCATAAACGCACACGGGGCTCTGTACAGGGCATCAGCAGCTCATTTGCTGCAGTGAAGATGCCACTGCCCCAAAAGCTTGAACGGCAAGCAGAAACGGAGGGAAGAAAAACCCCAAGAGAGAATGAAACACCAAAAAAGCTCAAAAGTTCAACTTGGGTTTAAAAAAAAAAAAAAGAAAAAAAAAAGAAAAAAAATGTATCTCAGAATGGAGGGAGCAAGAGATGCCATAAAGGAAAATAAATAAATATTGATTTCTATTTGAGTAGATCCATCAGCTTAAAACAAACATATTTTCTTGCCTGCCTAGCACCTGATGTTTTCAAATGCATGAATTAAGGACATGAATTACCAAAGGAGCACGACGGTGGAATGAAGAATCACAACAACAACAACAAAGGTGGAAGCAGAGCTATCATGCAATTCAAACAACATTTTCAAGAAAACACGCTCTAAAAATTGAGTTAGGTACCTATTTTACCTCACTTCCTTGCGTGGCAATTGCCTCAGCCCCACTTATATCGATTTGAGTCTGGAGAAACAACTCTGCCTAGATTCTCTACCACTTTTTCTCCCGCCTTCGCTGCAGACATCCACACGTATGATCAGAATGGGAATAACAACATGGGAAATGCCCCCAATTTACTGGCACAGGCTGCTTATAACATAGCCAGGAGGGCCACTGTGGAGAGAAACAAGCGATGATCTCTGTCTGGTCTACAGGAATGTGCCAACTACCATGTTCCTACACGTTACAACACGCTAACAATGCAAACGCAGAAAGGAAAACGCACGGAAAGGTTCTCACTGTCCTCGTAGGCGTGGACTGGATCGGGGGTCCCTTCCAGCGTTAAACGTTCTGCGATTCCGTATAGGCGCTCACAGAGAGATACGTACACGTGAATATACACCTTCCCACAAACCCATATTTTTTACCCTCAGCAAAGCTACTCAATGCATACTGAAGGCTGTCCAGAGTATTTCCCATGAAACTTCCAGCCATCCTTTCTAAAACTACCGTTTTCTACACGAAAAATATGTACCGAAGAATTAAGTGTGCATGAGCACACTCTTTTATTAAACCAGTAGTAAACACTTATTCATGCAAGAGGACCAGACACAGTGGGCAATTCCACGTCTACAAGCAGCAAAACCACTTAAGACTGCTCGTATCACTGAGGAGAGAAAGGCCCACAGCACCAAGCATCTACTCAAGACATGAGTTTAAAAGGCACAAGTGATTTTGAAGTCCTTTGGTCAGATGTCACCTGGATCAGAGACAACTCATTGTTCTTTAGCTTTGTTTTAACCTAAATTATCGAGTTTAGGAACTCAAAAGCGTAGAAGAGCACTCTACTTTCTCTCTGCTTTTTCCAGAACCGCAGGAAATGCAGATGTTCTCCACCGAGGTCACCATCGGTCTTCTCTTCCCTAGAGGCTCAGTCAGCAACCCTAATGCAGAAGGGAAAGAAGAGGCATTTAAGTATATTACTCATAAGTATCTCAACTGGTACAGAATCTACCTCAAAAAGAGAAGACGAACAAAATCAAGCATCTCCCCAGGCCCCTGCTCCACCTTGCCGCCCCCCAAAAATGGTACTTAGTACGTGCAAAGCATGCTATTCCACTAGGGAAAATAAAAGATATATAAAGAGCTCCTTTGAGAGAAGTTTCCTTTGCTCTAAGGATCCTGGCTCCAAACCTCCCTGCTGCAAAGCAAGATTTAGCTTCCCAGTGCTTCAATAAAACACCCACACAGTGACAAGAATGAGACTTTAATCAGTTTTAAGTGGAGTTTTAACACTAAGAGATAAAGGGTTGTTAAACACAATAACAAACGGACATCTGATTTGTATGAGGCATTATCCTGTACATGTCATACTTGGTTTTTTTGTGTATCCTCAGTGCATAGCATTACACACAGAGCCACTGTTGCACAGCACAATAGTATTTGAAGAGGCTGAATCAGAGTAAGGCTGCTTAAACAGACTGATTTTTTTCTTTTTTTTTCTTTTTTTTTTTTTCCTCCTTTTAGTATCTATATATATATATATATATGCTATATGAAAACAGACTGAAAAATTTGAACCGGCAGAGAAAAGGCAGCTCTGCCAAACGCTGCAGTTGGAGCCCCCCTTTTAGTGCACAGTTCCACC
>WBNA01000300.1:411697-445320 GCA_013398345.1 Nothocercus nigrocapillus
ATCCAGGGATTTTGCTTTCTTTTTTTTTCTTTTTTTTAAAAGCATAAACGTTTTTGTTTATTAGCCAACACAAATTATTTCAATTGCTTAAAAAAAAAAAAATAAAGAAGAAAAAAAACAACAAAACAGACAGGGTGCAACATGATTCAAAGGGTTCAACGGCACATCCTGGGGGAACCACGTCCTGCTCGGCAGTAACAAGGGGAATAACGAGCACTGGAACCAGCCACCTTGATCCGTTAATGTACTAAAGTCTAATTAAACCTACAAGACGGGAAAAATCTTTACCAGCTTCATTAGAGGTTAAGAGGGGGATCTTGATGAGCAAAACTGACTGATACACGGCCCTCCTCCCCGCAAATAAAGCGCTTTATACCTTCGTTTACCAAGAGTAGTTAATGGCAGCCCTGCCTCGACTTACTCCGCTCGTTACCATTAATGCTGCTGTACGGGGCTCTTACTGCTCACACACAGTTGTCACCTAGGCGAGAACCCAGCTCAGGAGCTTCAATGCCAGCACCAGTAAGTTAGCGAAACGCGTTTTGTTTTTTTAAACACCCTAAAGAAGTGCCAATTGGGAGGCAGCTATTGCTCATAGTCTGCTTCATAGCAAAAGGTTTCGCCACGTTACACCTGCGGACAACAGCCGCTGTGCTCCGGCCACCTGCGGTGACCCACTCAAATCCCTACCCCTGGCATCACCCCTAGGAACAAACGAAACGACGCTGCTAGTTTAGAAATCTAATTACTTCTCTTTTTAAAATAGCCAACAATATATTCGGGATAAGCTCTGGTTTTAAAAAGTACGCGCAGTGCCGGGAGCTTACGGCAACACCGGTTTCCTCTACATCATTTCTCTTTTAAAAACATTGTAGGTACTGAGTATTCAAGTAAAACCCCCTAACAGTTAATGACTTATTTCTCTTTTAAAAAAGTGTGCAAAACTGCAAAACTCACTGTGATCGGATGTGTAAGGTCAAAGGGGTGGAACAGCTGACAAGAGGTTTGATTGAATAAATTTTAAGTCGCTGAAATAAACACTGACCTGCAGAATCTCCAACTGAAGTTTCCTGTGCACCATTACAGAATATTTTTATATTGAGAAGAGAAAGAAAGAGAGAAGAGAGAGGAAAAAAAAAAAAAAAAAAAGCTTGCAAGGCAGCACATGAAGTATTCACTGCAGGAATACGATTGGGAAAAAATAAAACAAATAAGTGTAAGACAGTGACTGTTGTACGTACTAATAGCGACTGACTTTTAGCACTGGCCTTGATTACACAGGAGATGGAGCAGTCATTACAATTCGGAAAAAAATAAAATGATTAAGAAATCATTGTCAAATTTCATAACAATTTGCTTCAAGCCCATATTTTAGTTGACAGCCTCCACATTTGTATGGTTAAGTCATTGTTGCTGTGTGTTTTTTTTTCCTGTGACCCCAATAATTTCCATTTTATTTTTTTTAAATCCCTTCATTTACGGGTCTTTCGGATGTCGCCAAGGTTCATTCCTGTACCCCTATACAGAATCACTCCCTCTAGCTGCCTTTTCTAGCACCATGACACTTAAAAATAAAATTAAAAAAAAAAAAAATTAAAATGCACAAACAACAAGCAGTGACAGCGGCCAACTCTTCAAATGTCCAGGATGAATTGCGGTAGCATGCTAAAGAAAGGTGCACGTAAAGAGCTGGATACGGTACACGGGCCAAGCTCCAGCAGCCTCTATTCCTTTCTGAGCATTACTCTTTTTGTTCCATCCCCCATCCACAATACATGCAATTCAGAATGTAGAAAAACCTCCGAGAAACTTCTCTTAGCCAACTGCAGACTTATCTCTGTTGCCACGGAAGTGCAAAAAAAGGGGCAGGATGTGAACCTGTATTATTTCCGCTTTGTTTTTCAAAACTTTGTTTGGTGACAGAACACAAAAGGAAAAAATTCCTACGTATACACATTAGGTCTGTCTCCACTTTTATAAAACTGGAATAAAATGGGAAAGTGCCATCTTTATAGTTCCTAATTGAAGTTTTAATGTCCTTTGACACAAAAAGGTATATACATATCAGAACTACGTAACCTTTTTTTTTTTTCCCCCAACTGGACAAGTGTCAAACCCTGTATATTTATAGGGCAAAACAAGATTGGTCAGGAAAGAATTGTTCCTATAATTGGTAATCTGACACTATGTCCTATTGCCATTTAAAAAGGTCCTTTTTTTTTTTTCAGTTTATTCAAGTTTGTCAATCTTCGTGTGTGTGTTGTTTTTCTTTTTTTTTTTTTTTTTATCTCCGATAAAAAAAATATTCAGACTTTTGTAATCTGTGTATGCTGATCTTCATCAAAAGGTTCATTCTCTGGATCAGAGTCAGTGGTGTCAGAGTATCTATAATGATCAGGTTCATTGTCACTAACATCTGGTGTTACAGAAGTGGAACTGCTAGCCTCCGGGTTCGATGGCTCCTCTACCGTTTTCGTGAAGAATAGCTTCACCTGGGAGAAGAAGAAAACGGCATTTAGAAACGGGAAACTCAGCATTAGCAAAGCAAGAGGTAACAAAGCGGTTTTGAACAGCACGGCCTCCTTTGAATAGGTCAGGAACACCTCTCTCTACTCAGGAGAGAAGATGCTCTCGGAAGGGCGGCTGCCCCTCTCTCCCACAAAATAAAGAAGTTTGCAACAAGAAGTTGCAAAGTGGAAGTTTCTCCTAGGCCCGGCCAACAGATTTCTGCGTGTTTGCATCAACAGTTTGGACTCTGAGTTACATCCACATGAGTTCAGGTAATTCTGACTGACATCTTCAAACGAAATAACACGGAAAATCTGCGGCAACCGTTTATGGAAAAATAGTATTTTATGAACAAGTCGTAATACCCCAAAATCCCTTCTTGCAGCCTTTGCTACATGGTGGGAAACTCAGGAAAATCAAGTTTCTCCATCTACAACAGTTTCAAAGGCTTCTTCCATAAGGCAAGACAGACAAGTCAGACAACGACATGCAGCTTTTCAGCTTTGTTTACACATAATATACTGACCTTGAAGTTTGGAGAGAAATATCTGTTGGCTTTGTCTTTATTTGCTTTGTCTAGATCGTTTTTTGTTAATGTAAGGATTAAATATTCCTTATCATTATCTGAGCGCTCTGTACTGAAAATACCATCGAGTTCCTGATCTGCAACTAGACTTCCGTTTTCTACTTTGTCTGAATTTTCATCCAGTCCTATGAAGAATGTATTTACCCAAAAGTGAAACATTTTGTCCTGGGGAAGGAAAAAAAAAAGCACAAAGAACAAGCTTGCTTTAGTATTCACTAATGGTATATTGACTAATACATCATTTGGTGAAAAACAAGTAAGCAGCATCAAACATAACATTTTTGGACGTCGCCACATCACTGCGTACGTGGCACGCAAAGATGTTTTCACCAGTTCTCCTGGACCAAATTCTGCATTGATCAGAGTGAATTTTAACCCAGTAAGTTTTCAGAAGTCATTCCTAACTATAAGGCGGCTTTAAAACAATCATACCTACAAAAAAAGGAGATGACAGTAGGTCAAACAAGTGTGAAATCATTAATTAAAAGGCATAAAGAGATTTTTCTTACACGCAGCTTCCAAGCAGCAAAGACTAACAGACAACTTGGCAAATGAGCTTGAATGTGTAACATTTCTCATGGGACATCTTTCTCCTTAGCTTCCTGTGCACCACATCCTTCACGACCTCCAGAACCGCTGTTGATGACCATCATGGGGGGCTCTTCATGCGTGCTGCCAAACCAGGAGCAATAAATGGTTTTGCTGTTGGCTACGCGACGGCCGAACGTGAGACGTGGAGGAACTTCACGCCTGCAAGCTCTCGCGTTGGCCGCTGCATGGTACATACTGAAGGTGCTTGCAGCACTTCTCTAGCATTTGCTCCATGTCCATCAGGCAAGCGTAGACGCTTCCAACGTCGACTACTCTTAACAGGCTTGGTCTTCAGCAGTACATTGAACCCTTTGTAGCTGAAACTCACAGCTGTATTTACTGCCTCCTTGCAACTAAAGGTTGCTGCTTTGTTCCACTCGAGTTTTATGGCAAATGTTGGTCTTCCCACATTATTTGGTAAATTTTGCCTAAAGCTGGCATGGAGAGGATGACACAAAGCTGGCATGCGTCAGAACATAACATCTCTTAAAGCTACACAGGAACAGGATGTGGGACCAGCACCATCCAAGTTAATTCAGGTATTGTGCTTCCCAGCCAGGTCTAATTCCAGTTTCCTTATTGGAAAAATCCAAGACCTGCCCGACCTTCCTAGCTATAAACCTCAGCTGGCAACTGAGAGTATCAGAGAGAGCCCAGAAAAATATCCCATCAGGAACCCTCTCCTCCTGGGGGCAATTCTGCACCAACAAAACATCACAACATTTTCCTGAGCTGCTGGGGCACAGGGAGGAAAGGGGTAAAGAGATGGCCTATTGCTTAACTTGCATTTTCTTCCCTTCACAAATTAAAGTCTGTAGCACATGGGAGTATACAGAATTCAAAAGCGTTCAGGGAAACAACTTCTGTGCGTCTTCTCCTCCAAAGTTTAGCAGCCAAATTTGCAGTATTTTAGGAGAGAACACAAAATAGCTTACGGCTGGTGTGCACCCTGTCAGCACTAAAAGAAGCCCAAGCTTTAAGGAAGCCCAAGGAGAAAGGAGGAAGTTAAATATCTGTCAGAACTATTTCTGGTAGTTAAGCTGTTACCCCCTGCAACACATGTCTCCCCAGGACCTTTATGAGGCAGCAGTTTGTTTGCCAGAACATGATGTAAATGCAGGTGTCTTGGCATGCTACTCTGTTTGCCACGACTCCCAAGTCCCTTCAAGTCATCCTGTCTACAGCAATCACCAGATTTTTGTCAGGCACAACCTGCTCGTACACCTAGAGCTCTCCTTCACCAGCACTGCCCCAGAAACACGCTAAAAAAGGCACATCCTTGGGATGTGGGAGTAGAGCCTGATCAACTTGGGCAAATGGATTCACTCTTCTGTCACGCTGCAGCTCTGACAAGTCACCAAACTGTCTGCCAAGTATGAGTTTAAAGGGTTGCCTGATGAAGAAAGCTCAGGTAGGCAACCCTCCCATGAAGGGGGCTCCAAGGTTCTCCTCTGCCCAAAAGATGGAGCCCCTAAAGACACACAGTCCTCAGAAGGAAGGAGATGACTCCTGCTCAAGCCAGAGGAGATGCTCAGGTTGAGGAGAAACTCCAAAAGGCACCAGCCCTTCAGCTGCAGTTTCAACTGCACGGTTTCCAGGTGCAATCTGTGATGAACAGGGAGAGAAGGGAAGCCTGAGGCTGCTGTCTGCAGCACTAGGCATCTCTACGTACCACCTGCAGCCTCGACACTGCTGGAGATGCCCTTATTCCATGAGGAATCAGAGAAGGCAGTGAATTTGAGATCCCACCTCTTAAATCTATGGTGACTGTACTTACTGAAGCTTCGCATCTTCTTCAATACCCAACTGCAGAAGCAGCAGCACACTCAGGTGCTAGTCCTTGTTACCACAAATGATACCTCCAGAGATGTCAGCAAAAGAGAGGATGAAGCTGATAATACACTGCAGCAGGTGACACATGGGGGAAAAAAAACAAACCCTGGAAGATGGCTTAGGTCAAGAGAGCTGAAACATCCCTACGGGAAGACAGTGCCAAGGCCGACAACACGGCTGGATGCAATGCAAGGCCAGCAGAGTCTTGCCCTGCCTCAGCTTAAATCAGGTGGGGCAGAACCAGGAAGGATTTACTTGGCACTTACAGGTCAAGCTGAATTGAAACTGCAGGGCCTCAACTTTACTGATATTGTCTGCAGAGGACAAGAAAAATGATGAACTTCTCACCAGGCATCTTCTAACCTGTTGCCCTCGGCTTAAAAGCTCCAAGATATTCCATGGGAGATGACAAAGAAAGTATCAGTACTTTATCTTATAAACCAAGGCATGAATTGTACCTGTTTTTTACATGGAAAAAAATACTGAAGAGTATTGGACCAAGAACTCACAGACTGCTACCTAATGAATAGGCTTCTGAGAAAAAGTATTAGCTGGTGGCCTTTATCTTTTTCTGGGGGAGGTGTGAGAGGGGGAATGTTTTGCTTTCAGTTATACAGTAATCTGCCTTAAAAATCACAGCTATATTTCTTTTCATAAGCAAATCTCCTATCGGCCAATCTACACTGCAGTGGTAGACACCTGAAATAAAAGCTGATTTAACTGTAATATGCTGGCACATAACACTTATCCCTAGCTTGAGCAGTTTTCAGTTCTCAAGCTGACAAGAAAATAGACACTCTCACTCCATAGCCTGTCTCTGACTTGAGCCCGAGATCCAAAACCAGGATCTGCTGAGCCGTCAGTCAGGAGCTCCCATGTGCTCCCAAGAATTTCACACTGCAGAGAAGCCTGCAGGCACCCCATCACTTTGGAGCTACATCTGAGGGTTTCAAGACACTCTGAAGGCTTTCAAGGTTCTCGTCAACATCAATAACCAGAAGGAAAAGGCTTCAAGATAGGTACACAGATGCACACCAAGCTATCAAATCCTACCCATCAGAAATTTTTACACAAAACTAGTAACTCCACCTGATTCTCAAGCCATCTTGTTCCCCTTTGAGCAAGCTCACGGAGCAAACGGAAGCAGCTACGTCACACTGAAGGAGCAGCTCAAGAATACAGTGAACAAATTTATTAGACAAAAGACCACCAAAAAGGTGCAGTCTGACTGGCTGCTGCCATGTGAAACATTTTATCTTGGGAGATAAGATACAGCCATTCTCCAGTCTGATGCTCAGAAGGGATCAAAAAGTACAGGTTAATGTTATTTTCTTCATGAGATTTCTTACAGAAAGTTAAAATGTCAAGGAGCAGATATGTGATGCCTCTAGAAATGCACAAGAAAACTTCTTCAGCTACCTATAAATGTGCTAACAGAAGACCTTGGAAGAGCAAGAACCAGCAACAGGCCTGTAGTTCTAGCTTCTATAAAAGCATGAATAAACCAGAATCTCAGAAAAAACACTCCTACTCCTCCTAAGCTAGTCCTTGTAGCTTAGATGGTCACCTCAAAGAGACAGATCTTCTTTAAGACGCGAGAAAATCTCCATGGTGGAGGTCACTCTCTGTGGCTTCTCACTAATTGCTCCTTTTCTAGACGACCTTGGTCTACACAGACCCTGCTGCCCAAGTCAGAGGGGGCTAAACAGACAGAAAACGCTTGGGCAGATAAACCTGTTCAAATTGACACTGAGACAGGGTTTCTGCCACAAATACTCACCCCTTTGCCCTTCTGTCATTTCTGCCACTTTATTTGTCAAAAAGAAGGTGTGGAAAACGTGTCTCTGGTGCCAAAGCAAGGTGTCAGAGAGAGTATTTCACCAGTCCTCAATATTAATAACTCTAACTGGTAATTTTATGAGCCTGTTAAGATGCTTACACCTAGCAGGACCACAAACCCAGATGCCCTCAAATTTGTGTGTTTGCAATGACTCCAGTGCTCACAGCCATCTTCTTACTAGACGTGCTTAACCCCATATACCTCCTTACTTTTGGCATCAATTCTTACAAGGCTGACAGCACTTAGGAATTCAATCCAACAGCAGATTTTGAAGTAGATTATCAAGATGGCTTGTCCTAGCCTCACATTTCCTACTTAAAAACACAGTTTTACAATTCTCTGTATTGCATAGCCCTGTTGATCATCAAAGACACCAAATTTAACAGACAGAAGGAGAAAATATTCCCACTGAGAAACCCTTCAAACTTCCACAAGCACTAGCACATGACAAACACGCAATGGGAGAGAAAAAGAAATTACCAGTTGAACTACTTAAGCAATTTTGTAAGTGACCAAGCCCACAAGAGTGGGACATGCACACAGACACACATCTAGCAGGGACAGCTCTTCACACATGGTTGTAACAGACTGTGTGACCTTCAGTAGATCCTCTCCACCTTTGTAACATCCATTAAGGAGTGGACAGCACTTTACAATGAGTGGAAGTGATAAATACAAAAGGTAACATGCAAGCCAGTGTGGTTTCATCCTTGGTCTCCCCTGAGGTAGGTGTGAACTAGCTCCGTAAGCACCAAAATTAATGAAACCCAAATGATGAGGTGCTTGTCTTTGACAACTGATGGGACTCTGGCACCCAGGCAAGTCCCAGGTTCATTTCTTCTCCCTGCATCCAGGACACAAGCCTCACTTCCAAGCAGATCCTCCTCCCTGTTTGTCAAGGCGCTCTAGCTGGGGGGGGAGATGCTCCAATCGGAACCCAGGAGATGGCTGAGGGAGTGCAAAGGCCTTTCCACAAAGCGTGTAGGAACTCGATTATCTCCGAGATTCAACCAAATTTGACAGAGGGATCGATATCAGCCAGCAGCACACAGATATCAAGGTCTTACACGCCTGCTTTAACAAAATGTAGCGAGGAAAACATCTGGAGTTAACTTGCGCAGTATGCAAGCCTATTTTTAGGCTGAGAATGTTTCTTCCTCAATTAGATTACTCACTACTACCCTAACTACTGCAGAACATATCTAGTATAATTTTTATCCAACGTTTGCACTCAAACTCACTGAATCCTAAAATAGCCAGCTTTCATTTCGTGGTGGATTGCCTCCTTGGGAAAACGAGACAGCGAAGAATTAAAACACTGTGACCAGACATCACCAAAAAACAACCAACATCCCAACCCACACAGGGGCTGGCTTTAAATATTTTTGAGAAGAGCGAGAAAACCAACCTTTTTCAACATCTTGTTCTGTTTGTGGAAGAACTCCACTTTGATATCACCGCATACTGGCAAAGGTTGAGGGAATTCAAAGTACATATACTTGTCTTCACGTCTTGAGGGTCCTGAAGGGGAGGTGAATATCTTTACCTTTAGTTGGTACACCACAAACTGAGGATCTGCACGGCAAAACAAGAGGGTCACTTCGCAAGAAGTTTCTTAAACTGTCAAAAACACCAATGTTAGTTTCAGAATCACAACACCCATCCACTGCAGTTATTTTAAAATGTTGAGAAGAGGTATATTAAGCATTAAGCATTGCAATGCATCAAGAAAAACTTCACTGAATGTTACAGGAAACAACATAACAGATTTCGGTACTTTGTTATGATACTCTCAGCCTACCAGGGGCTTCCTAAAAAGTTGCTGCTGTTTTAAAAAGTTGCATTAAGAAAATGATCGTATAAAGCAACAACTTCTTGACTTTTCCTGGTGTATTCCTCTCCTCTCTACATTACAGCCATAGGTGAGGGTTTTGCTTGACCACGTCAGAACAGAACGATTTCTCCTCTTAGAGGAGCAGAACCATTACACAAAATGAGGACAAAATTTAATATTAATAAACAAACTGACCAGCACTGGCTATACAGTCCATAAACCCGTCCTATAAAACTCTATCACCAAGAGGAAACAAACAACAAAAAAAGCACCAGCCACAGGGCATCTTTGAGAATTCATTCTTCTGGAGTAACAGCTCATGTTGTGAGGGTTTTCATTGCAACTTCAGCAGATTTCTTTTTTGGAAACTACTAGCAGAAACCAGCAGGCAAGCCAGAAACATTACTGGGTTTTCAAATGAGCAACCAGTTAGGAGAAATCTTTCCGCGTTTAGCCCGAATTTCTCAGTTCATATCAGATCGAGACAGCTTTCTAGAGCCCGCTGAACCATATCCTGCCTTAGGCTGCAAAGCCGTCTGGAAACCACCACTGTAGAGCTGTGGAAAGTCAGTGCATCCCACACAAATCCTTGGAGCTGCGAAGCCCTGTTACCCCTTCGGCAGAGATACACGATGCCCGGTTTTCCGCTTGGAAAACCGAAGGAAGGTGATGAGGAAGGGAAGTTTAAACACAGTGCACTAGGAAATTCATTACCGCCACGGTCGACGCACAGAGATTGCACGTTGGGGAAGTCACTGGGATTTGCACAGAAGTGCAAAATGTTACGGTACGTCAGCGCTGAGCCCCTTGGTTATCACACCTTACCAAATATCTGCTTATCCTAACACACTGCTACAATGCTAGCATGCTGACAGCGTGAGCTGGACACACAAAACCACGATCACTTGGATTAAATTCATACATGATGTAGTGTGAAGCGCAGAAATCTGTAACCCCCACAGCTATAACCAAGGGGCAGAGGTTCTTCCCTTCCTCTGCCTGTAACTACAGCTAAACCTGACAAGATGCTTGACTGTTTCGGGGGTGTAACATGTTCAGGTAGTGACTCCTGAAAACATGAGGAGTTGGAAGGATGCAAGGGGATAGGTCTTAAGACTATCTGCCTTGGCAATCCTGCAAATTTTTGAACCCAAAGCATTTGAACACAGTCACCTGCTCCATGCGTTGGTCACATAACCAAATGCAGGTTCAAGCACTTCAGCGTGAGAGCGAGCAGAGAGCACGGGAGCACTTGATACTTACTGCAAGTTCCGCCGCTGAACATGGGAATTGTTTCAAACATCATCTTGTGAAACAGCAGTGCCACCGGTCTGTAGTCCAGGTGATTCTTTAGCAGGTAGCTATAGTAGTACACGTAGCGTCGCTGACTGGGAATCGTTACTCCCTAAAACAACAAAAAAATAGGAAAACAGACTTGAAAAGCAAATCAAAATCAGTTACTAGCAGTCCCTGACACAGCTTTGACACATTAGCTGAGAATGTAACATAGGACAAATAAACCAGGAAAACAAGGTGGCCGAAGAGCACAAAATAAACAGTTTATGTTGCATATACCTTTGCACTAGGAGAGCAGAAGGTCCCGTCCAACCTTAATCATTCTGTGGTTCTGTGGGGATGGTGGAAAAGGCAGAACACCAACTTCCCATTTATTTTTGCACAGATTTCCTTGCATCCATCTTACAAGCGACGAGGCAAAGAATGCAAAATCTCTCATCCATATCTTAAGCATAAGCATCTTTTTTTGAGGCTTAGCTTGGAGGGTGAAGCAGAAGGTGGTACCCGGATGCAACAGGAAAGCACCAATGCCAGACATACATTTCCGCAATGTTTGAAAGCAAAAGATCTGAGCTTTGCTTGCTAACACCCCAGTATCCAAGTGATGCACTATTTTATATTTAAAAATAGGTCTGTTTCTGAAGTGTTTCAGAAAACCAACCAAAAAAATCGACACAAATCCAAAGTGGAAAGTTGCAACAACAGCCTAATGAGCCAAACTGTTACACGAAGGGCTTTTCAGTTGAATCACAGCTCTGAAGTAAACACTTGCCGTGAGAACGTATCACCAAAGAACACTTTTATTACTGATCTTAAACCAATTTCAACGCCAAGCAAAGGAATAGTTTGAAAAGTTCTCAGATGATTTTTCTAGGAGACAGTGACAAAGATTAGAAATTGAGAGTCTATCATTTTATTCCTTAGAAAACATGTCAGATGGCTCATACTTGCCCATACAACTCCTTGCAGAGTTGGGAAGTATCCCTTCACTCTAAAGCCAAGTGTGAAATAGTAATAAACTGCAGAGGGGGAAAGGTTTTCAAATATATAAGTATATAACTAAAATATATAATAAAAAATAATATATTTAAATTATATTATATATATTAGATATTTTTATCTCCACAAACATGTTGGTCAGAGATCTAGAAGCCAGTATTTCTAGAAACTAATTTGTAATTGTAAAATGTTTCTGGTTCTACCCTCTGCTTCACCTTCCAGCAGCCATAAGCTCCAGGTGGCTGGACCACTTATAATTAGGTATCAATTCTATACATGAGAAAAAAAAATGTAGCTGGACACCTTTATTAAAAAAAAATGCTGATAATTGTCTCCTTCCCACTACAACTTCCTCTAAATTACACAGAAGACTTTCCCTATATGACTAGTACAACCAATTTCTCAGGTAGCCTTCCATGCTGACAGAGTTTCTTGGTTTGGGTGTCATCTCAGTAGTCATCAGATCCACTTTCTTTAAAGTTTTCTTTTTTTTTGTAGTACAACTTCCACAACTGAGACGACCTCAGCCTCAAAGCCAGCAACCAGACAGTGCTGCCAACCATTCGAGTAATCTGAGTAAAGTCACATACGTAGAAAATCCTCACTTTTATTCCCAGAAGATTTAAAAAAAGGGAAAACACCAAATATTTTCTCCTTGAGAAGCTACTTTTCCTCGCTACAACCCTCAACATTTTCTAATGGATATTAGACAGCTTATCCAGGGCGTCACAGAAGAACTGCCAGGTGCTGCTCTTGTCCTCCTCTTGCCATACAGTGTTATGAACAATAAACAGTTTTGGAAACAACGTTCCCACATTCCTATTATCCAACTGGGAGCGCAATGCTAAAGCTGCAGCCTCGGATTGAGGTTATGGCATCAGGTTTGACAGCGACTGTCATCTGAGCACGTCCACCAAACAGGGATCAAAATCCATCAGCTTTGACATGTCAGATATACTTGACCCCAATGAAAGAGTCATTTTGAGACTTCCTTACAAGAGGAGATTGGTTTTCATTTCTTGCTCAGCTAGGTTTAACTGCTGCTATCACCACAGTATCTCACAGTGCCCATCCTGAGGGAAAAATAGGTGACAAACCAGCTATTTCTATTTCTCTCTATTCAGTGTGGCTATTCAAAGGCTGTGCACCTTGAGCTTGCTCTAAATGAAGAAAATGTTGGTATCTAATTGAAGCTTATTATCCTTAATCATGCCTATCTTGACCCTGCAAGAATAAAAAAAGCATCAACTGGTCCCTGGCTGCATCTTTTGCTTTGCTTTTGGAAAGTCAGTGATATAAAGGTGTGAGAAAGTCAAGACAGGAGAGCAGCACCTGAGATGTAATACTGAAATATAAACCGAAATGAAGAAAAAAAGCTTGCAGTATCTACACTGGAATACCTCTATAATAAATATTATTTAAGATCGGGTAAATCACATACTGCCCACTGTCCAAATAAGGATAACCAGGTTACATGGGGATGGGAAAGGCAGCTCTTCTATAAGAGGCACTGAAACCAAAACAAAGCTGCTGGTCGCAGACAGCATTTACAGTAGAGCTAAACAAAGTTCTCGCTATTCCTGTTTACTAAATCTTCCCTTACCCCAAACATATCATTGGGGTATGAGTGAACACCTAACGGGCCATATCCTCGGAACACTCAAGCAAAGAAACACTACCCTCTTCAAGAAAAGGAACACTGAGACACCAAATGCTTTACCACGAATTTGTTATGCAATTTTTGGGATGACTTTTCAATAGTCTTTATCAGTGAGAGCGATCTGTGCTGTTTACTCATCACATTCCTCCTCACTATCACACACTCCTACAAAAACCCACTAAGATTTGGTGGGAAATCTTGACATCGTCTCCTTTCCTGTATTACATCAAAACTACCTTCTCTACACTGTAGAAAGTAACAGCTCCATCCTATAAAGAGAGCAAACTATGAACTGATTTACTCCTTCCAATGAATCGACAGCGAAATTCTCCAATTTCTGACCTGATGCTTCTACTCCCAAGAGCCTTCAAATGCAAAAACTCCACTTACTAGGTCTGCACACTGTGAAATTAATACTTTATGCAAATATTACAGGAACTCCGAGTGCTCTGTACTTGAGTAGGCTGAAATTGGCCTGCAGGGATGATCTCCCTTGGCTGCTATAACACAGTGAGCAAGGAACTGATGGCAGAGGAGCAAGGGAAGCCTGCTGAGATGACCTTGAAAGGCAACTCAAAACATCTAGAGAGGACTTGAAATAAGGAAGGTAGGTTCCCATTAACGAGGCTTGATGGTGCCCAAATGATTCAACGTATAGTTACTAAGTCCGTCCTTACTACCAGCAAGGTCCTAATTGAACGTTACTGCAGCCACCAGCATCACTGCTCTGAAATGAGATCTTCCCGTTTCTTTTCCCGAGGTGCAAGCCAGAGAAATTAAACAGCACAGGCTTCGAGGCAGCCAACATAGGGGTCTAACTGCCCTTTCAGTGCAAAGGGGAATCCCATGACGGCCTGGCTGTGCTCTTCTGGAAGGGACATTCAGCTGGAACCAGCACCTGAATGACGAAGCATCTCGTAACACCACCTCCAAAGTTGGAGGAGCTGAGGATCTGACCAGCTCTTCCACTCAGGCCAACTGTGCTAGAATAATCCTCTTATTGGGCTGGAAATGCTGAGTGAGAAAGTTCACTCATCCACCACCCATCTGATGCAAAACAAAGCAGAATGCCCTTTCAAAGGCCAGAATAGTATTTCTGGATAAACTGTCCTGATCTTCTTGAGCACGAGACTGAAAAAAACACACAATTTCAGTATTGCAACTGATTGTCTTTGCTGCTTAAGAGAGCTTTTTAGCTTAGAAAATCTGCACTGATCCAGTAATGTCAAAGCTAGAGCAAACCATTTCTAAACACGTTTGACCGCTCAAATACACCGCAGCTAGGAAAAGCACCAAGATACAAGCAGGAGAACGGAAGAACAGAAATACTCACCTTCTTGTCTCTGGTCCTTACTTCCCCATAGAAATCTAGGGCTTCTTGAGCTTTTAGAAACTTGCCTCGATGTAACAAATATGCACATATCATTACACCAGTTCGTCCCTTTCCAGCTTTACAGTGGATTGCTGCAACATGATTGTCATCTTCACTTAGCCATTGGTCAAGGTCTTCGCAAAAGGGTTTGATAAGCTCTAGCTGTGGTGGGTTATGGTCTTCAAAAGGGTACTGTGCAACTGCAAAGGCAAGAAATAGCTTATGGAAACCTCCGAGGAACATTTCGGGCAAGCTCAACCAGACAGGTCAACTTTGTGACAAGCATGCAAGGAGAAATTAATGCTCTCAATAAAACCCATCTTACATTATCCATCTGTGAATGCTGATGCTATGGCTATTCAACAGTGCACCGCATATTAGAGGCACCACAGACATTTCTCTAGTAATAAATAAGCAAGCAGGCTGCTACACGAAGAGACCATTTTACAGTACTGAAATGAGTGGCATATGCTCCGTATCTTGCATCTCTTTCTGATGATTTAAGGGTATATTGGCACAAAGAATAGCCTGGTGCCAACACGTTACTCTAGCAGTAACTGAGCTGCTTGCTCAGAGAAAACAGCAAACTTCCTATTTAAAAAAAAAAAAAAAAAAAAAAAATGGTAATCAGAAAAAGGAACTCATGTAAGGCAACTATATTATCTGTGGGTTTTACATGTCAGATCAACCAATGAACTCATCCTTTTTTCATGTATACACACACACTTTCCATGTAGAGAGGTACAGAATTTCAAGTTAGCATGCAAGACAAAATGAAAACTCAAAAAAGGCAAAATTCTTGACCGATAGACTTGGGATCTTGTAAGAACCAGAACTTCTAAAGCCTGCTTCATTTAAATATTCTCAGTTAGAAACACCATTTCCTTTTCTGGTCTAAAACTGAATACATTTCATTTTTTGGCAAGCACTTGTATTTGTTTCGTAAGTACTACTCTCTTGTCGCACATGCAAGGCTCCTTTTGATGAATCCCTGGGGACTTAAAAGAGCAGAGGTGAGAGATGAAGTTAGGGAACTGCTAAATCACTGCAGCAGAAGTCCAAAGCCTCCTGGAGGGAACTGCAAGGACAGTTTGTTCACTCACAGTACAGACCATCCACTTCAACTTCTAGGAGACCAAAAGGGAAGCCTGACAGAGCTTAGTTAAAGAAGAACTTTGTTAAAGAACCACCAGAGCTTAATGAGTATAGACCAACAGTTCTTCCACATGGAAGATCCTACGACTCCCCAAACAATCCCTGGATGTCAGCTTATACACGCTTCAATTTTTTCAATAGATGCAGAGACAGGAGTTTACTTAAAAGGTGCTCAGAAAAGAAACTGTCGAGGAGCTGCTCCAAACTCATCTATGCCACTTTGATTCTACCTTAGTGACATCCAGAAATATTTCTGTGAGGAAGAGATGCAAAGCAGTCCTGGAAGAACAGCCAAAAAAATCCCAACTAGCAGTAGCTCACTGAAGATGTCCTCCAAGTCAAACCTTGCAGGACCTTCTGCAAAGAGTAAAAGAGAAGCCTGTAAAACGGATCCCCTGCAAGGATGGAAAAGGACTGAGAATTGGGAAATGATCCTGAAAAATGTTACGCCGCATGGTCTGGAATGTAGAGACAGGAACCTTCATTTAGCCAACACTGAATGAAGCATACAGCAAGGGAGACTGCTCTGACTCCCTCTCTCCAACCTCCTAGAAACAGCAAGAAAAATCTCAAAGCACTTAAAAGAAAAAAATAAAAAAACATAGCAAAGCAGAGGCCAATTTTCAGCATGGAAGGACTTCAGAAACTAAACAAGCCGTAGTCAAAAAGCTACTGTCCAAAGAGAGTGAAGACCTTTCAGTGTCTGGTTTTGAATTTGATGCTAGAATCTCCAGTTGAAGTCTGAACTAGTATCAGGTTTCACACTAAGCATACAAATGAGAAGTAACCCCCTGGAAATTAATTAACTTCCCAAGATATTAAGTACAACTGCTGTTCTGCTAAGGAAAGAGAAGTTTGAGTCACAGATTTGGTTATCTGAGGTAACTAATTTGGGGGATGAAAAAGAAAAATGAAATACATAGCTTCCTACAACTTGTTGTCTTACACAGAGGAACCATGAAAGGTTCTGTCAAAGCAACAGCGTGACGTGAAGAGGAGCTATAAACTCACAATGCAGAGATGCTCCTCTGCACAAAGAGTAAAGGTAAGTTGAATAAAGGTGAGTCTGTACTTATTACCTGGGGATGTAACACCAACAAAAGCAGCATCTCAACTGGGGTACGAGGATCTGACCAAAAGCCTGTCATCCACCTGATGGTCAGATGATGCAAAAGGTCTAATTCTAGGAGTCCCTAAAAGTATTTATTTTTTTTTTTTTTAAAGCAGCTTAAGAGTTGCCCCAGATCTTCAAAGAACTTAGATGAACAGTGGCTTAATGTTATTCTTCATCTTTATTCCAAATTGATTATTGCATAAAAACGGGCTTTGCTCTAAACCTCACAGCTAGGTTTTGCCATAAGTTTCTCCATCAAATTAAACAGAGACCTCCGTATAACCCAGTCTGCAAGAGTTCTTGAAATCAGGGTATTTCTCTTTGATTGCCCCATTAGGTCTTGATCTGTTTAAGTGCCTGGATCATGTTTTTTTTAAAAAAAGCATCAAGAACACAGCAAGTTTCTCTAATGAAGAGTTACTTGACACCATTCCCCACTCCCAACTGACTGTCCTCCACTACTATTGAGCAGCTTTACTTATTCCTTCATTCAGAAACGTGCACACACACATGCGCATGATAATGGAAACTTACCTCTGCAGTTAAATTTGGCGGTGTCGTAATGTCTTTCAGCACATCTAAAAAGAAAAGAAAAAAAAAAAAATGCATGAAAGTTCAAGATAAGTCTCCTGGACACTGCTGCTGTCACAGCTTGAAATACAGATCAACTTAAAGAAATCCAAATATTCCCATCACTATTATGATTTAAAACTATGTCTAGATGTTACACACAGGAATCAAACTATTCTTTTGCAAATGCATTAAGCTGCTCAATAAAATATCAGCAATCCTACCGGAAAACCATTACTTACCCTACAGTAACTGTGGTCCATCAGCGTGGTTTCGTTAGTGTGGATCTCAACACAGATATTAATGCAACATGATACATACTTTTTTTAACAGAATAGTGTTACTCTTGCTGGGTTTATGCTCCCATAAAAGCACATAAAGAGTAGATGATGGGGACCTTCATCCAAATGACTCTGAGCTCAGACTACCCTTTAAGACACCTCGAAGACAACATGGATCTCTCCAGGGAGTTGACAGACATCACCAGGTAATAAAATGAAGACTATCACCTTGCATCAAACAGCAACTGGGATACTGCTCTCTCCAACATGGCTTATGTGCTTGAAATTAGGTCAACTCAAGCACCACCACACAAAATAAATCAGGCCAGTCAGCATGCTTCCTCCTCACAGCAGGCTCACTGCTGAAGACTCTAGAGTTGCAAGGTCTGTCTTGCCACTCCAGAAGAGACAGAGACTCCAGCTGTCTCACAGCAAAGTAAAACACACTGTTTTACTCCTGTATAAGCTTCAGTAACCAGGCGTAAAGATCAGGAAGGCTCCAATACAGTGGGAACAGCATGTTTTAAGGAAAGGAACTAAACTACGTGCTGGGAAGGTGAGGGAGAAGAAGCCAAAAACAAGAGGGCCTCTCTGTCACCTTTGGGCTGCTCTCTGCAGGAAAGATGATGTGTCCCTACAGGATGCAAGCAAAAATACAGTTCAGAAAGGAAAAGAGAGAACATTTCTTCCTCAAAATTCTCAACTGGAACAAAAGGATTGGAAATCATTTCAATAGACAAAATACATCTAGGTTTCCTGCTCTGATTATAGCCTACTATTGGCATAGAAATATCCACGCTAGTTCCAGGATAGGTACCAAGTTATCTTTACTTAATGGAGTATGTCATGCCCACAGTCTTTGGGATCACATAGGGCATTCTGGACATTTTCAGACATGCAAAGCTTTCATGACTGCTCCTTGGAACCGGAGCCACTCTTGCACTGCAAGCAGCTTTGTCCAGACTTGCACTCCATGGAAAGAAGCTGATCCTCCAGGATTGTTCATGTGTGCTCTGTGCTTTCCTTCTTCCAGCTTCTCCAGGATTATCTGCCTCCCTGTCTTTGTTTTGGAAAAGTCTGACCAGAATCAGTTTTTAGGGCTCTGATCACATCGCAGATGCTCTTGGTGAATCAGAAGCGATTACTGCACAGGAGGAGCTGGCAGATAAGACTCCAAAAAAATACCACGAGCAAAAAAAAGTACCTGCACTTGAGTCTTCAAGAAGAAAGATTAGATAGAGCCACCCAAGATGTAGTCATCACAGCCAGAAAAACCACCAGTCACGCTGAGCAAAGGAATAGTAAAAGATAAAACCCCCCAAAGCACAAAAACACCCTATCAGTTTTGAACTGAACAGCAACTTGAAAGCCGTAAAGGATAGAAACCAGCTTTGGTGACACCAGGGATAAAGCGAGCCACCCTTGATGCCCTCCTATGGGCTCTGCACGCACAACAGGGCAAACTGAATTAGGGTAGCAAGTTTAAAGCAAGTTCCTGCTTATAACCATGGTCTCACTTCAGGCAGGACTAAGGGCAAAGGACAAGACAGTAGCCAAAACCCAACCCCACATCCACAAATACACAAAGCATGAGGACGAGGAAACCCCCAACTGCTCATTACAGGGTCTTCCTTTAAATACCTGCCTGCGCGAAAGGTAAAAGAGCCTATTTGAGGGAAAGGGAGAAGTGACGACTATCACAGAGAAGATGACAATTTGGGGGATGCTCAAGGGTAGGAGATGAAAGTGGAACGACACGTTAAAATAAAGAGAGAAGACAGAGAAAGAGCAAAGAGTTCCACACAGCCCTTGCAAGGCAAGGGTTCAAAAGCAGCTTGCTTTGGGGAGGAAAGCAAAAGTCCATGTTTGATAAGTGTATTTTCTCTTGGGAAAATTTTGATCTGTGGGTTAATATAGAAACCTGGGGTAGTTTCCCTCAAGACTGTAGCATTTATTAAAGCAAAACAAGGTTGCTAGAACATAGGGTAGAAACTTCTCAACATCACTCCCCCTCTTTCCGTAGCTACTTACTGAGAGGCAGAGAAGTTTAATAAAACTCTTACAAATAAACTAAAGGAAGTATCATCTCATATGAAAGAGTTTTCTGTATAGTTTTTAAGCTGGAAAAGGTCATTTTGTTATTGAGCCATATCAAAATTGCCCATCGGCTTAATTTAAACGAATGTGTTTGTTACAAATCCTGGCCTGTCTCATCCCACTCCAGTCTCTGCAGACAACTTTTAAAAGCTTTTAAACCAGAATTCCCTTTCTCAGTTTCTAGTATCACTTCACTTCTACACCAGAAACCAGATTTGCTCATGCAGAATTCTTTATCTTAGAGACATATTTAAATACATTAAAAAAGACATACAGTGGAGATTACAGTACGGAAATACAAGAAATGTATTGGACTATTGCAATTTTTCTATTAATTGGAGATATTTAGAAATTCATATATTAAAAAAAGCCTTTACAGTTCAGAAAATATGTTTTACGTGTACGTTTTTGGGTTTTTTTCTCTCAAAATGAGGGGTTAAAAAAAAGAAGAAAAAGAATAAATCAAACAGAACCTGTCCTTCTATATCCATTGGCATTACCAAGTCACTTAGTACAAAAGAAGTTTGGCCAGGATAACATATTAAGACAACCAAGAGAATAAATAAAATAAATAATAAATAAAAGGGATTTTATTTAATAAGAATGTAACATGGACAGTTTTCTGCAAAACTCAATTTACAGAGGAAATCATGACACTTCTAAAACTGAGAAACCATAAAGCTTATATGGAGCAATAGCTTATCCAAAGCACTAAGAACAATATAGAAGTAAACGACTTGGGTACTGATACACTTCTACAAAAAAAATAAAACAAAAAGAAACAGAAAACACTCATTTGGTTATTTCTTCACTGTAGACAGTAATACATTAACAGAGAGCCTGCTGTGAATTACTTTTCACTCCTTCATCACATGGAATGAGCCCTAGATGGGCTAGGTGCCAAGTCATTTAAAGGCGTTCAAGTAACACGAATATCCGCCAGCATTTTATTTAACCTTACTCAGCTGCACTGAATGAAGTAACAGTGCTCTCCATCGGGCTTAATTGCTTTAAGAAATCTGCAAAACATCTCCTAGTCTGCTTCCGTACAGAATCAAGTCACCTGCACCCATAAGCTATTTTGGGGGTTATTTAGGAAAGAGCAGCTGGGAAGGCATACTTACAGATTGTATATCTTGTAATGGTTTTTATGCTTTGAATCCAAAAACCTTAAAAAGAAAGAAAAAAGACCATGTTATAAATACATATCACAACAGCAACCTTCGTTCACAGCATCATCCAACACAGGCACTTTGGCATCCCAAGTTGCAGCTCTTATTAGCCACTGAAACCCAAGCACGGTGCTAAAAGATATCCTGGGTTCAAGCAGAAGGAGCAAGACCACTTTTTCCACGCTCACACTCATCTCTCTGCCAACTCTGCAACAAAAACTTCCCATAGAGAATCTTCCGAGAGCCCAACTTGCAAAAATGATTCATCAAAACTCGCCCCGCTTACATACGATGCGTCACCTGGCACTAAGCAAGAAGAAATCACATACAAATGTTTACCCTTAACATCATCAACAGTGTGTATCGGCACATCAGCCAGAGGGAATTTAATTAGCCATGACAGAACATGCTGTTTGCATCGAAAAAGAAACCCTAGCTGCTAAAATCCTGGAAAGCTCAAGCAAAAAAACATCCCGAGCTCCGGTTATCAGGCGCCCTATTCCCAAAGAACCTAGAGAACTTTGTGGTTCAGTCGAGGTGTTGAAATAAGACCAGACATGGATGCTCCTCGTGTGGTGCTCAATGCAAGATTCCATGGCATCCACAAAAATACTGTGCTGTTACTGCTGAGGTCCTTCTTGAGGCACCCAGAGAGATGCGGGAACATGGGGGACAAGGCAACTTATCCCAGCAGATGTCCCCAATTGTTTAAAGCTAAGCCAAGTATGAATTTTCATGCAAAATTTCTCCAGGTTGTTTCTATAAGGACTAAACTCGACTCAAAAGCACAAGTAGTAGAAGACAAGCAGCAGGAAAGGCAACCCTTGTGATACATTACCCGCCGACCTATCCAGATATGGCCTATTCGGAAAAAGCTGGCAAGCAAAACCCCTTGGCTCTCAACCAACAGTGCCGAATTTCGAGCACGCCCAATTTCTGCACAAAAACTTCCCCTAAAAAGTCCCAGGCCGAAACATAAAAAGTCTAGGGAAGCTGATGAGGTCCTGCCAGTTACTGCAAGCAGGGAGCACAGGACAATTTTGTGCATTTGGGGGTTTGAAAACACGGGACAACGTTAACACGTTAGCAGCCAGATCCCCATAGCCACTTGCAACTCTTAATAAGTTTATTTAGTTGATGACACTGACTATTGCTCAGAAAGACGTGTTTCTGTTGACCAAGACAGCGTTTATGGACAACTTGAGAAATTCTGGGTAGTAGCTGCCTTTCAAAAGCCCAATTTACAAACTGTAATACGCACTTGGCCAGGAAAACCAAGAAAACATCATTTCCCTTCACATGGGAGCAACTGAAATCACTACTTTGAACTGAGAAGGTTCACAGACTTGAAGGGCCTTCAAAGACCACTGCACTTTACTGCTCATTTGGTTAGGCCAACATAATACAGCCAATTGCCAGGATAACGCATGCGGAGCCAGTGCTGCCTGAGAAGGACACCTGGTGGCACCTCAAATCACAAATAAATTGAGAAAATAAAAAATAAAGTCTTACCTTACTACATCATCGATGTTGTTCCGGTACACTCCTTCAAGCCTCTCTGCCGGAAAACCCATGGCAATTATGTTTGGATAAATATCTGAACAGGCAAGTTATGGAAACGTTTTTAAAATAGGTGGAATTACAGAAATAGTGGAAAATGGGGGTCACAAAAATGCATTTATGTACTGCTCTTAGGAAATCAAAGCAACAGCTCACAGCAGCTCCCATACGTGCCCAATTCAGCTTTAGGAGTTAAGTAATAAGGAGACTTTTAATGTAAGTTGAGAAAAAAGTTGGGAGAGAAAAAAAAAAAACACACTGGCATCAGATGGGAAATTATTTCAATTAAAATCTTATGTGATTGAACTGCAAACTGTTCTAAAATAACAAACGAGGCAAAAGCCCTAGATGACTTAAAAATACATATGCCACACACAACAGCAAAATGAACAACAAATCTGTATTTCAGGCATGGAAGCCCTGAAAACACTATAGAAATAGCAGCTTTTTTCCCCTTTCCATGACTTCTACATATGGGACCACTATAGCAGCTACTAAGGTGGCTCTGAATGCCTAAATGGGTGACACTTCAATAAATGGAGATTTAGGCAATCTGAAAAAGATTCTAAAACTTGCTTATTTAAAAACATACCAATCCCCTACTTCTGGCCAAAACTTCTAATCATTTATTCCGAGGTAACTGTATTTCACACAAGCAAAGCACTATAACCGGAGGTGAAGAAATCTCTTAACACAAAGGGAAAAAATAAAGCACTAAATAAAAAAAATTAATTAATATTATTAACATACTCCTCCTTGGCCTAACTTTGGGAAGAACAAGAGCAAAGTGCAGCAAGACTGATGTCGGCCCTGCTCCAGAGGATCCTTTCAACCAAATATGTCGGGAGGCTAAGGACAACCTTTAGTTTTAAGTTTAAAATACCAGCATTATAGCAACGTGCCAAAAAAAGGCAACCAGTAGGTGAGAAGCAACTGCAGCAGCTGCCAAGAGACCAACCTGCAAGTCACTTGTGTGAACAGTCTTTGAATACTCATGCTGAATATTCAAATTATTTGTATGCTGCTTCTCTCACCTAAGTTAAAAAGGGATTTCCAAAGAAAAAAATGAAATAGGGTGCATGACACACAAAGTACCTTCTTGTGCCGTGGCAAGAAATCCCATGAATCCATCTAAGTCCTTACGCTGGAGCAGCCCAGCCCAGGTTCATTGACTAAAAGACTTGAGACAAAAAGGTTAAGAACCAACTACAAAGATTTATGTTTTCTACTTAAAAACCTGGACCTAACATTTACTGCACAATAAACCAAACCCTAATATATATATGTGTGTGTGTGTATAAATATATATATATATATTTTGGACTAACAAAAGATAACTTAGGCACATGGCAATTACAATGAAAGCTCTTATCTTGAGAAAATTAAGTTGCTTAACTTTCTGAGCTTGTGATCAATTTGGATACAATCAAACCACATAACTTAAACTTTGAGCTTCACTCTGAACTTATTTTGCTCTGCAAGCAGCCTGCACCTTTTTGTTAAATTAGCAAGAGGTGTTGTATAATGAGCTGGGTATTTACTGCTTTATCAGTTATTACTTGCCGCAAGCATAAGAAACCAGTTATAAATCATGTACACCTGCTCTGAGCTTATTCCCAAAGAGCGAATTACCTGGCTTTTCAGCTAACATACCCAACTGCTCCCTTGGTCCCAATTTCCAAAGCTTGCATCCACTGCCCGTTCCAGAGCATTTGCTCTGAAGTCCCTCCGTTTGCATCCCACGATCAACAGCAAGGGTATAAAATTACTGAGCACTTCTCCATAAAGGATAGGCATTTTACACTAGCAACATGGGTAAAATAAATCCAGTTTGACACACAGCATGGAAACTTCAGCTTTTGCACCAAAACTCCAGTGTCTCGCAGGGCATTTGCTCTTCCACATGGAAATACAAGCGGCACAATCCCATGCTGGAGCTTAACCAAGTTCAAGAAGTTCAAGTCAAAGCTTTAATTCCTACCTAGCACTGCACAAAAGGTTTGGAAAGTGCCAGCAGCACAGCAAACAGTTTGCAACTGGAAAATAAAAGAGAGCATGTACTGATTTGCAGATATCCATTAAATAAAAGGTCTGTAGGCCTTGACGTTTTTAAAGTGGGCGAATAATTTCTTTAGAACGGGATTTCCAAAAGAGAGATTGAGATTTTGCTCTTCACTACCGAGTCAAGACTTCTTCCAAGGAACCTGGGAGCCAGGGCTCATATTCAAAGCAAGAAATCTGAGTCATCAGGAAATTCGTAACACCCATCATTTTAGAATACTTGATCACATCAGAAATCTGGAAGAATTGTGGTTTCTCCTATGTAACACGTTTGTTATAGACTGCAGCCTTGCTCAGCTTGTTTTAGGTCCAGGGAAATGAAAACAGTTAAAGCCTCAGCCATTTACTGAAGCACCTCTGAGATATTTTCAGCTTAAAAAAGTTAACCAAATTGCCATGAAGCATTGAAAATTTGAAGCAGACCTTGGAGATTAAAAAACATCATTAAAAACAGCCAAGATAACTCTTTCTATAGAGCCCGATATGTAGAAATGGTTTCATTTGCTTTTAAAGCACTCAATCCTTACTCAACATGGAAGTTCAGATTTCTAGTTAATTACTATCATTTCAAATAAAACTAGATGCGTTGATTCACCACGTACAACAGCCACAAACTCAATGCTGTCCTTTACTCGAGTTCATACTTCTTGCTTACTGAAAAACAGCATATTCTGCTCTCCATACCCAAAGAAACTCCTAAGGAAAACACTCAACAGCTTGTCACGTTAACCATCGAATGCTACAACAAGAAAAATGATGATTCTTCCATACTGAAGACATACCAAAGTAAAAATAATAACAATAAAAATCCATGCATCACTTCAAGAACATCCCATCTCTAACCTTGTTTTAGAGACTTAACAAGATACTGTCCTTAATCTCTCAAAATCATTCCCACATGCTAAAGATGATGCGCTTTCAAGTGGCTCCAAGAAAAAAAAAAGAAAAAAAACTCCTGGATATTAGGCGAATCGGCCTTTAAACCTGTTTTTAAAGGTCTCTGTCAGTATATTTACATGAGGCTGAGATCAGATTAAAGGAAACGGGGTACACACTCATTTTTCCTTTAGCATATTTATGCAAACAAATTTTTACTGTGCTGGTTCTTTAGGATGAGTTAATTCGGGAGAAAAATCAGTCTGTTTTTTCCTAAGAGCAGAAGAGTGCCAAAAAAAAAAAAAAAAAAAAAAAAAAAAAAAAACAAACAAAAAAAAAAACCCACCATACTGAAATATTTCCAAATTCTCAAGTTCTTAAAAAGAGAGCTGCAAAAAGACACAGCTAAAGCCTTCCCTGTAAGCAACAACAGTCTCGATTAAACACTGGTGCTTCAGTCAATAAGATTTCCAAGGAACTTTATATATAAAGTCCTATTTCACGCCAGTCTAAACAAGTGAGCTGGACAGTTCTTATAATCCACTCCTAAAACACCCAATCCTCTTTTTGGGTGAAAACTGCTGTTGATTTTGCTCTGCAAACCTTCAAGTTCTGCAGCCATCGCCAGCCTTGGAGAGTCACAGGGCAAAGGAAACCAGTTTCTAGCCTGGGGTGGTCAAGTTGTCAACCGCTGCCTCACCCCCGACTCGAGAGCTGCAGCGAGGAGCAGGGGAACAACGTGACTTTGAAGTCTCCAAAAGTCGCTTTGTTCTCTCGGTTTGTCCTCAATTTTGAGGAACTTCGACTTCAGTAACTATGCAACGTGGTCTAGCAACACATCTGCTCTTACCAGCTAGGAAACGCTAGCGTGCTAACCTCAACCCTTTTAACTCCATCTTAAACAAGTCCGTAGAGCGACGGCGAGGAAATAAAACCACCCTTCTAGCTGTTCAACAGCTTGACGGCCTGAAGCTACGAGAAGAGCGTTAGTAAAAGTGCCCACGCTCCGTTCTCCAACGGATTTAAGCATCCTGACAAATGGCCAAGCTCTTATTAGTGCCATTTTCTTGACAGCATCCCTACAAAATAGGGCACAGGAAAACAGGTCTAGCCAAATCTAGGAAAGTTCCCTAGAATATATGTTATTAGCCCATATATATTTAAGCAGGCTGCGCTTCTATCAGCCAGGATGAAGCATAAAACGAGTTTACTCTTTTGCTATGGTGCTGGGTAATCAGGAAGCATCAAGGAAATGAACAGGAAGAAAGTTCTTTGGAGTAAAGGAGGATTCCTCGTAGGCAGCCAGCTGCACTTGCCAACTCCACCATCTGTGCCTTAAAGGAGGAGAAAAGAGACCAACTCAGATGTGGCCGCAAGAAGCATTTTATGATTTAGAAGAAATGTGTTTAACCCCTTCACACTCAGTATTTTGTCGTTGTTGGCCTTGGATCGCAAACCGAGAGAGCAAGATTTGCAGACAGTCACTGAACAGGGACAGGACGTGACAAGAGCTGCCCTCAACATCAAGAAAAAGGTGAGAATAAACAGCAGCATAAAAGGACGCAACAGCATGTGACACTATGTAAAAATATGACACAACAGACAGAAACTCTCCAAGTTAAAACCCAAGAGTAGAGCATTAACTCCTCATTCAACTCCAAGACCTCGCACTTCACTCCAAGACGGTATTTACAGTGCTGAAAGGAAACAAAGTCCCCAGCAAGTTGCTGCAACAATGTCTAGAGGTGAAACTTAATCTCTGCATCTCACCTCTTGATACCTAACCCAGCATCCTCACTAGCTACAGCAAAAAAGCTGCAGGAGGCCAAGAACTGAACCAGCTGAACGAGGCTGAACATCTAGGTGTCCTCCAGGTGACACCTTGATGTTTGGTGCATCCTCTCTGCTGCTAAGTAGGATGTAAAAGGAGCTCGTCTTTTCCAGCTCGATTTGAGATATTTTCACTGCCAGGGAATGGCCCCAGCACATGTTCTCCTTACGCTGCTACCTTTCACAGAGTCTCCTTTAGAGTATTTCCTAAGCTCAAACACCCCCATAATAATAATAATAAAAAGGATTTTAATCAGTAAAAGAATTGGGCATGGAGAGTCACTTCGTTGATATTTACTGACAGGAAGCAAAAGAAATTGCTCAGCGTCAACTTTACCCGAGTCGGAAAGGACATTCAAAATTTCCAGCAACAAGGGAATTTGAAAGAGTTAGTGGTCTGGAGGACAAATAAGTTGCAGCAAAAAAGCTCTGTGAAACCTCTTTTTTCTTTTTTTTTTTTTTTGTTTTTCTTCCTCAATTTAATTTTTTTAATTGATTTATATCAATTTGTCGCCACTAGAAACCTTACCCTTTTTTCCTCCTGAGCAGGGAAGGGGAATGTAAAAACAGGCAATGCAAGACAGAGCCACCCCAATAAATTGTTTCTCAACCAGCGCAGAGTGAATGATTTTCATTCAACTCTAATGAGAGTTATTATTTTCCTCCTCTAAATGTTAGCAGGCACACAAAAAAGGATGTGACTTCTTCCAGTCGTCCAGTAGCAATCAACCTGTTCAATCCTATCCACACATGTACCCAGGCTAGGCAATGAATAAACTCTCCAAAAATTACACATGCAATTAAAAGCTATCATCCCACATCCACATGGAGGCAGAATTAAGTTTGCAAAGACACTTCTTAAGTCCTTCGCTACAAAATCCAAATATTAAGCAGTTTTGGGGCCATGGAGCTGTGACTCTTTAAAGGGAGCAATGCCAGAATTCGCAATGACCATCATCCTAAAGGCACTGAGCCCACTGCTCTCACTACGTCGCCTTAAAAAACATCTTTATTAAGATAATCTAGATTTATATGGTACATACAGGGCTTAACTGCATGATTACACGACTTCTTCACATGTTTTGGCATAAGGGTTTTCAAAACTCATTTTGCCAATAATATTATTACTGAAGAATATGGTATTGATTGCTTCCACTACAGCAAAGAGGATTTGGGTGTCAAAACCATGCCATGAGGAGAGAAGCGCAAGATTTAATCCCCTTGCTTTGGGGAGAAATTAGGAAAGAAAAACTCAACTCCCCTACACAGTGTTTTAACGCATCACTTAGTAACTGAATCATCTTCCAAACTCATCATCCTTCCTTGAGATCCATGCGTAACAGGTGTGAAAGCCAAACAAGTTCCTAAGCAAGCAGACTCGAGCACTCAGCGCTGACCCATCCATCTTTAGAACACCGAGGTCCTCTCCAAACTCTCCCACCACCATCAGCAAAGACAAATTTCCCCAAGGGCTTCCAGTGACAACACATTATCAGCATCATGGTAGAAGAGCGGAAGACTTGATTTTTCCCTTAGAAATCGGAGCACCCACAAACGGTACCTGTTCTAGTAACACCTGCTCATCCTTGCACTTGATGCAGTTACCTTTTTAGCAACGTTTAAAAGAAAAGCTTTGGGCGTTCAGAAAATTACACATGCAGCTAAGCTGGCAAAGACTTCCATAAAGATCAGCCTCAGTCTCACTTTTTTGGTTTTCCTTATTTGAGAAATTTGTCCTAAAGTCTTCACGTAACTTCTACCCATTTCTCTCAACGTTGGGCCGTGCCTTCACAGCAGAGCGACACGCAGCCGGGCATCGGTTTGCGGCTCCTGTTGATTTAGGAGTGTGCGCAGTTATTTTTTAACTTGGTGTTTAGCTCATGCAAACAGTACCCAGTCGCACCACACATCGATTAAAATTTTCTGGCCATTCAAGATGAAGCCAGTGCCACCTTTAAGAAAGCACAAAGGGATGAGCTATGATTTTTTTGAGCATTTTTAAGCCCTTCTTCCAGGAGAGAAAGGGGGCAGAAAGAAGTTGGGGTTTCTTCAAATGGATGCAGACAGCGTTGCCCAACCCTACTTGCTAGTAGGTTTTTTGTGTGTCCGTAGGGTTCAGCCATCAAATCATTCACAAACAAGCACGTGCCATGGCAATACGACAACACTCTTCTTGAGGGGATGAGGGGAAAACCATGCCATCATCCGAATGGTCTGTCTTTAACTTCAAGTGAGAAAACGCATGAAAACACTTCCAACTATCAATACTTTGCTTCCTCCGTCTGGACGGTTCAAGAATCTTTGGTGAGTACAGAAAGAGTCGTTTTCTACAGGGTCAAGATAGGGCTACAGCAAGTAGGTAGCTAATTAAAACACTGGGAAGTCCCCAGTAAGAACCACTTTACTGCTATTTAAATAAACTCTTTTTCAGAGGAAAAAGACTGACACTAGACTCATCCAAAACCCAAGATCTTCCCAGCTTCTTCAGGCCAAGATGAGCCTGTCAGGTTTTAACATCCCAAAATAACAAGATTGATGCCTGAACAAACCACTAAAAAGCTCTGCCAGTTGGTTTCTCCTCATTCACTCCAAACCTTTACCAAGCCCTCATCACGCTCAGATGCGAGAAACTCCCATTACAAAACATTTTAACAAATTTCAGTTTTAAAACTGAAACTCTGCGTTTCAAACAAATGGCAGTCCCAGCTCCAGCTCTATTTTTAAATGCGCTATGTACCTCTCATTCAATCCTGTTCCTGGAAGCTGAGCCATTTTGGGTGAAGTCACATCAGTTAAAGTTCCATTAAAAATGCAAAAAGCTTCAGGACTGCAAACAGCATAAAGCAGCACGGTATTTTAAGAAGCGTCTGCTCGCAACGTAAGCAACAGGAGCCCAACACATGTAATGTTTTTAAACGAAAGAACATCCAACATCTGATCTTTAATGAACATTACAGCAGTTTATATGACTATATAGGTCAGGAGATATCATGCTCCAGTTGGGGCATGCTAAGGTGACAAGACCCGCAAATCAAGAGAAAGTTCATCCAAAGTTATAACGAGCACAAGAAACAATGACTTTTTTTTTTTTCCATTTATTTCTCTTTAAGGAGTTAAACTTCACTTGTTAAATCTAGTTATGCATAAGCATAAGCCACATGCAATCAATCTAATGAAGAGTCACACGCAAGTGAGTCTTGTTACTGCCATGTAACTTCAGAAATGCTGGTCAAAGATGACAGCACCTCAAAAATGCCTAAAGAAATGCAAGTGTCTCTGAAGCAAGCCCTTAATCCAAGTTTCTCCTCGTCCATTTGCAATAGGAGATGTCTAACACTGTAAAAACGAAAGCAAAAACCCAACAGAGCAGGAATGAATGCAGCATCTAAAATAAACTGTTAAAATTTGGTTTAGATATCTACCTGCAGAACCCTTTCCTCTTAACAGTTCTCTCTTTCTCTAACCAAGAGATAAAAATACTGTCAGAAGCAGGATTGGACCTGAAAAAAATCACATCAATACTTTTTTTTGTGTGTGTGTGATTAGTATAAACAGATAATTTTATGGTCTATAGGCAAATCTACTGATTTTAAGGCAGCAGAATTTCTCACTCCTGAATTTCTGCATCACCCGTGAGAGAAGAAATCATAACCAAGTCTTCAGGAACTGCAAGTCCCACTCGGAAAAACACGATGGACGCTACCACACATACATCTGTGTTTAAAAGATTCTGATGTGGCCCAAAACAAAAAAACAAACAAACAAACAAAAAAAGAAACAGAAATGTTCCAGCCCAGGTCCTTAAAGGGTATTTTGGCACTTAAGTACCTAACGTAGCCAATACTTTGGCAAAAGATATTCCCTAAAATGCCTTGGAAGGATTAGCCATGAGTGAAATGGAGGGACTCCAAGTCTTTGTCCCCCTGTAATTCCAAGAGGTGAAGCCTCCCTCAAAAGTAAGTGTAGGAAGAGGCAGATCACACATCCCAAACCAAGGAGTTGGGTAAGCAGATATCCCACCTGGCTTCACGTCCTTCCTCTAGCAGCTTCCCGGTAGGATTCGGCTCGGCATCTCCTACAATCTAAGCAACATTAGTAGCGGAGTATTTTGGAAACTCCTCCTGCACTGAGCTACTCTGTATAAATAATATTTACTGGAAGAAGAAATTCACAGTTCACTTTCCCACGTCCCAGCTGAAAAAGCCCAATCCCTGGGCTATACAGTTGTGTCAGATCTGAAATAACTCGTAACCTGCAACAGAGAATGCTCCGAAATCCACAGACAGGGATAGGGAAAGCCAAGGAAGCAAAGGGAACCAGCAGCACAAATCCAGATGCAAACTCAACGCGGTCCTAGAGCTGCAAACACCAGCATGCAGCAAGAAACTTCTTTGAGAAATTAAATCCCAATTCTTCTATCAAACACCAAAAGCCTTTCCCTGAAAACTCATTCAGGTTTCATTTTGTTCCTCTTTATCACTGTGAAAGCTCAGCTCCAAGCTGGGTCCTCTGTCTACACGTATTAGGGAGGAGGGGGAGGGAGAAAAAAAAAAAAAAAAAAAAAAAGAAAGAAAAAATCAGGTAGTAACTATTCCATCCAAACCACAACCAAAGAGCATCTCCATGAAGCCTGCACAAAAATGAGAAAATATTCAGCTTTCACTACTGTAGCACTGTTGGCCTTCCAGTACAGCCATTACATGGCCGTGAATGCAGTGTCTTCATTCATTAACTCTGTCCAAAATGTGCATCTAGGGATAAAAAAAACATAAAAAACAGCACCCGAGGCAAGCTTAAGCTTCTTCCAAAGGTGTTTCCACCATCGTTAAATACATTTTTCCCTCCCCCAATAAATTCCGTGATGGAATTGCAGCCAGCTACTGCTTTTAGGAAAAGCAGCCTAAGTCCAGTTTTCAGTGACCTACTTCTAAGACAAAATTCTACGAATAAAATTAATGAGACAAAAAAAAAAAAAAAAAAAAAAAAAAAAAAAAAAAAAAAAAAAAAAAAAAAAAAAAAAAAAAGGCAATAAATTCCATTTGGCGTATCATTAAAAGCCTTGAGTAAGAAAGAAAATCCAGGATCAACTAAAATGCAGCATTCTTCTTGCCAGGAGGCAGATGATCAGCACTAGCAGATTACTAGTTAAAAAAGATCTGCCCGTGTCAAAAATCCCTCCTGACCAACCACACGTTTAGGTAAAGGCATCCGGAACGCAGCGACCGAAAAGCCAAAAACTAATCATTTTGTCACTACTTAGCACTTTTTTTTTTTTAATTTTTAAAGCCAGGAGCTCCCAGCAAGAACTGAGAGGACTGAAAAATTCCAGCTCAGACTCCTCTTTTTCTAAGCTAAGTGCTGCGCCAGGCTAGGCCGCAACAGTCCGAAACACGGGCCAAAGCGGCGCCCAGCTGAAAACATGTAAAACACAGGCCTAAAACTGCGCTTTATCAACACCAAAAACGGAGCGGAGGAATCACGCAGGGCTGCTGTTCGCATTCGAACTCCGCAGTCACCTGCTAATGTCCAAAAGCTTCTTTAAAGCCACTGTCATTTTGGACCTGGGCTCAGAGCAACCAGTTACAGCACTTTTTGTTTTCATCCTGCCCGCGAACCAGGCTCTATTTGCAGCATTTGCTGCGACACGAATGCACTCGCCCAGGAGAACTGAAGCCACTCCGGGCCCTGCTGGGAGGGCAGGGCACTCTCATTCTGCGGGGGGACATCGCTTTAGCTCCAAATATTCCTGTCAGCGCTCATTCTCTGCTAAAACTGCTTAACTCGGAGGCTGTACCGTGCTCTTCTCTCACTGCACACCCTCTGGAGCACAATATTGAGGGTCTCCACCACAAGGAAGGGGTCTAGCCACGTTAGTGGCCCTACGCAGCAGCACCTCTGCAAGGCACTCGGCGCTAAACACCTGCGGGCGCATCCGCGCGCGAGGCCACCAGCAGAGCCGTCCCCTGCTTGCGCGTGGCCCCCAACCGTGCTCCTCGCCATCCTCTCCGGCGGGCCCCGACGCACTCGCGACGCATCCCCGTGCTCGCCGGGGCCCGGAGCAGGGTGGAGATGCCGCTCGGGGCTACCGGCGGGGGCCTTCTCCTCGCCCGCCGGGCGCGGAGCGGCGAAGCTCGTCCGAGCCACGTCGGAAAGGCGCTCGGAGCCCGCGGGCCGCTCGAGCGAGGCGGCAGCGGCTCCGGGGATCTGATGCAATAGCCGTATACGCGTGCGGCGGGGATACAGGTGAGGTCCAGGTCGAAGCCATCCTCCTGGTAGCGCCTTTTGTTCCTGCTCACGATCTCCTTGATGATGGCGGTCATGTCTGGGAGGCGCGGGCCGCTCCGGGACGGCGGGAGGGCGCGGGGCGGCCCCGGGGCCTGCTGCTGCT
>WBNA01000300.1:449815-479298 GCA_013398345.1 Nothocercus nigrocapillus
ACCCGCCGCTTCTAACGGCCTTCCCCTGCTTCCCCCTCCCCGGCCTGTAACGGTCGTAACGGCCGCGGCGAGGCCCCTGGCCGCCCTCCGCGCGTCCTTGGCGTCGGGCCTGCCCCCGTTTCCCGTCCCCTCTCCCGGCCGCGAGGCTGCTGAGGGAGGGCGGGGTGAGCCCCGTGGTGCCCCGATAACGGCCTTTCCCTTAACGTAGGGTCCCCGTAACGTGGGGTCCCCGTCCTCCGAGCTCTGGCCAAGGCAGAGGCAATCCCAGCATCTTGCGACTCCCCAGCCAAGGCCGAGGGGAGTCTCACCCGCTTAGTCCTCGCAGGGAAAACGAGCGTCGCTTCCGCGAGGCTCGAATCGGAGGTCCCGGCAGTTCCCTGGAAAGCAGCCCGGCAAAAGAGGACTCCGATTCTTAATCCCTTTTTGTGCGTTTTAGAGATTTTCTTCACCTCCAGCAAGCTCCCTTAATTCGAAGGGGCGAAGCTTTCGAGCTTGTCCTCCTACAGCAGAGTTTTCCCTTGACGATCCACGTGCCACATCCAGCATCTTCAGTTTTCCAGGGATATTAATAGCTCCAAAGATGAGAGAGATATTCCCTATAGATGCAGTTTCCAACTCTTCACCTTGCCATACCCCAAACCAAGTCATACATCTTTTTTTTTTTTTTTTTTTTTTTTTTCTTTTAAAAGTGCTGGCACTTGAGCACTTTTCATGAGATTTCTTGAGTATCTTGAGGAACTCCCTGGTCAACTTTATGCCTGCTTTCTGCATGAAAAATGCGAATTTACAAAATGGTGTTTAAATATAAAACAGACTTTTTCCCCCCCTCCATTTTGATTACGTTTTTTTTTTCCTCTCTCTCTCTTTTTCCTTCCCTCCTTCCTTCCGTCCCGCGTTTCATGTTTTGCGTTTAGGGTTGTGAGGCAAGATGGTCCACGCCGAGGCGTTTTCCCGTCCCCTGAGTCGCAATGAAGTGGTCGGTTTAATTTTCCGCTTGACAATATTTGGCGCCGTAACGTATTTTACCATCAAATGGATGGTAGATGCCATTGATCCAACCAGAAAGCAAAAAGTAGAAGCTCAGAAACAGGTAGGGGTGTTGAACGTAAATATTTTTGCTAACGTGCTATCTCATGGACTGCTCTTTGGGCAAAGAAATTTGCTACCTCAAAACTGGACTTGGAGTAACTGACAAAGGAAGCAACAAAAAGTGTGTTTAGATATCACAGAAGTCAAAAAATTAAGAGATGATTTTTTAGCAAATGCCAGGATCTACGCTGTTATTTCTGTCTGACACAAATCAAACTTGACAAATTCAAACAGGATTTTGGAGGAAACTGTTTGGGAAGGAAGGTTTTTTTTGTTTGTTTTTTGGGTTTTTTTGGTAATGAAATCCTTAGTTAAAAATTTGGCTTTCACAATCTGTGCTAATGTCAACGATTATATAAGAGATTGCAATATCCCCAAAGCATGTCAGCCTTAACCGCAAAATTGAGCGTAGAGAGAAGGGGAATTGTGAAAGTGTGTTGACACAACAAATGACTTTTCCTTTTAAATGGAGAGAAAGAAAGCGCTGAATACAGAGGAAAAATAATGACTAACTTCTATGCATTTTTTTTCTTTTATAATTAAAAATAAATGAATCTCAATACAAGTAGAGGTTCTTGTTTTAGAATAACATAAATGGTATTTTCCTTAAAAACATGTTCATGTTACTTGCAGGGTTATGGATGAAATGAAATGTCATATAGAAACGTGAAGGGTCTCTAGAGTTCGCTTTAATGATCCCACATACCTTACAGAAGTGGTTCTCTGCTGGGGTTCCGTATGTTTCCCTATATTTTAGCCCTGTTCTGGACAACAAGCCTAGTGTTTCAATGTTTGTTTTGATTGCATCTCGGGGTACAATATATGACTTGTAGGTTCAGGGGCATGAGGAGGGGCTGGTGTGACACTTATCTGATGGGAACTTAGACATGTGACTTAGTTTCACTCAAGTGACTAGTAAGTCATTAGGAAACAGCAGAGCCTTCTACTTCATAATATTTTGAGCAGTTTTCAGATGTGACTTACTGAGAAGCTCGTATTTCTACCTTTCACGCTCAAAATAGCAGCTCTTAAAAACTAATTTTTGAATAAGCTAACCGATTTGTTCTTCTAATTTTTGCTTAATCTTTATTATTTTTTTTTTCTTCCTTCAGGCTGAGAAGCTAATGAAGCAGATTGGAGTGAAAAATGTGAAGCTCACTGAATATGAAATGAGCATTGCTGCGCATCTCGTAGACCCCCTTAGTATGCACGTAAGGGACTCTGCACAATTACCCCTCTTTCCTATAGGAGCACTTCAGATGTGGAAGATCTTTGCTGGTTTTATTTGTCATGCATATGCATATGTGTGAAAATATACAGGAAATATTTCTGTAATTTGATACAAAAATTGCATCATAACAAAGGTGTTTTTTTTTTTTTTTTAAACCACTTAATTTGGGGCTTTACACTAGTTTGAAGTTTTCTGAGTCCTTCTTAAAAAAAAAAAAAAAAAAAAAAAACTCCGTATTTTTTTTTATTGGCAGGCATGATAAAGATCCCTAATGCCATTTTTCCATTATCAGGTCACCTGGAGTGATATTGCAGGCTTGGATGATGTTATTACAGATTTGAAAGACACGGTCATTTTGCCCATCAAGAAGAAATACTTGTTTGAGAATTCCAGGCTCTTGCAGCCACCTAAAGGTAGGAAGGAAATGTTGTGACTACTTGTTCTTTAGTACTCGAAGTTACTTTTTGTCACATTAATCTATGCAGTCCATTTTGTCTTCTGAAAATCCTCTGAATACTGTTAATTATTCCCTATATCTGTGACCATCTCGTCTTTGTTTCATGAACGAAATCAAGTAATCAAATAAAAAATAGCGCTTTTGTAACAAGTTGCTCTAGTTTTTCCAGACTACTTATTGTTGAAGTCGCAGATAGAAACTGTCTGGAGTAATGTCACGATCTAATAAGCTGAAGGGAAAAAAATGTGTATTATTTGTTCATTTATTTTTAACCAGACTTTCCACACAGGGCAAAGTCCCCAGTTTTATTAGTGCCTTGCATCACGTGTTAATAAAAAGTCACTTCGGAGGGATTGTATTGCTTACGTACGGTCATCAGCCACATTAACGAGAAAAAAAAGAAAAACCTTTGTAATTCTCTGTACCTTTTTTTTTTCTTTAATTTGTTTTCTTTACATGTTAGAAAAGAATTAGTGTTAATTGGTTCATTATGACAAATTTATCGTACTTCAAAAGTCGGTGTTTTATTTATGTAGGTTCCTTCTTTCCTCTGTATTTTTTAATAGCAGGTTGAAACCAACTATAAAAAAGGCCTGTTGAATGCTCACAGAAAATAAATAGGTGTTTTTTTTCAATTTCATCTTAAATTTGCAGTCACAAAAATAGAACAGTGATCTTTACAAGAAATGTTTCTCTTCAATTCGACAGTATCCATTTTCAGATATTTTTTATATTATGCTAAAGGTATGTTAAAAACATTATTGTGTTTAATATGATGGAACACTATGAACTTGTTTGCACATTTTTTATAACTGGATAAAATAGAAGCCTGTATGCAGTCATGGCTGTTCCACCCAAGCATCTTTTAACACCATTCCTTTTTCAGGAGTACTTCTGTACGGCCCTCCTGGTTGTGGCAAAACACTGATCGCCAAAGCTACAGCCAAGGAAGCAGGTTGTCGATTTATTAACCTGCAGCCTTCAACATTGACTGACAAATGGTATGGGGAGTCCCAAAAACTGGCTGCTGCCGTCTTCTCCCTCGCTATAAAGCTCCAGCCCTCCATCATTTTTATTGATGAAATAGGTAAAAAGAAAAAAATCTGTCTGCAAATGTAACAAAGTAACATTAAACCTCAAGGTCAAGCTGATGGGTGTATTTATTTAGTGCTCTTTAGAAAGAGTGACATCAGAGCCAGGTTTAGTCACATGAATAGTATGGAAAAGCACTGATGAAAAAATAGGAAAAACAGAGGAAATTTCAGTAGAACAGGTTGCTGCGTATTTTTGGCTGGGCTAAGCTGGTTCTTGCAGGAAGCTTTACTTCTGCAAAGGTAACTGTCCATTCAGGAAATTCATCCCTACTTTAACACTGAGTGTTTTGTATCAGAGAGGAACACAGCAGAGAATAAAATAGGGGATTAGGAGAGCTCAGGCATAATAGTCTGAATAGGCTGAAGTGGGAAAACTACAGTCAGAAAGGGTGCAAAGGTGCCAATTGCTCAGTGAAACTTTTCAGTTTGGGTGAAGTTGAATTTTCTGGAAATTGAGGAAAGGGAAAATCTGGAGACCTCACAATAAACACAAGATTTGGAACAATTCTGTGTGATAAGCACATACTTAAGTAAAATGCCTGGAAAAAACGTGTTTGAAAAAGAAGTAAGATTTCACTTTCTTATCCTTTGTCTCGTAGAAAATAATTTCTGTTAGTTGTCAATGCTTGTTAAAGAAGTAGTTGTAAACAGAGACAGAGTAATACAGGTCTGCACATGAAATAAAATGATGTGGGATTGAAAGTAACCGCTTTACTGAATCCTCTAACCCAGATTCCTTCTTGAGAAGTCGCTCAAGTTCTGACCACGAAGCTACAGCTATGATGAAAGCTCAGTTCATGAGTCTGTGGGACGGTCTGGACACCGATTATAATTGCCAAGTAAGTCGAGAAGATGGCATGACAAGCAACAGGTCTTTCTTCCAAATGAGTGTTGGTTGTAGCGTGTTGCACGTAGTGACGACCAGGAGCTTGTCTGCCTGTCAATGTTAGTGATTCCGGATGTGTTACAGGAATTAGATGAATTATATTAATGGATCTTTCTGTTATATGATTTTTGGGGAGTGTTTTTGCTTTTTAACTTGAAGAGGTCCTCCTTCCTGAAGTCTCTTTAAGTCTCAGTAACAGCGCTGTAAACCTTGAGCTGCCAAAATACGGAATTTTAAACAGCGTTGAAAAAAGATCATGTCAACAGTATTTTCCAAGTGAAGTGACTCCTTGATTTTAGGAAAGATACTGAAAGATCTGTGTATGCATTCTAATTGCAGGGGTTTTATTTTGCTTTTGAAAAGCAGTAGACTAGCTAATTGCCTTTGAGTTGAGAGGGTTTTTTATACTGAGATTTTTTTTTTCTGTTTTGGATTTTTTCTTTGCTTGTTCTCCTTGATTTTTCAAACTGGATCATGCTCATAATTATTTTAGTTACTCGACTTGTTGCACGCAAGAGCAGAGAACCTGTGTGTGTGTAACTGCTGCTAGAAGGGACCTTTAGTTGTTTGTGGAGCCCTAAGACCTGAGTCTTTTGGCTTGTTTGGTTTGGGAGGCCGTTTGCCACTGTGTAATGAGGCCTCTAGATGGCAGGGTCGCTCTGATCCAGGCTCGGTGCCTGTTGCGGAACAGTGATCTGGAACAAAAGAGTGGCAGCCTGTCAGGACGCTCTGGGGATTGGATATTAATTTCTCTGGCATAATTCATTCTCTTGACTGATTATTTGCCATGTACATAGCTTAAAATAACAAGTGCACAAGGCTGATGTGTGCTGGAAGTGAATTTGTTCTTAAACTAACTACTGTGCTCCCGTCAAGTGAGGTAAATACTCTGCTTGTATTGAATTTGGCTCATGTACATCTAATGCTTTGCTGTTAAATTGCCTCTTTTTTATGGACATAGCACTGAAAATGCTAATTTTTTTCATATCTCAACAAAATGCTTCCCTTCAAATTCCTTCTGCACTCAGTTCCCAATGGGAACTAAACAGACATCATCAGCACCTACACGAGGAAAAGTTTGGGGTTACCACTTGTTGCTTGAGCTTTGAGATTAGGCTTGTTGGGCTTCAGACTCGTGTGGTCTCTACCTGGTTGTACCACTGTTTTCCTAAGCTCTCTGTTTAAATCCAGCTGCTGAAATCAGTGTTAATGTGCTCAATAAAGTTCAGAAGTGTCGCGTGTTTGGCTTTGAAACTCCAGGACAATGACGTTTTCGCAGGCTGGCTTCAGGCTGACTAGTTTTCTCTGTCACTGTACGCAGGTGATTGTGATGGGAGCCACCAACCGGCCGCAGGACCTTGACTCTGCAATCATGAGACGAATGCCAACGCGGTTTCACATCAACCAGCCCGTAAGTGTGGCCTGCTTCACTTAAACGATTTGGTTAAAGGAGGGGCTGAGCAGTGGGCAGGTACCTCATCAACCAGGAAACATCGGTCTTCATTTCTCAGAGGAAAAGACGGAAGCGAAATCTGCATCCCAAAACTTACACTCTGCTCGATAACCTCTAGAGTCAGGCGCAACAGGCAGTCTGGGAGACTGTTCTTGTACCCGTCGTGACTTATGCCAAATAGTAATTAATATCTTGATCAATTAGGCCAGCTGCCACAACGTTACTGCTTCTGTACATTTTGCTATGGTCATCCTTGTCAAAGTATTTTAACAGCACTTGCACCCTTGATGCTCTCATGAATTTTGGACACACTTGATATTGGGAGAAGTGAACAAATAACTTTGCTACCTGTGCTTTGCTTTATTAGTAAGGATGTGCTTAGGGCTCGGTTGTTTCTTCTAATAACCTCATTTATTAACAGTGTGTGATGAGTATTGCTTAAAATTGCCCAAGAATGACCTGTTGAATTAAATATATTTTTTTTTAAAAGCAGGCTTTGTCTCCCCGTTGAGGGATCAGTCTGTTGTCGAAACTTGCCTGCAGGTCCATGCAGTGCAAAGCTGAGACGTTACAAACGTTTCTTTTTGTTCTTTAATGACTTGAATCTCTTTTGTTTAAGGCTCTGAAGCAGAGAGAAGCAATCCTGAAGCTAATTCTGAAAAACGAAAACGTAAGTAGACTTCTAGTGGTTAATGTGCTGCATTGCTGTGGTGCTGAATGCAAGCTCTGGAGTTGTGGAAAACATGTTTTATAATTATCCTTCTCAAAGCAAGTTATATATTATCTACGAGAGCATTTCTGATTACAGCTTAGAAATCTGTTGTGGTTTTAGGTGTGGCTTCAAATTAAAGCAGAATTGTGTAGTGGTTTAAGCACCTGCTATTAGAGCAGTAGTAGTCTCGGGTTTCTTGCTGAAACCCTATCTCCGAGGAAAATCACTTAATTTCTCTGTCTCTGTTTCCCTGTTATATTACAAGATAATGTATTTATATCCCTGAAGATGCCAAAGATGAATCTGGGGGAAAAAAAAAAAAAGTCTAAAGGCAGGTAAAAATATTGAGAGGCAATTATGTGGTGCATTGTTGTAGCATAGTGTAAATGGCTGGGAAGTTACCGTGTGCTCCCCTTTATTTTTTGGACAGGTGGACAGGCACGTAGATCTCCTAGAAGTTGCTAAAGAAACCGATGGCTTCTCAGGGAGCGACCTAAAAGAAATGTGCCGGGATGCAGCCCTGCTGTGCGTCCGGGAATACGTGAACTCCGCCTGCGAGGAGGAGACGTAGGTGTTTTCCCCTCTGCCTTACGACAGCTCAACAGCAACTGCGAATGCTCCCGCTGTCCAAGTAGTTTTCCCTAACATCTGACTCGTTATTTTGTTTTTTTCCCCCCCTCTTTTTCCTCTTCTAAAGCCACGACGAAGATGAAATCCGGCCCGTGCAGCAGCAGGATCTACAGAGGGCAATTGAAAAGATGAGAAGGTCGAAGGATGCCACGCTGCAAAATGTCTTGATGCATGTTAGTCTAGATTAAGGTTGCCGAGTGTGTTTGCAGTTCCTGATGTGATTTAGTTTGTTGGCTTCTGTAATCAGTGGAAACGACGTAAGGGGTGGCGGGGGGGAGCGGGGCCGTTCTCTGAACAAGGGAGTTACGTTTCTGGAATTGTTTTTTATACTGCACATTCTAAGTTATTGAAATTTAGCAACGTGCGATTAGAGATGTAACAGTAGATCATGACGTGGAGCAATTATAGCCCAGACCAAGAGCAACTGCCTGTGTCTTGTCCCGTAATCGGTGCCCTGTGTCGCCTTAAAGCAGGTGCTGATATGGTGCGGGGGAGTTTGTATATATATGTACAAGCGTGTGTGTATGTATGAAATGTATATATATCCACACATTTTTTTATATATATAGACGTAACCTGTAGATAACTTGAGTATAGAAAAACAAAACAAATCTTTTCTACTTGCTGCATCAAACCAAATCAGAAGATGTATAGATTAAAGAGTCATCTGTATTCCAATCACACTTACCTCTTCCTTTCAGCAGCCAAGACAAAGGTAGAAATTCTGCTTCTAGAATAATTTCCAGGCAAAAGATAAAAATACTACTGCATTTTTTTTTTGTGTTACCACTTGAAGTCTGTTTCCATTTAGTGAAGAGAGCAAACTACTGTAAAAAATGTTTGAATACTTTTCATTTTGTATGAATCCTGCTACTTGAGGATATTTAATGCATTGAATGCTATTTTTATATTTTCCCCTCCTCTGATATGAGCAAGGGTAGAGTTTTCTCAACAGGTCTTTCATCAAACCCCACATATTATAAGCTCTCTGAAAAACTGTGGTTTCTGACCTGCTCGGCGTTGCAAGGAGGACTCGCTGCTGTTTCATCTCCTCCAGAAACCCGCAGCAGCTTCGTGGCCTCGCGCGACCGCGTGTCCTACGTGGGCTTTTCACGGAGGCAAGAGGCTATGGCTTGCGCTGCGTTGCTTTGTCACGTGCTCCCTTTTGCCACAGGCAAGGGGTCTCGGACGGAAACATGTCATAATTTAGCAATGTTCTGCTGTTCTTGCCGGTACAAGTTGAATAAATTTATGTGAAATGATGCGATAAAGGCAAAGGGTTAAAGAAGTGGAAGTGGCGAAGCTTTTGGCTTGTGTTAGCCAATAGGTTTTTAATCATTTTATTTTCTTCTCAATACTGTTTGCTGTGCACAGCTGGAGTCCCTTTTGTTTGCACCCATGTTGTGTAATGCCCCTTATGCAACACCTGGTAGTTTGACTCACTTTAATTCCTCTGAATCCCATGGGGCTTGTGGGGAGGGAATTTTTGGGGGTGGTTTTGATTTAAAAATATTCCCCCCCGCAAAGTGCTGAGATGCTGCAATAATAATTTGTATTCTTTCAACAGGGAGAGAGGGAAGACAATGTAGCCCATACAAAAATAACAGGGAGCCCTGCGTCTCCCTCGTTGCTCAGCACGCGTGCTGCCCGCCGGAGAGCTAGAGCAGGGACCACGAGACATGTTTTGTGAGCAGGTTTGAGCGTCAGGCTGGGCCTGGGGCGGGGGAACAGGGGCATCTTCCTACCCCCAGGGCCTGCACTGCGCGTTGTGATCCCCATTGTGAAAAAGGAGTCTTGTTGAGGGGTTAAAGGTTGCTCTATTGGCAAGAAAAGATGTAGACAGGCCCAGTAAGCAAAGACTGTTTAGCACCTATTCAGCCACAGTGGGTTCAGTACAGCCTGTACCTAACTTGTCCCCAGGCTGTAAAGCAGCTAATCAGAAACCTTTGGAATAGCCTCAAGTAACCAAGGCTAAGTGAACGGAGTGTTTTTCCCTCTGGGGCTGAGACAGCCCTCGGCAGCCTGGGGGAGCAGAGGGTCAAAGCCAAGAGGGTTGCGAGTGTGGGACAGTGGGGAGGGACCAAGAACCCAGCAAGAATCACCAAGGAGGAACTGGTTATATGTATAAATATTTATTTGTACTAAAAGTGAGTGTTTTGCAGCAGAGTATCAAGTTTAGAATATATTAAATCATGAGATGCATCAGTCGAAGTACAAATTCCAGTCTCATGTCTTCAATAAATACCCTATAAAAAATCTAGGCGATGTACTCTATTTTAATCGGAGGTAATCAGCATCCTATGCTATTTTGAAAGGAGAACACAACCTTTAAGTTTTGCCATAACCACTTGATTCACTGCATTTTCCTGAACCACTTGATTATTTTAAGGTTGAGAGGCGACAGCGCTATTTTACTCTTTAAAAAATGGCAAATATTACACATAAATTGGAGTATTGCTTTTGTTTGTTGGGTCCCTGCCAGAGGGGCTCAATATAAAAGGCACTATGGCTAGTGTGCTACTAACATTGTCTTTGCAGCTTTTTTTTTTGAGGTATAACAACAGCTTTGAGCTTTTCCCTCTAAACACTTAAAAAAAAAAAAACTATCCTCGCCCCCCCCCAAATAAAAAGATGAAAAAAAATGACATAATGAAAAATAAACCACTTTTTGCATAAAATATTTCCCATTGCTTGCATAGTTTTAGACACTGCTCCATGGCCACAGCAAATGTTTCCCTTGAGATGTAGCTTGCTAGGAAGAGCGTGATTTTTTTTTTTTTCTTAATGTAGATGCATTTGCAATTAAACCCAAAACTTAAGGAGTGGAGAACGCTATTTCCAGTTCATTTGCAACACATTCTGACCGGTTCTGGGGCTAAAAAAAGTATAAAAATGATGAATTTGTCGTTGCAATAACTAATGAGTGTGCAGCTGTTTTCTTCCCTTGCCGCCGGAGCGTTGCGGAGGAGCCGCAGCGGCAACGCTCCGCGTGCCGGGCCAGGACCGGGTGACAGCAGCGCTTCGGCTTCGCGTTGGCCGCAGTAACTGCAGCTCAGCAGAAAAGCACCAAGTGGGACAGCAAAGTCCAGGCCCCTGAAAAGAAGGTAACAAGCCGGCAGCAACTTTCCTTGAGCCCATCCTGCCCACAGGGCCAGCTCATCCTGCCAGGTGGGAGGATACAAGGGGAACTGTGTAGCCAACGTTGCCGTTTCTCCTTTGGACGGTGCCTTCTTGAGCTCTCTCACAGACCTCCTGGCCTTGAAGGTGCCTCCTAGCACACGGCCGTTAAAAAAAATCCGGTTAAAAAAGGACTTGGGAAAAATCCTGCTCTTTATTAGCAAAAAAACTCCCTGTTTTTTGGGAGGCCTCCCTGTCTGGACGCTGGTCGAGAGGTAAAGACAAGTCACTGCTTTATTTCTGCTTCATAAAGGGGGCGAATGTACTCTTAATCACAATTAATTATTGCAGGGTCCTATCTCTGCATCAGGGACGGGAGCACGGCCACAGCAGCCCAAAATCATCCGATCTGAATCCTGTGCGGGGCGATCGCCTTCTGGAGCCGCATCACGCTGGGAACGAAGGGCCGCTCCTCTTCCCAGCACTGCAGGGAAGCGCTCGGCGAGTTCAAGGGGAGAAGGATCAGCCTCAAACTATTTTTGATTATTTAAAACATAAAAAAAAAAAAAAAACTCTGACCTTCGGAAAAATCCTGGAGTCAGACTATGGAAAATGCCAAGTAAACTGATCTGTTATCGCAGGAAATCAATCAATCACTGCTCACTCTTAATACATGCGTTTCTAGGGAGAAGTAGCCCTAATTCTTTTTTTCCAGTGACTGGTAGTACTCGGTCAGCACTTTCCAAGCTTTCGGGGCCATGAAGCCGTCTGGTGGATCTTCGCCTTCCCGAGCAAGTTTTCTCATGCGGGTTCCGGAGATGAAGTCAAACTCGTCATGCCTATGGCAAAAAGGGAGCAAAACGGGGAGGAAATTAGTGCCAGCTGAGCCTCTGCAAATGCAGCGTTTGTGATTTCTCTCAGAAATGTTTTTATTTTTAAACCAGGAATGCCTTTTTTTTCTTTTTTTCCCCTTTTTCCCAGGTCTGCAAGCCAGAGGTACTCCTAAACCAACGGCACCGCGCAGGAGAAAGGAGAAGCAGGTGCTGCTGTCCAGGTTACCTTTTGGGGTCATAAAAATCCATGGCCTTCTTCACTTTGTTGTACGCGGCGATGCGGAAGGGGATGATTTCCACGGAGGTGAGGCCCGGGGCCATGCTGAGCACCTTGCCGCCCTGCGTGGGCTCGTAGAGGTCCTTCTTGGTCTCCGGGTGCGGCATTCCCGCCGGGTCTCGGCCCACGATGTAGAAGTTGGCGCCGGCAATCATGCGAGCCCGGCAGTGCCACTGCACCTGCGGAGGCCAACGCACGGAGCGTCAAGTAATTCCCAGCCTCCAAGCCTCCCACCGCGCGGCACCCAGCGGATGGCGCCAAGCAGAGGCTCTGCAGCCTGCGGGTTTCCGCACTGGGAAGCACCCGGTACCTCTGTGGGGCCAGCGTAGAGCATGGGAGAGGGGAAGATGGCAACGATGGTGGACTTGGGGTCCAGGACGTGCTCCTGCAGCACCGCCGCGTGCTGCTTCATGCGCCACTCCAGCGGCACGTCGTCGTCCTTGGTCCACCCGCCCAGGGGGTGCAGGAGCAGCACGGGGTTCTTATAGCCCCTCTCCAGAAGCCGGCGGCGCGTGTCCTGCATGAGCAGCGCGTGCCCGTTGTGCACGGGGTTACGCAGCTGAAATGCAAAGACAGCGTCTGAAAAGGAAACACGGAGAAGGTCACGGGCGAAGCAACAGCAGCTTCGTTTATGGATCATGCACGCTTAAACCTGAACCCACGCGGTGGCCTGGGGGGAGAAGCTCCCATCTTCCGTGGCGGAGATGGTCTAAGCCCAGGCGGAGGCTAAAAGACACTCGGCGCAGAACTGGCCACGCGGGGAAGAACAGGGAAGTTACCTGAATTGCCCAAGCTGCTTCCCAGTTCCTCTGAAACTGCTCAGGAAACATCACGGATTTCTTTTGTGAGCCCAGGCTGAGCCGCCTGAGTCATTCTGGTCATCGAAATGAGCCAAGCGCTAGGAATTGAGCTCACCAGACTGCACGGGCTTACTGAAAACCTCCCTTTGCCTTTTAGCCTGTGCCAGGGCAGGGCATTTCCAAAGAGGCCTCTCCCGATCAGAAGCACCAGTTCATAAATAAGGGGTTCACTTAAGGGGGCAAACCGCTCTGCGTCCTTCACCTGCTCGCGACTCGTCTCATCAAGCTACCTTTAAGCTCAACGACCAGTCGACCATCATCTGGTCATCCACATGGCTACGTCTAGCAAGTTGACTGGGGGTGTTTTAGCGACTGCGAAATCCCCCGGCTCCAATTCCCTGCCAATCCTGAATCACCACCAGGAGCTAGGCGCAGGCTGCAAGGAGAGCAGCTGCAACAGCAAATCCAAGAGGGATTTTCCTCTGGGATGCCCAGCCTGGCTTAGCTCTTCATCAACTCTCCACCTACACTCGAAGGCCAAGCAGACAGGGCCTCTATTCTGAGCGCTCTAGGCGTGGAAAGAGAGGATCTGACTCATCAGGGAGGACACATGAGTCATCAACCTTCTCTGGTTCCTGTGTTTGGAAAAGCCCCTTTTGGAAGCGGTTTCTGTCCCCCGCCACCTGCGCATTGCCAGCTCAGGAGCAGACACAAAACCTAACTAAGGAGACATAGGAAGCAGGAAAAGAGTTGGAAAGCGTCACGAACAGAGCAAGTGCATCAGTCTGTCGCACAGGGAGGTAAGGCCCGGGAGCTGCAAAAATGAAATAATTTAAATAAAGGCATGGAGGAAACCAAGCTTTTCTGGCAAGAGATGTGGCGTTAGATGCGAGCCCAGCTGCCCTGGGTGGCACAAAGGTAGGGCGCTCACCGGCGTTCATCTCCCTGAACTTCTGCTTGAGGCTCAGCGGTGTCAGGCGGTACTGGTCCAGCCCGTCGTTCCACTTGATCCTCTCCAGCACGAGGAGGTCTCCGCCAACGAGCCAGTCCCCGCTCTCCATCACCATCTGCAAACCACGCGCGTGAGCGAGGGGCCGCGGGCGGGAGGCTCCGCAGCGACGACGCGGCCGCGCAGCGCCTACCTTGACGTGCGGGTGCTTGGCGCAGGTGGTGCCCCAGATGCGGGCGCAGCGCTCCTCCTTGCGGTGCTCGAAGTACTCGGGGCTCTTCAGGACCGCCACCTTCCGCCCCTTGTAGCTGAGCGCGAACTCGCTGCAGCCCTCGAGGCGCTCCTTGTCCTCCGTGGACACGGGCAGCACGATGGGGACGCTCAGGTTGATGATGCCGTCTGGTAAAAGAAGGCCAGAGGTGACGTTAAACCTTCTCCAAGGACCTAAAGCTTGGGAAAGAGGAGAGGGAAACGGCACTTTGGGGAGCGTCCTGACGCTGCTTTGGCCTGACTGCAAGGGGGAGGTGGAAGAGGCTGGATGGGGCACGGCGCAGCTGCTGCATCAACCAGGGGGTTTCAGTAGCATAAAGTCCCTCCGTGGGGAAATAACAGGCCAGTTTTTCCACAGTTAGTTCAGGGATTCACCATCTGTCACATTAAATTTATTCACTGCCCAATTTTCTTCCCATCGCTAATAAATACTGCTGCTGGCGGAGGCAGAAAGCTCCACATCTTAGTCCCAGAGATGCTTCAAAGACACCTGGAATATCTCATTATTCTCTGGACTCATTAGAAGCTGCCCAGAAAAATTTGTTCTTTTCCAATTAGCTTTTCTGGAGGTCTCTCGGAAAAACAGAAAAGCACTTGGAAAACACAACCATGGATATAATCCGTGTCTCCTCCTCCAAGAGAGGAATCTCTGCTAAGACCACTCTGGCTTGAATTTCACCAGTGACCTCTGCCACGACTGAGAACATTAACTGTGTGTTCCTGTTCCTGTTGCTTCTTCCCACAGGGAAGTAACAGCCACATTTTGCTTTTTCTTTTCTTTCTTGATGTCTTTATACTGTTACTTTTCTTAGCTTATCCCTGTGGAGCCCCTTTTAAGTGTATTTTGTGTCTAGAGTGAGTCGGTATTTGCACACGTGGTTTCTTGTTTCAATGCTCTCCCTAAACACCTTGAAGCTAGGCTGTGCTTTTCTCCCATTTCCCACCCTGTGACTCGGATCCTCCCTTTTCTCCTTGGACATCCCAATATTAACACACAATAAATGACTTTCTCCTGGGTTTCCACTCATAAGCAAGAACAAACAAATCACTGATTTGTCTCCGATCGGACTGAAATCATTTTGGACCCTTGAGGTCCTCATGTGGTGATTTTATGGTGAGGTAGCTTTTGCCATTTTTATTAAACTGCTCATATTTACTTCCATTTCACAACTAGGTACCGCTCACCCGCAGGAGAGAGATTTTCAAGCACCTTCACGAATGACCAGGTACCCGTGAGCGGACTGAGACGATCAGGTAAAATATTCCTTAATTCTCCTCCTCCCCAGAGTGCATTCATTGTACAAACGCGTGCGGCATCAAACCCCAGAGGTCAGAATGCAATCATTATCCACCTCGTATTTAAGTAGCATCAATCATTAATCACTGCATAAAGTCAGCAGGGAAGAACACAGATGGCATAGGCAACAAGTGCTGCCGGAGCGGAGCATCTCCGTATCCCATTCCCAAATGCAACATGCAGAGCAGCCACCGCGACGGAGAAGAGTTTCAAATTACTCTGCTAGGATTATCGCCGGGACACGGGGTTAAACTGATTGAGTCACGGAGAGGCAGCACTTGGAAGTTTCATTATTCAAAATAATGGCAAATAAAAAAATTACTGTTTAGGAAAATATCTAATTGGAGTCATTTCCACACGAGCTCGGGAACGGCTGCATACGTACCAGCTAGGGAGGAATTCTTTCCTGAGAGAATACAAACACAGTTAAGATCATTAATTCTTGCAGGCAACACGCACAGTGGCAGCTGCAAGAGTCAGAGCTGCAGGTTTAACACCGCCGGGACACGCGCGGACGTGGGCGTTGGAAATGCCTCTTCCCTCCGAGGGGATTCGGGACCAAGCCACGGCCACCCTGGCCCAACGCTGGTGACCCCCACAGCGGCAGCGGGTGCAGGAGGGACCCTCCAAGGTCCCTTCCACCAGAACTGGGGGGATGATCTGAGACCTGTGAAGCAGCCATGGATCACGGTGCCTCCGCTCCTGACCGTATCCGGTGCAAACATCACACACCAGCACAGATTTTTCTTCCTTCGCGCTGGAGCACCTCACTCTGGACAGGGACATGTCCATAAGGATCTATTTTTTTTAATGTTCTCCTACGTAGCCAACTAGCAGCAGTACCACTGTGTGATTTACTGCTGACAGCACGGAAAATATTTGTTCACCACAAGGCAACAGGAATCCTAACTTGTGCTGCCCCAACCAGGGGCTGACAGGTCCACCAAAAACGTAGCCGGGCACATCCTGCTCCTACTGAGCTGCCCAACATCACCCCCTGGACCTAGCAAAGCAGATCCTGAGTGTCTGCGTGGAGACACTGTGTACCCGGGACAGATGCCAGTGCCCTCTCCAGCTACTGTCCTCTTACGGAGGGTTATTGCACACAAAGCTGCTGCCCAGACTTTGTCCCTGACCACGGACAACTCCACAAATAGAGGACAAGGGGTTGCAGTAGGGCTGCATATCCGTGAGGAGCGAGCCAAAGGGCTTGGGGGTTGTTTTGGAGGGCGTGTGGCCCTGCGCTCGGTTGGACTAGACGGTCTCTAGAGGTCCCTTCCACCCTCCACCATTCTGGGATTCTGGGATTATGAAGGCTGCTGTCCTGATGGGCCCCGCACAGACCTTGTCAGGCACAAGAGACAGCTCAAAGACGACAGCTCTGGGCCTGACAACAGGGAAATGTCATCCTTGTGACAGCAGTAAGCAAGAAAGTGGCAGGGGGGAGAGGGGAGGAGACGTTAAATGGGACTCTGCTCCTCTAACTCCCCTCTCCTTCCATCAGGAACTCAGCCTGGCATCTCCCTGCTTCTCCGGCAGGCTTCTTCAAGAGGCTCCCTACAAGCGACTGCGGGCCGGCGGCGATCCGAACACGCGGTGCCACCACGCGCGCGGGGCCCCCCGGCAGCGCCGCCTCCGAGGGAAGGGCATCGTACCGTTGAGCAGGGTGCCGAAGTGGATCACCTGCAGGTACTCGGCCTCGCGCATGAAGCCGGTCAGCGGAGTGGCCCAGCCTTCGCTCAGCACTTGCACCCACTGCAGGTCCAGCTGCAAAACGAACCCAGAGAGCCTCGATTACGGGGAGCTCGGATCTCCTTCCCTTCCGCGACAGCTCTTTTTGGCTTTGTCCCTCTGCCCAGCAAAGGGCAAAACGCTACTCGAGTCCCGGCGCAGTAAAGGAAAGCAGTGATACCTTAGTGATCTCCAGGGAGGGCAGCATGTCTGCTTCAGCTCGGACAAAATCAAGTTTATTTTCCGGCACAAACAGCTCGAGGACATCCTTAATCGACGACTGGGGGACAATGTTCTGAGGGAGACAGACAGGCAGCAATTGTAAGAAACGCCCCCCAAAACGCATGTGTGAAATGAGGTTCACAAGGTGCCAGCGGCGGTGGCAAAAAGACGACCTACTTGGCTCTGTAGGAGCTCCACAACCTGCTGAATACACTCAGACACCGAAGACACGTTCGTTTTCAATACTAGCTCAGGGCATTCGGGCTTCTCATACTCCGAGTCAATCCCCGTGAATCCTGCAGACAATTAAATACAAACTAGATTTATTTAGTGCAATACTCGGTGTCGCAGAGTCAGCAACGCTACACGAACAGCCAGGAAGCCTCCAGCCACACTGAGGACTGCAAGTGGCACTTGTGACAGCAAGATTAGGGAAAACAGGATATTTCTGTGTAGCACAAACAGCTTTTCTTAACCCTCCTTCCGCACTTCCCCTGCTTGCAGGGCTGCACGGATAAGCTATCGAAGGCTCCTGAAAGCCAAAGGCAAAATAGAGTCTGCTCTTCCACACCTTTGATCTCGCCAGCTCTCGCCTTTTTGTACAGGCCCTTCACATCTCTGCTTTCGCAGATGTTCAGAGGAGCATCCACAAAGATCTCGAAGAAAGGCAGCCCAGCCGCTTCGTGGATTTTCCGCGCGTTTTGACGATCCTGTTGGAAGAAAGAAGAGAAATGGGGAGGGGATTTTGCAGCTCGCGGGGCTGCCTCGACGGCTCTGACTTGCAGTTAGTGCCTTCCTACTGCGTGACCCCCCTGGAATTCAACCATTTCTTCAAATGGAACATTTTATAGCACTATGAAAGGACATTGTTCTTACGCCTCTTCCTCCTAGAAAGTTAAAGGTAGGAGGAGATTTCACACACCATTTAGTTTTTAAACCATTTCTGCGTTTTCAATATATGTGAAAGTAGCAAGTGTAGGCCCAGCTGCCCTCCAGAAACGGCGTTTAGTTCCGTCCAGCTGCGGCATGTTACAAAAGAGGAGAGAGGAAAAGGGAGGCTCCCGTCGGTGAACTCCTTGGCACAAATATCTCGTCCTTAAGAAGAGCCGTGCGATGCGACTGCCCGGAAAAGGGCGGAATACGGGGCTTACCTTGGCAAAAGGAGAGATGAAGCTCGTGATGCAGACGAGGCCGGCGTCGGCGAAGAGCCTCGCCACCTCGGCGATGCGGCGGATGTTCTCCTCGCGGTCGCCGGCCGAGAAGCCCAGGTTTTTGTTGAGGCCATGTCGAACGTTATCGCCGTCCAGGGAGTAGCAGGGGATGCCGTGCGAGACCAGGTACTCTTCCAGGGCAAAGCCAATGGTTGTCTTGCCCGCTCCGGAGAGGCCTGCAGGAGACACGAAAGCCACACGCGGCTCAGAGGCCCCCACGATGCCACCGCCCGCTCCAACCTCCCCGGGAGGCCCACAAAGGCAAGAGGACCAAGCGGGGCGGCTGCTTCCCCTCCCCGGGGCATTGGGCACAGCGGAAGGTCCTGCAGGACCCCGCGCTCGTCCGCGCCAAGCGACGCGAGCGGCGGCGGTACCTGTGAGCCACACGGTGCAGCCTCGGAAGCCGCCCCTGGTGCCGACGACTTGTCCCCTCTTGCTCCTGCTGACGTGGTGGGCTTGGTAGATCACGTTGGTCGCTCTCTGCGGGGGAGAGGGGAGCAGAACACACAACGCTGCCGCTCTGGGGACTCCCATTCTCGCCCACTCTCCCCTTTGCTAGCGGTTTTCAGGCTTGGCAAAGGGGGAAGCGCTCGCTAGGGAACTGGGGGGTTGTGTGCGACGCAGGGCCCAGAAACCCGGGCGAAAAAACAGCCCCTAACAGAAGAAGGAAAATCACTGCTTTTCCCCTACATCTTTTTACTATTTTTACTACTTTTTTTTTTGGAAAGATCATCCCCCCATTGCAGATTTTGATATTATATTCACTGCACCCCCTTTTCCCACTCCTTTTCAGCTAAATCTGCCAAAAATCAGCCTCTTTTTTTCAATACCTGCAAGCGAGGGGAGTAGTTTTCCATTTGCAGTCGCTTGCGGGCACACTGAACGCGTAGCCAATTTAAGGATGTTTTAACGTACCGAAAAACCCCACCAGGGTAAATCCTGCCTCCAAGACTGACTGTCAAACAAGACTGAAAAACAGTCCCGCTGTTGTGAAACTTCCAGCTGAAAACACTCCGGGATGGAAAGGCAATTCCTGTGGAGTTCCCACCACAGGGTCGATTCCCATCCTCGGGCTTGGGTCACCCTCTTGTGACTAGACGGGAAGCCCCGGACTGAAAAGGGTTTTGGGGCTGCCCTCTCAGGTGACACATTTACCCACTCGGGACCTCTCAGTTCCCATTTTCACTGCTGAATCCTGGACTTTGCTCCTGCACGGTCGTTTCCAAGGATAAAGAGCAACGACCCGGCTTTTCTTTTTCCCAGGATGCTGCTATGGGGCTTTGGTAGCTCTGCTTCTTTTTCCCTTTCCTTTTCAGGCAGCTATTTTGCAACACATTCCAAACTCCAAGGGACGAGGCGGCTGTTTCTGCACGGAGAACCGGGACGCGCTTCTCCATCCTCTCCCGCACCTTCTCCAGGCCCCGCTTCCTCGGGAGCCGCTTCCTAAAGCGTGAATCCGCTCGGATCTATCATCATCAGCCACAACGGCGTCTCTTCCTAGCACATTCCTCAGAGGCTGACGTAAGGACACCGTTATGTTGCAAGAACACGCTGCCGTGCTATAAATCTGCGCCGTGCAAGCACCTTGGAGCATACATCTATATATTTACATATAGGTATTTTTACGCATCAGGCTCCTCTGGAGCTCAAGAAAACACTTCCCAATGCAGCTTTGAAATCCCACCGCACTTACAGCCCTCTCCTACCCGCAGGGATCTCCAGCTGGGTATTAAACCCCCAGGATTTTTTCCCGTGCCCTTAGTAATGTCCCTGTTAGGGAGGGGAGGCTTTTCCTGCAGCTCCTCTAGCCCCCAGCGCAACCATTTGGCACTGACGGTCCCCAACTCTTGCAGCGGGATCCGCGGCAAACAAGAAAAGGCAACGCGAAACGCCCGCGTTTCTGCTGACGGACGGCCCGGCAGCTCGTTCCTCACGGAACAGTTTGTTCCTCGGGAAATAGCGGCTCTTCCTCCCTCTTCCCGAGCCACACGCGGCTCGGGAAGCCAGCTCGGCAGCGGGAGCAAGCGGAGCGAGGCCAAAACAGGTCGGCACCGAGAGCAATCGCGGCGGCCCGGGAACAGGGATTCCATCCGCAAGGAGCGTTCCCTGCAAGACCGCCGCGATGCAGAGATAGGGAGCGTTTTCATCAGGCTCCGGCTAAGTTTAGTTTTAATCTTCTAACCATGACCCAAGCGCAGCGCGAGCCCGGGGCCAAAGACCTCCGAATACTTTTCCCAGATAAGGCTTTCCGGTCCCTGCAGCAACACAAGGAGGAGCAAGGCATCCGTGAGGCCGTAAGAAACCATCTCAGCTCTCGTTAGGGATCTGCTTGTGAAATGGGGCAGTTGTGCTCGTCCACACGAGCAGGAGGTTTCGCGAGGCCATCCGAGTGAGAGAAACCATCAGGATTCAGCCACTTCCCTGCCTTCCCGCAGCGCCCTCCACCGCGCTGGCATCTCTGCGTGTCGTATCCCGCGGGTCTGGCACACGCCGGGTCCTGGAAGGAGTCCAAGAGCCACAACGCAGGGCCAACCGCGGGACGATCTGTTCCAAAGGGGAACTCCCTCGTGAAAAGGCCTTACAAACCTGCCGAAAAACGGTGCCAGCAAAGAAATACTCTTATGGCGCACATTAAGAGCGTGTTAGTCACACATTAAGCTCCCTTAATGGAAAGCTCCAGCTTGTAAGAACACAGTGAACATCTGAATGGCGGCTGACAGCGCTCACAGCTCAGGGGAAACTCTGACCCTACAGGAAGGGTAGGGTCAGGACTCCCCCGGGGGCATTTTTAGTTATAGGACCATCTCCCATCCCTAGCAATAAGAGCATTAAACTGCCACCGACTGCTCTAATTCACCTTTTAAAATCACCTCCCGAACCCCTGCATCTTACTGAAAAGAGTCTTTTGTCCTATAGGTTGAACACAACGGATGAAAACTCAGTTTATGGGACATTCTTGAAAAATAAGTTTATTCTACTTGGGCAGGTCCCGTGGTCGGTCTTGAAAATGGGCAAACTGCCCCCTGCGAGAAGAGCAAGTGTCCATCTCCAGCACAGGCAAAGGGACCTTCTGCAGAACCATCGTCCGCTGCAGGCTATTCCATGTATTATACTCAAAAGAAAAGGAGGAAGGGAGAAAAGGAGTGGGTTCATTAGGGAAGGTCAACGCTTTACATTCATAATCGAGTAGATCGGAGAAGCCTCAGCATCTCTGAAGGCCCAGCTAAGTTCCCAAGGCTTCTCCCAGACTTCAGGGTCACTAATGGGCTAAGACCACAAAGAGCTTCAAAATAGAGTTCAGGGAAAATCATGGAATCCCAGAATGGCTGAGGTTGGCAGGGACCTCTAGAGATCATCCAGTCCAACCCCCTGCTCCAGTAGGGACACCCAGAGCACGGGGCACAGGGTGGCAGCCAAGTGGGTTTGAAGATCTCCGGAGAAGGAGAATCCACAGCCTCTCTGGGCAGTTCCAGGGCTCTGGCAGCCTCACAGGAAAGAAGTTCTTCCTCCCATGGAGATGGAACTTCCTGGGTTTTAATTTGTACCCATTACCCCTTGCCCTGTCACTGGCCACCACCGAGAAGACTTTGGCCCCATCCTCTTTGCTTTCTCCCCTCAAATATTTGTCCATGTTGATGAGATCCCCTCTCAGTCCCCAAAGAGAGGGGGAGTGACCCTGGAAACTCCACCCGTCCCACCATGACGTCTCAAGGAGACCAGCGGAGACATCCTGGTCACCTGGGACAAGCAGCCTTTCAGCTCGGGGACAGACGCTTTGAGCACCAAGGATCCCTAACCCGCGAGGGACTGAGCAAGGGGGAGCTGGCAAGACGCTGATTTCGAGCGGTAGCTAAAACATTCCTTCTTTGGGTACGAGACGCAGAGCTTCAGGTTCCCGGAATCAAGTTCAGCACAACCCCGGAGAGAAAAAAAAAAGGAAAAAAAAAAAAAAGGAAAAAAAGCCCAAAAGCCCAAAGCTCAACGTCCAAGTTTGTGTTCACGTAGCCTTGCAAATCAGACAGACACCGATTTCCAAAAATCAATATATGACCTCAAACTGGCAGGTTAGAAGATCTGGGCAATAAGATCAGTTTCCCTCCCCCGCCGAAGTTGCCCGAATCGAGCTTTTCTTTTCGCTTCGGAAAGATGACGTAAATCATCCTGGGCTCCTACTTTTTCCTCCGGATTTGGAAAGCCGGGACAGATGCTACTTTAGAGAAAAAAAAAGACCATCCTGTGCTCCTTCCAAAAATCACAGCAGCAGCTGCGCGCGTAGCAGATATTTGACAAACAGAGCATCTCCTCAGCCCTGGAGCAAGGGAACGAGAAACCCTTACACGGCCTCTGCATTTTTTCCCCCTCAGAGCAATTCTACCGAAACACCTCCCATAAACGAACCCGTCTGGACTGTTCGGCTCGCTTTCCAAGCAACAGGTTTTCCTACCCTAACAGGAGACCCCCTTGGCTTTCCGTGTCCGGGGCTGCTTCAGGTCGTGCCGATGGACGCCCGACGGGACTGCCGACGGCGCCAAAAATAACGTTCCTGTTTTTGGCAAGATGAACGTACGTCGTGTCCCCACCAACGTATCGGAAAGGATTTGCATTGGGCATCCCTAGAAAAATCCATCACGTGCCCCTATTTAAGCACCAAGGAAAAAGAAACAAATGGAGTTTCGCACCTGGCAGGGTCTCCTGCTTCCTGGTTATGGAAAGAGCAAAGCGGGTACCAAGCCCCCCAGTTTCACAGAAAGGAGGTCAAGGGATGGATTTTGATTACACTAGTGGTATCTAAAAATTTCCAGGGAGGAGCTTACTTGTGTGTAATCTCCTTTTTTTTCCCCTCTCTCTTTTTCTTGAATATAAGATCTAGGAATTTGACTACTGGGTTGTGGCTTTTTTGAGGTAAACAAAGCTCAGCAGACATCCTAACTTTTATCATGGCTACGCAGGTACCACATCCCTTAGAACAAGCAAGATGCACAAACAGACCTTAACAGGACCCCTGCAAATATCACTTGAAGAATAACTTGCTGTACAGTGACAGGAGGTCAAAAAGGGAGCTAAATTTTGCTCATTATAAGGCAAAAAAGATTTCAGAAAATATAAAAACGATGTTGTTGGCCATGCTCACTTCTAAGCTTTAACTTTAGCTTCACTGCAGGCAGCTGCAGGCTGAATCTGTCCCACAGTGGAGCGAATCTGAATTTCACACTGGAAACTTCATAGTTGGGATCGTGTCCCACGATCCCACCCATCGTCCTCTCATCCCTCCCATCCAGTTCTCTTGTGGCAGAGGGGCCAGACGTAACATCAAGAGCACCAGGTCTGATCACTGGGCAACTGCGCCAAAACTTCTGCTCACCGGCAGCGTAGCGGAGCAAAACGCCATGAGCGACGCAAGAGCGATACTACATTTCATCCAAATCGTTTACCTTAAGAGCTCAAGAAATTGTTTCAATAAGCATAAGAAAACACAAAACGTAGCAGAAAGGGCTTTGGACCGCGATTATCTTATCTTTAAAAGCTGAATCAACATGTTAGCAGCGCTGCCGACGCAAAAGACAGGGAGCCACGTCGTGCAGTTTCGCGTCCCCACTCGTTTCTCGAAATCCGCAGTGGGGTTTGAAACTTGGAGGCCAATGTCTGTGCACAAGACCACGCACTCCATCTAAAGGAGAAAACGGACCCTTTCTCCTCTCCTCAGGCTGCTGCAGGTGGAATTGAGCCCATCTCGGCCCCTCCGAGTTACCACGTGGGTGGATGAAGCTCTTGGGTCTCGCTCTAGACAGCGGCCACTTCTCTGCTCTCCTGAAAAGCAGTGAGTTTGTCTTCAAAAACCCACGTGCTGCTCCATAGGCAGGTCAAAGTGACTCCAATTCCTACAGGGACTGGGCACCTGTTGTTAGCAGGCCCATCATATCCCATCTGGAAAGAAATTTCCTAGCTTTTTTTGAGAGGCGCTAGCAATTTCAGGAGCAGTGGGAGCTACCACTTCAAGAAGCGCCATCAAGATTTCAAAAAAGTGTTTCCCTAAAGGATCTAATCCTCTTGCTTCACCTCTCTTCTACAGGACAATGCAGGCAGCTTGCTAAAAAAAATAAACCTTGACAATGTCAGGACCCAACCCCTGCTGTCACCGAAGCAGATACAACCCTCTTGCCTAAGCGTGGCCGCCACCCATCTCCCGTCCTCGACGCACAAATTGAACCTAAAAACGTTAGATTTCCAATCTCTTCCACAGGAAAACTTCTGCTCCCAGACACAAACCCAAGAGCTCGGGGCTGCCATCACCCCACAGCTTCTCCCATCCGCTTGGCTTGGGAAGGTCATTGGATTGAACCCATGGGAGACAAGTCCACCAGGGACCGGTAAGCACAAGGTCATGGTCTCCAGGAGCTCAAACCACGGCACGAGCCGAGTTCCAAGCTGAGGACTCACAAGTTCAGGGATACCAGGATGCGGGTTTCCTCTCCAGGCATCCATGCACCCAACCCCGGGAAGCTGCAACACAGGCTTTTACCTGGGAGGGTTTTCTAGGTCCTTGCCTAAGTCAACACAAAGAATGACAGATTCACTCACTCCTCCCTCAACCGAATGGTGCCACAGGCCTTATTTATTACACGCCACCCAAAGGCTGGTCGAAGGACAGTTCCACATTTTTTCCTTAGTGTTTATTACTCCCTGGTGCCTCAAAAAACCTGGTGCGAATTCCCAGTATCTCTCCGAGGGGGAATTACCACTTCTCCAGCTGCAGCGGAGAAGAAGAGCAGAAGGCAGCGATAGGTAGACGAGGACTTGAGGTGCCACCATATTGAAGCCTTGTAAAAAACAATCAACGCCGTCAAAGAGCCGCTTTCCCTTCACTTCAGCCTCTGACAATCAACATTTGACTTGACTTCAACAGCTACGTGCAACACGGCCCCACAACAGCAGCGGGCAGCTCCTCTCGTGTGCGGCTGCTTCGTGTTCTTCCAAGAGCCCCTGGCCTCAAAAACAACCGACAGTCCTACCAAAAGGCCTGAAAAATGGGTCGTTCCCTGCCCATTCCGCCCCAAATGCACCCTTTTGCAATGCACCAAGAAAAGCTTACTATCAAAAAAAGAACATTTTGCTCTGCCAGTGGTTTATTTGCTTCCATGAGGTTTATTTGCTTCCAGGAAGATGTCTCCAGGTCAAAAAGCCTTGAAAAAAAACATATGTATCACCGGTCGTTTGCTGAAGACGCACGATCTGGCCCGCAGATGGCAAAGACGAAACCCACCCCAATCAGCTCTACAGCTCTGCATCTCAAAATAAAAGTCACGTTGGAAAAAAAAAAGAGAAAGAACAAAGAGAAGTTAAGCAAACCAGCATCTTTCTCAAGCTCCAAACAGGCAAAATTGGCACTCATGGTTTGGACACGAAGAGTTTTAACTGAGCCAAGCTGTACGTAAACAAACAAACAAGAACTGCTCTACTAGGAAACATTAGTAAAAATTAATTAAGAAGAAAATCGCAATTTTCCAGCATCCTATGCTGTGACACGTATCGCCGCTGAATGCTTTGAAATGCCTTTTTTTTTTTTTTTTTCATTCCTCCTTTTTGTTAATGCTCCAGGTAGATTATCAATTAGAAATTATTAAACTCTAAGGTCACTAAGGAACTATTTCTCACTTTCTACAGTTGTGATTCAGAGCTAAAAATCAAAAGATAATCGTCGTTCATGACACTCATGATAATAGCGAACTAATAAATAATTACCTGAATTACATGCCATTCTCTTAATGGACTTTTAAGATAGAGACCTGTGACCAAAGTACAAGTCCAAGGCGAAGCTTATCATTAGAGGCATTAACACGGGCCCTAAATGCCACTTATCTCTTGTGGGAATGTACAGCGACAAGCCTATCAAGAAACATCTGATTTCGGAGAGGAAAAGGCTTTCCATTTTTACAGGTTTATTTAAAGAAACCTCCCAAGATCAACACTGGTCTGGTAGCAAGCGCGAGCTTGCCAGTGCTTCTGTTTCTCTTTAACCTTAGGAAAGACAAAATCCCCGCGGCCTAAATCTGAATTACTGCACGTGTCTGGGTAGCTTGGGCTCTTCTACGATCCGTCACCGTCTAATTGTAGACTTGACAACCAAGGGTTACCCAAGAACAGGGAGAGAAATCCATGCCAGAACTATGGGCTCTGGCAAAGATGTGTTACCGGCCGAGGACTTTTCCATGACTTAATTGGTGCCACCCGAAATACAGTCAAGGCCAGAGGCTCAGTTTATCCATGAGTCAAAAAACAAGTCCTGAAAAGGGCCGACAAAGTGCTGGAAAAAACACCCCTGTTCCCGTGGTGGAAGACAGCCGGAAAGTTTTCCCCAAAACAAGATACATCCCTTGCAACTACTGAGGCTGGACCGTGTGAGGCTGATCAGGTAGTTACAACGGGGAATAAGAGCACCCAAAATAACAGCCTAGGGTTAATCATTGCTGCAAAGCCAAGACTTCCAAAAAGACTCCTGAAAAGCCCGAGAAGAACTTTGGGTCCCGGGATTTCAAGACCAAAATGCACTGAAACACTAAAACAAAGGTCCCGACAACTGCTGCACCAACAACTGCTGCATATATCTGCACATCCATCCATAACTGTTTCGAATATAAACATCCTCAAGGATGGTTGAGTCTTTTTCTGTGGATTCAAGGCAATACAAAAAGCCTCATGCAATAGAGAGGAAGGTGGAGGGATTTTGTGTGTTTTTTTTTTTTTAAAGGTAACCCTAGTTTTTATTTCACGTTGCTTTGCAATGGAAATAGTGAAACTATATATAAGCTCTTGCACAGTTTGCATTATCACAGTCCATCTGAACTCTGCCCCGCGGTTGCAGCCTTTAAAGCACGAGAATACTTGCTAGATAAAGAAATTAAGCCTCTTCCTATTTCCTCTGCGCTGTCATCTAGCGTTGATTGTTGTTTCTTAAAAAAAAAAAAAAAAGAAAAATCACCATTATTTCTGCACGTCAATTTACCTTTGTGTGCAATTAAATAATTTGTGACTGGGCACCCGTTAGTGCTACATCAGCAAAATGAGAAAGCCAGAAGTTGCAGCTTTGGGCTCTCCTGGCCTGCTGAAAGGGCATCTCCGCGAGCCGGAGTTGTGCCCTGTGTCCCACCACCCGCTCTCCTGGAGATGTTGGAATAAGTGGCAGATCCAAGCTGTAATTTAGCCGGAAAAAAAAAAAAAAAAAAAACAAGTGATTTCAACACTGAGCCTTTGTTCTGTGTTATCCAGGGAGATGCTCACTCCAAAGAGCCAGCAAGGCAAGAATCCAGCCCTTGCCAGAGGCAGGTCTTCTCCTCCCGTGGCCCAGAAGAGCATCCTAACCACCAGACTGGAGCCTTGGGTCTCTCCCACAAAGAAACGCTTGTCAGATACCTGCGTTTCACGCAATATTTTGGCTGAATGGCCCTTTTATGCTAACTCATGTTTTGTTCAAGCGAACGAGGGCCAGGGGCAAGCCATGCCAGCGAGGGGCATTTAAGAACAGCACCGTCCTTATCGGTTTGTGCCCTGCGCGCAGCCACCTCTCAGGAGCACACTGCACCGTCTGTATTCTTTTGCTCTTTAAAAAATAAATAAATATATATATTATATATATATATTGCTTTAGGCTGAGGGGTAGTGACCTGAGGAAATGCCAGCAACACCTCAGGTGCTCAGAGAACAAGGTCGGACTTTGACGGCGCTAAAAGAGCTACTCAGCACTGAATGCTTCCCTGTGCGAGAGGCCGCACAATAAACAAGGGCAGGCCCAGAGGCTCCACGTTACTCACAGCAATTATTTCTAAGCACACGCACTCCCCAGAGGACGATTTCACCATAAATCTTGCACCGAAGATTTAAGTGAGGCATGCTCAGCACGACAGCCATCACTAAAGAGCATATTCTTCTTTTTTTTTTAAGAAAAAAAAAGAAAAAAAGTAGGTCTGAACCTTGGCAGAAATAAATGTTTTCTGCTTTCAATAAGGTCTTTGAACCAAGCGAGGCTGACTTGCATACAGTGGGTTTTATGTCTCAATACCACAGGCAGAACTAGAGGGAATATCCGTAAAAGGGAGATTTCTGTATATCAAATCTTACTGGGGATGAAGGGACATTTTTAATTGCTTAAGTCCAAAATCTTGAGTTTCCTTCTAATTGCTTAAGTCCAAAATCTTGAGTTTTCTTCCTCATGCCTTCCTACAGCTTACATTAATAAACGTACAGTGAAAAGATCCTCAAACTAGAGCTTTAGACAACGTTCAGGCTGAATCTGAGTTTTAAATCCTGGGTATACGATCAGGAGCATCATCAAATTATAGAACTAACTCCTCTCCTGGCAGCCTTTCAAAAAAGGACAACCCTTAGCTAATCAACGCCCCATACAAAACCCATCCGCTCCAACGCCAGATACTCCCCTTCTCCTTTGGGAGGGCATCACTCAAGCGCCACAAAACGTCATCTGAAGGTACAAAAAAAAAGGATCAACGCATCACTCACACCAGGAAGAATGGCAGAAACCGAGATTTTATGAGCAGCAAGGGTTGACGTTAGCGGGAAAATGAAAAAAAGGGGAGCGAGAGAGGCAGGAGGGTGAATTATCACCTGCAACTTGTCTTCTTCTTCCAAACGGACCCGTGTTTGATGCTCCGCTTTCAAAAGACATCCCAAAAACCTCACCATTGTGCTAAAACTCCTCCACGCTGCGATATTTAGTTGCCAGGGTGAGTTTTGTCGCCTGTTTTTTGCTAGGTGACGCCTCTGAGGAACTACAACCGCCTTGGCTTTGCTCAACCCAACGGGCAACTTGGCCGAGACTGAATCCGACCGGGCGTGCGCGCGCAAAAGGATGTCGGGTTAGTTACTTAAGTAACTCCTCTTACCTTTTGCTGATAAAGGGACCTTGATCAAAGCGAAACGCGTTACCTGCACCCAACGTGAGACGTTGGAAACCAGAGGAGCCGCCGAACCTGCAGCGTGAGCCCCGACTTCAGCTTAGGCTGAAGCCGCGAGCGCCCACGGCAAAACGCTGGGGAAAAAAAAATCGCCAGCGGGATAATACTGCCCTTTCGGCGAGAGTTTTTTAAGTCAGAAACCCGAGCTGCAAAATCACGGGTTTTTTTTTTCATCCCGTAAATGAAAAAGACGCCGGGCAGATAACCACGTCAAAACGCGCCTGCTGCTGTCAACCCGACCCGGGCTGTTTTGACAG